>CAFUXE010001060.1:277199-326767 GCA_903364295.1 Serranus cabrilla
TTTTTTTTTTTGGGGGGGGGCTTTTCACCTTTGCCCCAAAGCATAAAGCCATTTTCAAGTAAACAAACTTCATTAAAACAAGCATTTCTAAAACAGAGCACAGATCGCAATTAAGGTCATTCTAAATTTGAAAACCTCTCTTCAACCTGCTTGCTCTGAGTTTCAATCAAGCTGTCCTCTGTTAATTTTTGACAAGGCGATGCACCCCAGGGTAAAGCCATGCACATTAACCTTGCCCATCCTCCTGGAGCATCTGCTGCAGGGTACCCTCCATCAAGGCTGCCCTTCCACCAGACTTGTGACGGGTCGTCTGTCAGACCTCTGACTCACAACTCGGTGCTGAAGATGGATGAGTGTGAGCCCCAGTGCCCAGGTGAACTACAGTACACTGGGCCCTCTCTGCTATGGTGCTGCTAGCTGCCAGCCCACCAGCTGACCAGGCTGGTTGCTGACAGCTACCTGGCACAGGCACAAAGCTGGATTAGGCGGGAAGGAGCTGCCAGCACTCTTTTGGTACTAGGACCACAAGCCTTACAATTACTCAGTGGGTCTGTTTCTGTGTAAAATCAAGCCCACCTACAACATCTACTAACTGTGTGAGGGTAAACAGTTACTTTAAATACCCAAGGTGACTCCAAGGTGGTACCCCACCGCCTACCGTTGTCTGCAGGGTAATGAGCTGGCGTGATTGATCAGAGGCTGTCAAGGGACATCAGCTGGAGTCTGGCCAGTGCTGCTCACCAGTCAGCATGGGACCACCATCAGAGGGCAGCCGTGCTCAGACACAAGCTGCAGGGATGTCCTGCACCACACTGCTCACTACATCAGACCTCCAGAGCAAGAGGATTGAAGAAATCCCACATACTGTTTTTCTCCTTCTCCTTTCTTTGGTTTGTTTTAAAGGGGCGGTCTATGCTGCATTGTGACAAATTGTTGTCTGTGCCAAGACACTTAAGTGTCTGTGTTGTGGCAGTGTATCGTGGTGTTTTCCCATTTTTCTGAATAACTATATGATGTGGTAATTGCATGGAGCCACAGATAATAACAGCTGTGGAGGATGTTATAGGAGAGACGCATTTTTCTTTGTTTTCTTTGTCGGCTCTCTGCCGGCGTCTTTTTTGCGTCACTTTTTTCCCCTGTTGTTTTTCACACTGTTATTGTGTGTGTCTCTCAGGAGTCTGTGTTCACAGGCACAGTAAGATTGCCTCTAAACAGACCGCTGGTCTCTCTTGGTAGGAGATAGAGTCACCATTATTCAGGCCCTGGCTTCCTCCCAGCTTGCCTGGTCACCCATCCCCAGCTGAGTGACAATGAGGCTGGGCAGCAGAGAAGGCTCAGGGAGGCGAATATGACAGGAAGCAGGCGGCTGTGAATATGGATGGAGGTGCTGCTGGGGAGGTGGTGTTTGGAAGGAGAGCAGCAGGAGGAGGAGGAGGAGGAGGAGGGGAGCCACAGAAGCTGTGGATCCAGGGACCATTGCTCGGCTGTCAGCGAGGTGGCAGAGCGGACAGTGCCTCTGTGCTGAGCTCTCCCCGCTCAAGAGCCCAGTAACGCTTAAACACCATGGAACATCCAAAAACGTTACTGCTCAGTGACTGCTCAGCTCAGGCCGACACATCTGAGACTCCGGGGGCTCAGCAGAGTGGAGTGTAACTAATACAGGAGATAATAAATAATTGTGGCCACCACCTATTGAAGACACTGTTAAAATAGCTTTAATACAAACCTCGGTTGAAGTACAAATCCTTTACTCCACACTGAATATTTAGATGAAATATTTTGCTCATAAAAATCACTGATCTGTGGGTTACAGTTGCTGCTATAACCCACCAGAAAAGCCACCTCATTGTTATTATTCATTTTCCTTTTGAAGATTAGTAATACACTGCCTTGGTTTTGGTCATATTGATGAAAGAGATTCATGGCCAATGATGCAGGATTTAACAATGACAGCAAAATTATAATTCATGTCCCATCGCCCCGGCTTTGGTTGCAATCTTTGTGGATATTGTTGGAAAAAAGTCTTTGTGGCTGTTATTAGAGCTTTGTCTGTGTTGAGCAAAGTGAGGATATATCTAGGATCTGTAGTTGATCTGAACTACCAAGAATCCAACTGCAAGTGCTGCAATTATAGCCACAAGTGATGTACACCCTATGGGACTATGAGGTCTGTCCTTTTGAGGGAAAACACAGTGACTGGGCTCAATTCACAGGGAGCTGATACTGTATACTGTGTGTGTGTGAGTGCATCCATGGGTTCACTGAATGATTTCTTTGCGTCTTTTTTCTGTATGATACTTTTTTTTTCAGGAGGGTTAATTGAATCTGTTGACCCCAGAAATACTGCTTTTTTTTTACTGCTTTTTTCCATTCTGGAAAAAAAAACATATTAGTTTCACTTCCAGCAAAGAGCAAAAATAGACAACCTCAGACACTATACCAACATTTTCTGGCCATACTGGAGTGGCATTTAGTGGTGGTATATATATATCTTCTTATTTATCATGAAGTGAGGTATCCTTTATACTGTATGGTACAAAAAAATGTGTGTGTGCAGCAGGTACACACATTTCTATGGGAACAATGGGTTTCCCTGAATTATACTCCACTCCGCTACCATCGATCAGCACCTGTGTGTGACGGCAGGAAATCACATCATATTACTATCCCTTCGCTAATGTCGTTAGCGGATATTGTTCTGAGGCGAAGTGTGGACTTGCCCAATGTGATTAGGCCCTATGATGAATTTGCCCTGTTGTTTGGAGACCGTTAACTGACTAGAATGATTGACCTGAACCAAGAGCCTTCTGGGCATTTATTGATGTTCCCAGAGTGTTATTCCTTTAATGACTGTGCTCTGATCATTGCCAGCGTTATGGCTTGAGGGAAGCCAAGTTGAGTTAGCAAAGTTAGACTAAATGGAGTTTTAGAGGTTCTTGGTCACAAAGCAGGGTTACTGAGCTCACATGTGGTTTGGCAGAGTGTTTATCCCCTGGACTGCTGGTTTTACTGAATGTTTGTGATGACTGTAAAGGCTTTCGGATAGGTAAAGGAGAGCCAAATGCCTGCAGGGCTCAGTTTTTGTACATGCGAGGATGTTAGGTCTCTCCTGGGGTGAGGCCTGGCAGTTTTAGCTAAGACAGAGTGGTCATGGTACTCCATGAGTCCTCTAGGTTTATTTTCAGCAGCCCCAAGAGGTACAGGAAAGGGGAGAGGTCAGAGGGCTGAGAATTACCAAGAGTTTCAGAGACCCGACAGAGGAAAGGATGCTTTTTTGCCAGCAACAGCCCTTTTTCCTTACCTGTTTCTACAGCACATCCTCCACTATATGACGTGGTGGCTACGTGTGTGTGTGAGTGTGTGCACGCGCATGCGTGTGTGTGTATGTGCACTTGCTCTTACAATAGCCTATGCCCTACATAGGTTTAAGTGTAGTCTGTCAATCAGTGGGTTATCTGTGCACTCAAGCAGTCCCAAGAGTCTGACCCGTACCTGTTAAATTGACTCCCTCTGGCCATTTTGGCAGAGAGCTGGAGAATGTGAAAAAATACACAGCTGAACCATAACAATGCTCCTGAAGAAGATGCTCTCACCTGCTCTCCTGAGTACAGTCTGATCAGCCAGGGATGGTTCAACAAAAGCTGGGGTGCATGGCAAAATGAACGCCGACTGTTAAAGTGGGAGAACAACAGCGTGAGATATTCATGTATCCCTGTTTCCCAGTATATGAAATGAAATATCTTACTGTTCTTGGTTCGTCATTGGTGTTCTGCTGTTCCTCCATTCTCAACCCAGATGGGAAAACTGCCATTTTGAATCCAAAATACGACTTTCATGTAGTCTGAGGTTGGCTTGCATACCTATATGATATTAAGGATGTTAGCACTCTGGAAATACTACATTTTGCAGACAATTACCACATAACTTGAGCTCCTGAGTACAAAGTAACTTAACATTACCCCCCTGATGCTTTCATTATCTTCCAAGATAATAATAGTAAGAGTAATGCTATCACAACATAATGGCACAGTTTGCAGAGACAGCTGTGCAGAAATTAAAACTGAAATGGAGCAACTTTACTTATAATGCAGTTGAATGGGGTGCTTGTGTTATCCTTTACACAAATAAAGACATTTCCACCCAAAAAAATGGCAGAATAGGCACACATTTGTGCATAATAATTAAACAATTATAATATGTGTTTTTCAGACACTGGTCAGGCTTTGTAGGTGGACACTAAGAACTGCTTGATGCTGCTGTGAAGTTGTTTGCTGTTTAAGTTTTGCACAGATTACTGCATTCCACAGTAAGTAAAGCAAAACAGGATTTTTGTTGATTCAATCTTCCATGTTCTTTATATATTCCAATCTGTGTGCCATCTGTGCACATATGGAGCGTGTTATAATGCACTTACAGTTTGTATAACACTGTCAAAAGCAAACCTGTCTTGTAAAACACGTTTGGATGACTAAGGGATTCCTTTTCCATTCCATAATGTGTTTTCAATGTTCATTTTCATCTGATGAGAATTCGAAATATTTAATTATTTAATTTGCATTAAACTCAAGTTTCAGCTATCAGATTGACAAGGCATGGTGGAAAACTAAGAACCTGAACGTAAGGTTGAGTCATTTTTGCACAAGGCGGATATATGAGGACTGATTAGAGAAAAGGGAAACGCAAGAAAAAAAATCAACTAAATTGGCTTATTGTTGGCTAAGATTGTAGGGTTCCTTATTCACCATGAGACACTACAGTGCAATATTTGGCAATTACCTCTTGTGTTGCAGGCAGCCTTATAAAAGCAACAAATCCTGTGTCCTGATATGATCCTTCTGTACCTAGGCAACAGGGAAAGTGCTTCACTCTTCTGAAACATGGCTCAGAGCATTCCAGGAAGATGTTTCTAGCATGCACAGTAGCAATGTTTACTGTACAGTGTCATACACAGTATAGATTAAATACATGCCCAGCAACAGTTATGTTAAAGCAACAATGAGGAATTTTCATTTTGTGTTGAGTGGTGGACAAAAGCAGTAGTGTTTCCATGAGCACCACCACTTTGTGTCTTGAAGATCTTGTTCTGTCTAGTACGTGCATTTGTTTTTGAAGTAAGTGGTCAAAAGACACAACTTATTTTTTATACTAGTTTTCTTTTTAACAAGTGTTTGCAGGATGCATGGTGATGAGGTCATGTAACCATTTGTGAGATTAATAAAATCTAAAATCACATCTTGAAACGTACTGAATAAAAGGAAATAAATAGACATTGTTTGGGAGGGACAATTCAGCATCACTTGTCAATCCTTTCAAATGGCAATTTACTTTTTCTCTTTGCTGATCCTCCCACAGTATGGCCGCATTTTTGCTCAACATCAGATACATGAACGGAGCCTTCTGTCTGCACTTTGGTTTTATGTAATCAATCATATTTGTCCGTGTCTGAGGCAGACAACCAGCATCTCCAATGTTGCCTCCGCTTTAGCCTCAACAGGAACATTATTTTGACGACCTCTTTGTCGCCATGTTTGTTATCATCAGAAACTTTTGACTGTGAGTTGCCCTCTAACGGATATAATGTGTAACATCCATGCCAGCATAAAATATACATGGAAGTATGTGTTTGGTACATTGTTTAAAAATGGATGTCTTTATACTTGTACCTAAAAGGGAACATAAATGAGGCTTAACAGCCATAACTACAAAATAAAACGCTGAAAATAAAATTCTCTAAAGAAAACTCCCCTGCTTCAGTTTTACTGGCTACTGTACTACATACCACCAAACTTTGCCTTGAAAAATGTAAACATTAGCTCTTCCTGTCTGCAGACCATAAACTATACCTGTCTGACCGGTGACCGGCATCATGAAATCTATATGGAAATAACAACTGTTTACAACTGATGCTTTCGTTTGGTTATGTAGGTCATATGAAGGCATCCGTATAAAATTGAGCCTGTTTCATAACCAGTTAAAATCTCATTTTAGGTATTCTAAAATATTATACATATTTGTCTGTTACGCTAACTCCATGAACTGTGTGTGTGATGGATGAAAGCCCTCATGTGTCGAGCTGTTTCAGTCTATAAGCTTGTACATTTCTCCCTCCATTGTGTGATAACACGGCCCACATGCTTATGAGAGTGTCCTACCTTTTAATTGCATGTAGGCCTTCAATCATGTCCATGTGCTTTTGATGACCTCCAATCCCTCCTCCATCCTTCTACCCACATACACACACACACACACAGACTCAGTGCATGACCACCACGCACCATCCCAGATGTGTGCTTGCCTACCAGCAGAGGAGAAAAGGCTGATCATGCTGCATGTGGATTTGAAAACAGCTACTCGCCATAAACCGACTACCCACACAGTACAATAAGCTCCTGCCTACAGGTACACACATTTAACATGGCACACTGTGGCTGCACAATGGGGAACAGAACTGTACATTCATTCTTTAAGCTATCATTATTATTCTTTTAAAGACCAAGACTGTTAAGGGACCCAGTATGCTGAAATAATCACATACAAAAGAGTAGAATAAAAGCTTTGTACTGCATGAGAAAAACTGCATGTCATTCGCGTCATTCGCATAAATGGGGGCATGTCTATAAAGAACATACTCGTTTGTACACATTTTCAAGATCCCAAGAACTAGCTGTTGCCTGCGAGCTTAGTAATAAAGGGGCACTGGTCCGACATCTAACCGCCACTGCAAGAGGACCAAATGAGAAAACTGAATAGAATAATAACATGATTTTTATCCTCAGTGTTTAAATGTGCATTAGTAAACACTGTCCGACTCAATACACAGACCACTGTTGCAAAAATCATTGACTTTGACATTTGTAATATATTCCTGAATAAATTACACAAATGATGAATGCATGTATGCCTAATGATGTCATTTGATTACAATGTATCATACATGCTGTCATTTTGCTTACATGCCATGTTCCGTAAAATATAAATGTTCAAGTTCCATGCGGAGCGTTTTTGCATTTTCGCTCTGTCGCTTTCAATTGTTGCACACACAGCAGGAATATTATGGCTACTTTAACAATGTAGGGATTGGAGAATCCATGAATACTTAATAAGTGTCTGGTAAAAAAAAAATATGATGTAATGGTGATGTAAACCACTGAAAGCCATTAATCAGAACAGTTAAACCTGAACCTTGTTTTCTGCTCCAGTTCACCTTTGGGTCGGATCCTTATGAGCCTTCTTTGTGCTTCAATGGTGTCTGTACACGCAACACACTCACTGTGTGGTTTAATGTGCGCTTGTCTTTGTTTGTGTCTGGAATACTTTAGTGCTTTAGGATGGAAATGAAGCAGACTTTTCGAGGTCCAGGACAAGGGCTTTTGGTATTCACTTTGAATGTCCTTTCAACAATGATGTCAGCCTTTCAACTGTTTGAATAAAACATAGTAGATCCCTCGCACAGTAGCCCTGAGCTCATCCATATGTTTGCATACAGGGATCTGAGCCTTAGTGGGGCTGACAATATCACTTCATGACTCACTGTACGCACAGTGGCAATCCTTTGATCCCCATCACTTTGAGTGTTGGATGTGAGACACACACACACACACACACACACACACACAGACAATGGGAGACATTTGGCTCCCACCAGGGGAGACAATGATACTAAAAAGCAGTGGTTGAAAGTAACTAAGTCTTTCCATTTTCTGCTACTTTATACTTCAATACAATTCAGAGGCAAATGTTAATCTTTTAACTGTGTTACATTCATTTGATAGCTTTAATCACTTTGCAGTTTGGACCAGAAATCATTGAAAATAAAAATCTGGACCAACAAATGGAAACCGCAGTCATTCTTTAAGGTCGTGTCCAAGGTGAAGTTATTATTGGATGGATGTGTTAGACGCTTTGAGAGAAGTGTTCCAAAAGATATCCTCAAAGATGGATGATGGATCCCAAAGGCTTTGAGGGGAAGAATCTGTTGGTATCAGATTACATCACACTGTGATTAAACAGATAGGATGTATTGAGCAATGAGCAATAAACAGCATGCATCAATAATTATAACCTATTGTAATAATGTATTTTTCTGGCCATTCTGCCTAATTAGTACTTTTACTTTTGGTATGTTGAGTATATAATTACATTTAAATGACAAACTTTTTACATTTAGTATTTCTACACTGTGGTATTGCTGCTATTACTTCAGTAAAAGGTCTGAATACTGCTCAACAGAGCCAATTAGAAGTGGAAGCATTTAGTGATTCACGCAACATTTGACACATCCCTGTGGATCTCCCCTTCCCCTCCTTTCTCTCTCTCTCCTCCCTCTCTCTGCTCTTTCTTTCAATCAGTCTCTGTGTGTGCGTATGTCTCTTACTGCCAGATGAGAATGAAGCTCTTCCATTCTGTTCAACTCCATTAAGCAGCTAGTGTGCCTCAGTTCACCACAAATCATAATCTGCTCATGGTGAGAGGAACTATTCAGCATGGATGGGACTTGACACCGGAGAGTCACATTGAGTTTAAGTGTGTGTGTGTGTGTGTGTGTGTGTGTGTGTGTCTTACGAGAGAGAGACACACACAGTCAAACTGAATTATTTCCATGTCACGCCGAACACATATCATACCTACACTCATGTCATCCTGTGTAGCAAACATGCATCACCTTCTCTCTGCTGATGTGTCATTTCTTGGCACATGGATGACCGCTTTTTCAATCTTTTCCACTCGTAGCTCCCGACCCACCCGAGTGTGGCGGGGCTTCCTTTTTACCTCAGCATGGGGCGGTGGGAGGGGGGGTCAGATCAAGACCTCCCCCTGTGCAGACCTCACAGTGGGACACAGGAGGTCTTGTCAGCCACCACTGCAGCACATGTTATATTGATAAATCTCGCCCGAATACAGATACGACAGGCCAGCGTGTCACTGCAGCAAAACACTATTCCCCACGTCTCCCAAGTCAGCAAGATGGATCTATTGCTGTGCTACTTTAGTCAAAAGTGTTCATGTGATTTCTCTGTTTTTGGAGGCTTTTTCCAGGTTTTTGTTTTCTGGTAACAGGGCTCAACAGTTACTTTACAAAGTGCTTGCCGGAGTGGTAACCAGGCATCAGATTTTAGTTGGCAAAACTGAAACTTTAAAACCAGCTCAACATGGGATTTTTGCCTCCCAAGAGTTTCCAAATTAGTTTTTTTTTTTTCATTCAGGTTCATCTGGTTCTTGTCAGTTGAATCAATTTGCACATTCTTTTGTGATGTAGATGTGAAAGCCAATGAATTGTTGATGTTATGTCTTTTCTTCTATAACGTTCTCTCCTCCACCCTCTCAAAGGCCATTATTAGCATGCATGAGTCTTCAGTTCTTCAGCACTCTGGTAGCGGCTCTCACCCGGCCAGTTCATATTTAGTCTCCTGAATGAAACATTCATAACTCAGGTATGTGGTCTTAGAGACAATGAGTGCTGCTGCTTCAGAACAGCCTGCATCAATCACAAGCCTGAAGAAGCCAAGCATTAGATAAAAACAGGCGCCCTTGTCAAAGCGATTTGGGCTCACCTCAGGGGCCTAGCGGGGTCACGGGCCCACGCGGGCTCCGCAGTGGGAACCACGGGAACTAACAACATCATTTGCATTCTCCGGGACCACCATAGTCTCTGTGGGATTATTATTTTTGCCTTTCAGCTGGTTTATCTCTTAAATACACAGAGGCGCTACAGTAGTGCAGCCTCATGTTAGCTCTGCCTGGTTTATTTTCAGACATCAGCCTCCCTCGGTTGTGTAACCTACCTCTCAGCCCCCGCTATTTCTAACAACATTAGTGCTGAATTATGGGTATGCATCGTGTAATTATTGAAGAAATACCCACGGAAAAGACTCTCCCGAGAGACTCAACTGTTGTTATTGTTGTTATTATTATCATCATTAGCTCTATCAGCTTGTCTGCAGAATAAATATTCCGGCTCCCAATTGTAGGACAATTGCTGATTAATCCAGTACAAACAAGGCTTTGCAATTCCTGCCTCAAGAACAAGCACAAAGAGTTCCTCTGCTCAGCAACTCCCTCTATCTCACATCGGCTCCTCTCCCAGTCTCCCCCTTCCTCTCCAGTGCTGTTGAATCTCTAATTAAAGCGCTAACATGAGAAAAAGGGAGCACCCTGGGATGCTCTGACCACCCAGCGATAAACCTCGATGGGAAACTAACAAGAACCCCCACCCTTCCCTTCTCCATCATCTTCCCTGCTTCTCACACTTGCAGTCGGACTCCAACTATTTGCTTTGATTATATTAAATAGTGCATTTCATTTTGCCGTGCAATTGACCCTGTCAGACCCCCTACCTCTTTAAATTTCACACCCCCGCGGGTTTCCCCGCATGAGCAGATACAAACAGGAAAATCACAGTCTTGCTGCCCAGTGTACATAAGTGGATACATGCAGATACTGAGGCTTTCAGTAAGTGGTGAACAGTAGCCTGCGACTCGCTGCCTTTCCTCTCTTTCTTGCTCCCTTTCTTTCAGTTTTGAAATGTCAGAGACAGCTGCCACACATTTTAGCATGCGATCCAGGTTCTGTTTGGCTGTCTAAAGGCTCCCCAGTGCTACAGAGAAGGCAGAGCCTCAAGGTCTCCACTGCCAATAAAGAAGGGGAACAGGTGAAAACAGAAAAAGGAAATTAGTAACAGTCTGCTCAGTCACACACACGCATTGGCAATTGGCGTGTCCCAGAAGAATACACACAATCTCCAAATTGTTTGGCTTAAAAACACAATTTTGAACAAAGTGAAGCAAAACAGGGGTTATATTGTACATACTTGAAAGTGTTTGGGAAAGTGCCAGCTGGTGTATACAGCAGCAGAGCTCCTCTTCCAATGAAAATGTGTTCCAAGTGAGAGATGGCGCACAGCTTCAATCAGAACTCAAGAGTAGGGACGAGGTAAAAATAGTGTTGGCACTCAGCGAAATTCACTCAAATGTGGTTTGGATTTCTTCAAGACTGTCTTAACTACATGCCAAATGTACTGTAAGTTGAAGGAGATATTATCATTCATTCTGTCCCTCCTGGTGATGCAGTGATTACTCCACTATGCATCAGCAGCACTGGGTTCCTCATTTCTTAGTTCAAGTTGTAGCTTGTAACTTAGACTAAGTTTTTATTCTATTTATCCTTCATTTTTCAAGGAATATAACAAAAGATATTTCTAATCTCTTTTACGTAGGAGTACTGAGCAGGAGAATAGCTTAAAGTTTTACATAAAAGAACAAGAAACAGACTATAAGCAGCACAGAAATCTAAGTGAGAACAACAACGATATGAACATTTTCACATTAAAGAACATCAAAACACTTGACAACCAGCAACTTACATAAAACATGAATAAGCAGTGTTCAGTAAGTGGGCAAGTGCACGAATAACTGAAGGTGGTGCACAGTAGGCTCTCTTCAAAGTCCCCAGACTCCATCAACAAAAAACATAATTTTATCTCTCAGGACATGAGTGGCAGGTCTGTCACTGCCTCGATCAGTTTGTTTGTTTGTGTTATTTTTGTGTTTAGTTTGGTGTATTAGGGGGTTAGTTCAGGTTCACCCAAGTCACACAATGACACAAACAAACAAACTGATGGAGGCAACAGTAGACCAGCAATCGCATGCTCTGCCAGGTAAAATTACTGTGATTGTCAAAGGAGTCTGGTGGCTTTGATGAGAGAATAGATGAATCTCAGCTTCAGTTTCCTGTCAGAAAGTGCTGACGGCAAGATTGAGAAAAAATTCTAAATTTAGGGAACATTTAAACTGAGGTGGGCTTTTTTATGTCTTCTAAACGTTCTTCTTCTGCCCCCGTCCACAGCAGTACGTTGCTTTGCTTCTCACTGCTCCTGCCTGTTTCTCCAAACTGGGGGTGTGCCGACCGTCTACTGCAGGTACTATGACTATGGACAACCCCACTTAAAGAAATCTGAATCATCCCTTTAAAGTACACTGAGGTCTTGTCCTGTATATTTTATTTCTCTGGATATCTGGATATTTTAACCTACAGTAACTGTTTTTCTGGCCACTTGAGAGCTGTGGATACATTTCTAAAAAATCCTTGCTACAGGCATGTTTGCAGCATAGTTGCATAAGGAAAGGATCACTTCATGGTCAGTATGGAGGAGGAATGATAACTCTGACTAACTTTTTCAACTCACATACTTCGAGACATGAGTATTTTTTTTTAAGATAGACCTCTGAATATCTAAAGCTTTTTGTTAAGGCTGAAAAATAAAGGAAGAACCAAATCATTCGTATGCATGTTTTAATATGTACTGCATATGTCATGAATAAATACACCCACACTGTGCTGGCTGCTATTTTCAGAGTCTGAATATACAAAATCTTAGTCAGCATCATTGACCGCTGCTATTTTCCTGTTTCCGTGCAGGTTGCCTTCATAATGCAGCCGGATGTCACCTTAGAAAGAGTGTAGGTGTTGGAGTGTAGGTGTTATTGAAAGAGAAGAGAAAAAGAGTTGCAGACTGGGTCCGGTTGTGACAAAAGTGAGTCAGCCAATGAAAACGGGGCTGGTTGCTGCCTTCCATCCTTCCTTCCTTTCCTCCTCCTCCTCCTCCTCCTCCTTCTCAACCTCCTCCTCCTCTCTGTGTAACTCTGTGGGGATTTAGTTATTGTGTATTTTCTCTCCTGTTTGGCAGGTAGTTTTGCCTGATAAATGAGCAGCATTTGAATCGAACAAACAGAGCGGAGGAAATTGCATTCAACAGGGAAAAAGTTTCCTTATCCTTCTCTCCCTCCCATCCTCCCTCCTTTCTTTCTTTTTTCTGCCTCTTCTTCTTTGACGGTAACAGCTGAGCCGGATCGGTGACAGTGTGAGGTGATGCTACTAGAGCTCAGAAGAGAGTGTAGGGGGCATCTTTATGTCTGGCAAAATGGAAATGTTGAGAACTGGCACTCACATACTGTACCTGCTCTCAGTAGAAGAAAGCTGTACAGGCCCTGTTCCTGCCGATGCCAGAAACAGGCTCATTTTCTCACTGAGATGAAGAAAAAAGAAACGTCTTTCAACCTGCATCCGCTCTTCTATGCTGAGAACAAGGGAAGCTTTCAGTTGAAGTGGAGTATTCAGGCGAAAGAGTGAGCGAGAGAGAAACAGACAGGGAGGAAGAGGGAAAGTGAACGAGGCAGTGAGCTTGGTTCGGGAGCCATTTCATCACTCATTGTGTTGTGAGACTGTCCCACTGCTCGGGCTCAGCGATGCCAACTGCTCGGAGGAAAGCCTCCTGCTGAGTGCTGTCTATTGGCTGCCACTCTGAGCAGATTTGAGGCAACATAAAATGGACAGTTTTGCATAATGCTAACCTCATTTCTGCAGGAGAAATTCTAAACTTCTCAGCTCTATATGGAAGTCAAAGCCTCGTGAAAAAACTGCCACTTTAGCCTTTGGACATTAATGTTTCTGCTAATGTGGTTCAGTGCTTCTGGACTGAGCTGGAGTACAATGCCAAACCTGCCACTTTGTGTTTCAGTTCCAGTCACTTTATTTCACTTCAATTCAAACATGGGGTATTATATTTGAAAAGCAGTTTCACCACTGAGGGTGACCTCCCATAGAGAAAATTATGTTTTGAATAATGACTCAAACAATAGTTGTCCAACTGTGTCGTGACCCTGTTTCCTTTACACTGTGTCAGCATTTATTGCTCAACACCACTCTGTTTACTGCATGACTTAATGTTGAAGCGTAAGTACGGCGGCCCTGAGTGCTCAAAACACTGCAATATACATGCAAATTACCTCAACACAAGCAAATGAAGAAACATTTCACCAATTTGATACCTTAAGCATTTAGAGAAAGCACTGCAACAAGCTCCCAACACAACCACAACTGTTTCCAGGGGAAATGAAAAGTGATGCACACTGTGAAGACATGCTTGCGGTTGCTATGTTATGTGGTTCATGAAGTTAGTGGTGTCAGCTGTCGGTCAATGGGGTCGCATTTTATCACAAGCAAAAGACACTTGGTTGATAGTTAATAGCAGATTCTTGCATAATGTGGGAATCATGCCTTCACAAGGTTAAATGCTTCATCTTTCATTAATGCATTTGCATCACTTTATACTCCTCCGTATGTGTTGTCAAGGTGGTTAAGATGTTTCCAAAATGCTGCATGTGTCCGGTTACATTGTGTTGCGATTGTCTTGCAGCGCTTTCTAAACGATGAACATGTGCTTTCTTAATGTTGCACATGTGTCGACAAGTTGGAGAAGATTGTGTCTTTATTTGCAGTGTGTTGAGCTCTTTGGGCCTTAAATAAGTTTTTTCTAAGAAGTGTGTTTGTGCGCAACTGTGTGTGTGTGAGACTGTGTGTAAGAGAGAGAGAGAGTGTGTGTGTGTGTGTGTGTGTGTGTGCTAATTGCCCCAGTGGATAACAGCAGCCAGGAGCTCATCCCTGCAACGTGACCCCTAAGTCAGAACTAAAAAGGGTCACCAACACGAGACCTTCATTATACCACAGCCACATGCAAATCAACCACACCGACAAACTCCAGTGTAAAAAAAAAATAAAAACCATTTCTGAAAAGGTTAGAGAGGGGCCCATCCGCCTGTCTTGGAGTCGTCCTTTTCCAAGGTGAGCTCCCCAGCGCCATCATAATTGAAAATTAAGTATTTGCCGTGGTATAATTAAATGGTGACTTTTGAACTCAAATGAGACCTCAGGCGCATATTAAGGCATTAGGGGGCTCGGATCTATTCACACACATGCTCACACATGGATACATGCACAGTCAAACACGCACACATACAGCGACAAGGTAACAAACGGTGACAGCTTCTTAATTATCACCCTGCCTAAGTCGTTAAAGCGCAGCTCCTACATCACCTTTCGATTTCTACAGCCCATAAGTTCAGGGAATATCTCATTTATTTTTAATTAATTATCACATACCACCATAAAGGTGGTGGTAATGACGAGGGTAGGGACTAGATGGCTATTCAGGGGCTAATACGAGGGGTTTCATTTGTGAACTTTGAGTTCTGGGTGAGGCAGAATCAAAAAAGTTGTTACTCTGTGTTACTCTTTTGAAAGCAATATCTACTTTAAATGCTCTATTTTTGGTCATACATAGACAAACAGTTCAGACTACAACGTGGATATTTCCACAAGCTTTCATCTAGTCGGCGCACGTACAGAGGGTCCCTGTATTGCAGCTTAATTGAAACAGATTAGTCAGGGTAAGGCTTCGGGACCATCTTTTGAAAGTAATATTATTTTCATTTACTGACCACTTGCTACCTAATGTCTCACTTCCAATTATCTCACTGCAGAAAACTGTGAAATACTATTATTACTTTTACTATTATAGATTTCTAATGACTCATAAATTAAAGTGGAGGATATTTTGATATGTGGGACAGAGAGAAAAAATGCCGGGAGCGTTTTCCCATTTCAACAAATGGAATCATCAATGGAGTTTGGTTAGTATGAATCTTTTAGCACTGTTAATATAAATATGATTAATGATTATGGAACTCTGCCTTTTTTTATTCATACAGAATTATCCATTCGTTTGATAGGCCTCCCTTAAATTATTTTCTCTTCTGTTCCTTTTACATTTTTAAATTACTCCAGTCAAGTTTTGCAGAGATTACTTCAATATGCAAAAATGAAATACACTGGCAAAAAAATGATATCAACTGATACGTTCTATTTGTTCTGCTATTGTAGTATTTGAAGCGTTGTGGGTCAAATGGTGGATGGACTGCTGTCTAGTAATAGCATCACTTAACAGCACCAAACCACAACACTCACATCAATCCCTCTACATGAACTGGGAGGGGATTGTAATGCGTGATGCTTTGAACTCGGCAGTGGTTTAAATTGATTAGCACGCAGTGTCTCCTACTTAGGCGGAGAGGAGGTCTGCATTTAAAAAAATCACAACAGCCCTTAATCTTGGCCCTGAACGAGGGCAGAGCAAAGGCAATCAATAGCATTAGAATGTAGTTCTTACTCCCACTTATCTTTGTCTCATTCTGTAATATAAGGAGTCGAGAGAACAGCAGTCTTGAAAAGGCTCAGTGCATAATTCAAGCCAAATGTCAGCGCGCTATATGGTGATGTCAGGAAATATGGTTTTGGCCCGCAGCGGCTCAGGGAGCGCTTAGCGCAGCACAAGACCAGCCATTCAACCGAGTATCCCAACTGGCTGCTAGAGAGATTGAGCGAAATCTTTTGATATCGACTGGATTTTGGACTTAAGTGTTTTTCCTGCGGCTCAACCTTATTCACTGACTGCATGGGAAATATTTCAATGACATATTACACTTCATTTTGTATCTCTCGCCTCTGTCCACTGCTGTATATAGCCGCTTGCGCGCCAGGGATAAATCACTTCCCGGCCAGCTTATTACATGAAATGAAGGAATTCATCATGGTGACAGTCGACCGTTGCGAGGCGTTCACTGTGATTTATCTGGGAGAAATTGATTGATTCATTAACACTGAATGAACAGTGCTTTGCTGTGGGGGCAGCACGGCGTACCTTGCTGCATGCCGCTGAACGTGTTGAAGGAACACGTCTCCGGTATGGAGGTCTTGGCTGGTCGGCCGCCTGTAGCAGCATACAGGGGGCTCCTATGTGTCCAGCTCAGCTCATTACCTGGCCGGTTTTAGTCAGTGGCCCAGAGCCGGGAGTGGGTACTTTGTGACAAAGAACAGAACGTTCCCAATTAGTTCATCCATATGCCTTCCAGCATAATGGAGAATATCTTATAATATGACAAGGTGTTCAGTTTTAACAGAGCTTTTGCTCTGCAAAGTGAAGTGCACAGGGCTGAATTCCTTCTGGTAGAATGGCTGATGCAAAGCCTGCACCGAATCATAGATGACAGTTATAGATGACCTTTACAGCTACATATGCAGCGATCAATTGCTAGAAGAATTGCTTGAGTGAGTTTATACATTCCTGTGTTTAGCTTTCTATCCGTGTGCACTTTCATGAAAAACTCGTGTCATTTCTAAGGCTGCAGTGTTCTTAAATGCATGCCAGGAATGATGTGTTTAACAGTACTTAAGTACAGATTTGACATCTGATTTTATGACGGTTGAAGTTAAAGGTTTTTCCTCCCTGTTGTGTCTGTCTTCCTCTTGAAAGTCTGTCGTGGCAGTTTTGCAGAAAGCTTAAGTTCCTCCTTCAGTTTATGGACATGAGTGAGAAAAATCTACCCGCTTCCTCTGGTTTTGATCTTATGGAAGTGGTTTGGATCCAAAAGTTTTTCAGAGGCCCGCTCGGCAGCCAGATTGCACATCAATAGTTTTGCGATTGAAAGTGTTCAGGTACTCGAGCAGGGCTGACCCATATTCAAACTACTGCTTATCTCCAAAAAGAGGAGCACATACATACTGTGAGAAAGTTTTGTTGTGTCCTCTAAGAAAAGTTTTAGTTGCATGTTGTGACAAGGTCAGTGAGAGACCCAGTCTTGATGAAGAAAGGAGGGAAAAAAAGGATGTGCCTTGTGATGAGTTATATGAGGAGACACAACAGTATGGCGAGCTTGCTGGCTGGCAACCTGTTCCATCTGTCTTTTTATCCGACTTCCTGTTCCTCCGTCTCTTTTCATCCTTTTCATCTGTCGCTCTCACAGGGCTGCAGCTGAGGATTACTCTCATTATAGATTCCACCTATTGATTATTT
The DNA here is from genome assembly GCA_903364295.1 of Serranus cabrilla. Classification (NCBI taxonomy): domain Eukaryota; kingdom Metazoa; phylum Chordata; class Actinopteri; order Perciformes; family Serranidae; genus Serranus; species Serranus cabrilla. The sequence continues at coordinate 294,883 of CAFUXE010001060.1, forward strand.
TTCGGAATAACTAATACACCCCTTAATACATTTTAAGTCTATAAAATAGGAAAAAATAGTAAGTGATGCAGACTCCAAGATGATATCCTTAAAGGGAGAGTTCAACCCAAAACAAAAATAAACATTTTTCCTCCTCTGTTGAGCTATTTATTCATCTAGGTTAACTGATGGATTGGCTTTCTTTATTTGTAAAACTCTTAGTTTTGCGACCAAATTAAAGCAGAGCTAATGGCTTTTCCTTCATTACTTTTCTTTTTGCTCGTACTTTGCAATGCTAATTGCCAAGGATGGTGTGGGGGTCTCCAAGTGCACTCGTCTTTTTGCTTTAAGTCCATGCATGAGCACAAAGTGCATCAGGACTGAGTGAATCAGAAGGTGTAGGGATTGATAAATACACTCTCAGCCAGAAACATCGCTGATCTTCTCGCTCTGAAACAGCTGCGCCAATCACAGCGAAGCATGACAACAATAACTCCACAAATGAAGAGACGTTTCTTCAGGGAATCATATTGTTTCTGGATGGTGCAGAGCAGCACCATGTGAACACACAGGACAGCATATCTGCAGCCAGAGGCAGATGGTGCGCTTTTTTAAATTTAATTTCTACAATGATGATAGAACCAAGTAATAAAAATGTTGATGAAGCCGTTGATATAAACGCATCAATCTGGCGCTTTTTCAATTTTGCATTCTACTGTATGTCACATCATAAATCATCACATCATTCTATTAAATGTGACACAACAACTTTTGCTAAAAAAAGAAAAGAAAAAGAAAACCTGGAAGGGAGGCAATGACACAGGATTTATGAGCTGCTGTAACCATTTTAGTCTTCTGCCTAAGCAAAAGAATACAAAGCCATAGTGGACCTATCTGATCTGAGTACAGGTGTGTGAGGGCGTTATTTTTTTTCTCTTTTTTTTGCTCTTGTCACATTTTATTAACTGTGGCCTCGTCATGCACCTCTAAAGAAGGCACAATCATGGATGGAAGTAGGGAGAATTAGTAATACCATTTGTGCAGTATAACATAGCTATATTGCCATAATTTACAAGTTGAAGGTTAATTTGTTATTTATTTTCTAAATAATTAATTACTAATTTACAAACATTTTAACTAGAATCTACTCTATACACAACATTTTTCCAAGTGTCCACAAGTGTTACCAATATGAGAAAAAACTAGGGGCTCCACATGCTATACATATTAAACTATTTACATTTTCACAACATCTACAACTTCTCTTGTCCTCTCCTCTGTGCACTGTGTAAATAGCCTTTACTTCAGTTTCAAGTTTCACTGAAATTTTGGTCTCGGCTGAGTTAAACATGTCTTCACAGCTGTGCTGAGGAGCACAACATTTAGTTGTTGTTGGTTTTTTTTTTTACAGTATCTGGTTGTTGCAAATTATTATTTTTTGTTGTTCTATAAGAAATATCAATATTTTAAGCTTCAGTTTGATTACTTTGACTGAGAGAACATGATCAGAAAGTTCAAAATTTGACTATAATTTCTGTTTATACAGTTTCTGTCAATGATAAATGTTGTAATTTTGGTGATTCTTTTCAATTTAAGTTTTAAAGAAAAAAAATGGCCTTGCTAATTGTACACTTCTTTTGCCTATGACAACCGCAAATAACCAAAGTCATTTCCAAGATGTCGCAGCACAGTGACATGCCATCATTACAACAATAACTACAACAGGGACAACATCACATCATTAAGAAATAAAACACCACAGCAAATAAGTCCCCGGCCTTATGAAACCAGTTTAGATTATTGATTGATGAGATCTCAAAATTGGCAGATTACTTCTTCCTCCCATTGGTTCCTCTGTAAAAGATGCTGCTACACTGCGATGCATTGAAAGCAGGCGCTTTATATTCTGAGTGAGGATCTTTGGGGTTCTCAGGTTACAAACTAGCCCCAGGTATATACCACCCTCTGTGTCTCACCCTGTCCCTCCATCTGATCTGAGCCTTCAGAGGCTTGCGGGCCACAAAGGACGTGCCCACGGCTCCTTGTGACGTCAACAAAAATCTGCACTTTACTCAGAAGGCCACATGCCAAATTTGAAGGTGATTAATTAAATTCCAAAGAGAACAGGCGGGTCTGGAGACATTTCTATTTTGTATAGACCTGGCATCCGCCTCAGCCACAGCAACTCTGAAAACGAAAGATAGGAGACCTTTCAAACATATTTAAACAAGCTGCCATTGTGTGCACCTGAATGAGTCTGTCTGCTTTAAAACACACAGCAGTTTGCTCTTACAAAATGCCATCAGTTGCGAAAATGGATAAATAATGGAGCTTCTCCAGAAAGGTCTGCAGAGATAAACATAGAGTGTCATAGTACAGTAACAACTGGGGATTTACTCTCCTCTTGTTGTGATCAACCATCTGTTGCTGAGTCTTGAGAGCTGCACTCTAATTTGATTTGTGTGCAAGAAACAGCTGGCAAACATCGTTATTGCATTTTCCTCCGTTTAGAGTGCATAGGTGTTGACAGATCAGAGCAATAATGTGAAAACTAATGTACAAATTATCCCATGATGAAATTAATCAAAAACATACTCCTTTGCAACAGTGTCAAGCAAAAGACATCCAGAGCAATTCCATTAGTTACCATTTAGGAGCATTTACTTGCGCCGTGCTGAATGCCTCCTTTGTATGTCAGACTTAATTGCAATAATTGTATATAATAACACGTAAGAGTCATTTGAAAGTCTAATTTGTGTGTCTGCACAACCATAACACACATATAATTGATTTCTCTCCATTTTGGTTCGGATTCATAACAACCCTGTGCATGTTTTTTCGGGCAAAGGTGCATTTTTATTGCAACAGCTGCCAGCCACTGAGGGCCACTGACCTCTGGTCAGTGAGCTAGGGTAATGAGAGCCCTAGCATGGAGCGATCTGCCCTTTTTGAACATGTCACAGTTCAATCCGGTCAGATGCTGTACCTCCCACACTCCACTGCTGGAGATGTCTTTAATGAGGGAGAGACCTGAGACACGAAAATGGAAGACAGGAAGCGAGAAAAGTGAAATGGAGACATTCGAAGACAAGCATTAGAGTGAAAGATAGCATTGCAGTGTGTGTGTCTGTGTGTATGTGTGTGTGAGAGACACACACACACAGAAAGGAGTTGATGAGTCTCTAACAAGCGGCTTCATCAGAGTGAGGAATGAGCTGCCAAGCAGGATCTTTCTTTTGACCTACCTTGGAGAGCGATGGATGGATAGATGGATGGACAGATGGGTGGATGGATGGATGGATGGATGGATGGATGGATGGAGGGAGACGTAACAGAGAGAAATAGGGAGAGCATCCACTGAAGTGCCGTACAGAGGCTCCTTTCTTCATCGCCTGTCAAGGCAGTTCTCCTGTCTGCCAGGAGACAATCACTTATCGCCTCACTCTGATCTCACAGTCACGACTTGGAGCATCACCAGTAAGTACACAGGCAATGACCAGGGAAATGATGCAGCGGATATGATGGATAAAGAGGATACACACGGTGACTGCTGCTTTTGGCACCGCACCAGCCATATCTCTTCCAAAGCTGATGTGTTAAAGTCCCAGTGACACGGGAGGAGGGGCTTCTTTAGCTTCTGTACTGTATATTTCCCAGTCTAACAGAATATTTGAGTGGTTTAGCCAAATATGCAGCTACAGAGCAGACATGTGACTCAAGTCATCTGATCTGAGTCTTAAGTAAATCCAGCCTTTTCTTTTCAGTCCAAGTTTTTTCTTTGCCAAGTCAAGTCAAGTCCCTAGTTGAGGCAAATCGAGTCACAACAATAAACATAATTATTTACCTGATCACGACTATTTAACGCTGCGTTAAGTGACACAAGAAAATTAAAAAAAGGCAATGAGCACCATAATGTAAGTTAACATACTGATTGAGATTCAATGTGTCCGTGGTTTGCGGAAATGTAATGTTACAATGCTAACATTCAGTTCTGGGGATTGGGTAGGTCAGTGACTGTGAATGTTATAAGGCTAACGTTAGCTAGCCAAGGATGTGTGAGAGGGCAGATTGTATCTGGCTAACGTTAGCTAACATCAGCCCTCACAGAAACCTACTAATCCGAATGAGTCTTCAAATGATGAACAAACGTTTGAGGTTCTCGTCTGGCTGTCAGAAATCTTTAATCAGTGGTTTTACTTTTTCCTTTATATGTGTTACTCATAAATCTGAATTGTGATGATGTGATCTGATCATCTGATGATGTAAAACCTAATCTGAAAACATAACAAGAACACAGAGAATTAATTCAAGTCATCATGTCCAAGGCAAGTCTAAAGTCATTCATAAGATCCGGAGGAGGACTAGAGAGAGATGAAACAGAAACTTTGCCGACTTTTAATCAGCTCTATGTTACTGAACTGCACATACAGATGAATGGCAAACGGCCTCTCAGTTACTCATAACTCTCACTAACCCGCTGGCAAAAGTCAGCTGAAGGCATCCTGAAGTAGACCTGAGGCACATTGTTTTGGAAATGAAAATGTTAGTTGCATACTTGAAGCGTAAGATTCTAAGACTGAATTTGGTGTTTTTGCCCACTCACATCCAACCAAACATCTCTTCCTATCTCTTTCAATATTGCTCTATCATATATATTTATGTTTTTATACAACTGTTGTGGCTAGACAGTCATCCAAAATCTCATTTGATTGGATTAATTTTCCCGAGGGCAGGATGAGTCACTGAATATTGGAAAACAAACTTTTACAGGAAGAGAAAAGACAGGGATTTCAATGTTAAAACACTCCATTATTGACTTTTCAACATGTTGGCCTATATCAGGAGATAAATGCGCAAATAACACAGGGACACAGGATTAAACTGGGAAATGTGTTTTTCATTCCACTGGTGCTTTAGGAAGGGTGGACTGTGGGGTTAAAGGTAGATACCAGCATGAAAAGGTAGTTATGATGGACCTTTATGTACCTGAAAATTGTGTTTAACCTTATTTTTCTCCTGGATAAAATATTCACTAAATGTCAACACAATTCAGTTTTTCCAATATATTTATTTTTCTTTGAAGAGAGATTTTCTCGCTGCTTGCTCTCTCTCCCTCTCCCTTTTCTCTGCCTACATCACAGAGCTCAGTGCATGCATCGCTCTGGCATTAGTATGCACACTGAGTTCAGTCACACTTTGATGTGCAGCCACATGATTTCACAGTCCACCCTGGTGGCACAGATCAAATTTACAGGTATGTAGAGGCAAGACTGATGACCAAATTCAGGTTTTCATTTCATCTCTACTTAAGGGTTTCACACTTACCAAACAATATAAAGCCCCAGGTGCATGAACTGTTTGTGAATATTGCTCATACAAGAATAAGAATTCAATCATTTGGTCGTTTTGTCACCATAACTTTGCATAAGCCGGTTACGGGGGAACGGTAAAATGCATTTAATTCATTCTATCTGTGTGTTTCTATGCGAGTAAGTTGTCGTCTAACAACAGAATGACCTTGAGAAGCAGCGTGGGCACGAGTTCAAAACAAAGTCATGATTCTAATCTCTGTAATTAATGGGTACGAGGGCCTGTGTCATTCATTACGGCTGATATTTAATCTCGTAGATGGGGGGATAGTTTCTGTGACTGAATCATGGCATATTTCAATCCATGATTGATTCCTCTCCGCAGAGGATTGCTATGGAAGATGAAGTAATCACTCTCAGTCAAAAAAGAAAAGAGTGAAAGTTGGGCCTTTCTCTTTTCGCAGAGCTTTCAGACAGTCGATTCGGTGTGTTCCCGGTGTGTGATAAGAAGCCACGGGAAGCTTTAAAATGTTTGATTGCAAATATTATCTCTGCACACAAAGAAAACATTCGATTCATATAAAATTGCTCCTAATAAGAATATAAAAGCACTGATTCAAAGGGATGTTAAGAATGAGGAAGGGTTGTTTGTGTCTTCATCTCTGCAGGGATGTGAGACAGAGGATTGTTAATGATAAACTCGTCAATCATTTTCTGTAATGATTCATCACTCATTGCTCCGGTTCATTTTTCTCTGTTGTGGCCTCGACAATAGAAACAGATGAGACCGAGACTCTTCTCCCACTTGTGTTACCACATCAAGATGCTATCTCCAGCTTAAAAGCTTATCAGGCCGACAGTAATGATATTGAGTGACTGAATTGTGTGTTTTGATGGATATCGCTGTGAGTAATCTGATGCCAAATTGTGTTCCAGTTCTCATATTGTTCCGATTTTAGAGTCTGCAAATAACTACGCTCCCCCTTCTCCTCTCATTCTCACCCCACCGACCCGCACCCCCACCCATCTCTCGTGTCGCTTCAAGTCATTTGTCATAGCTGTGATTCTTTCCCACAGGTGGAGAAATACGGTTGAAAACCCATTTTAGTGCTTTGTGATACAAAAATAGATTATCATTGTCCGATGTCTATTTGGCCCCTAGTTAATCTGTTGCACATTGTGTACTGTGCTGGATTTTCAATAGTCTCCATTCTGCTCTGTGATAGGATTGAGGAGCCGTCTCTGAAGGTATGCTTTATGAGAAGGATAATTAGCTTCTACAGTAAAGAAACACCACTGAGGATGGTGAGAATTACCAGCGAACACCCCTCTCGTCAAATCATTTTCTCCACAATCGTTGGCTGCAATTACATTTAATCATGTGTTGGAAAACTGTGAAAATTGTCGTGTCTATGTGATGCCTCTTTCGGTGGACACTTAAAGCCGGGTTATGCTGGAAAATAACTATGCTGTGTAGTTTTGAACGTGTTGAAAAAGCACACGTTTCTGTTTATTGTTGAGATATTACAAAAGGTCACACTTGAAGGTGACAAACCAGATCATTTCAAATAGTTTTGGATCCTGTCTTCGCTTCTCTTCCGTTAAAAAAATTCGGTCGACCCAACCATCATTTTGATTAATATCTCAAACCAGAATACAATACAAAATTGACACTAAACACTCGTCTGGCCACTACATGGTGAGAAAGGCTTCGTCAACGATTAATCAAATAAGGAAAAAATAAGAACAGAAGCTAATAAATACATATTTGATACCTATATACCTATATTTATACATTTTCTGGTGCATGGCCTAAGTGAAACTGAAACATGACTCATGCAGACAGACGATGAGGTAGAAATGTTACTCTGTGTCACCTTATAATACCAGCCGGCCGCCATTCTAGTGATGTAATGTTCATTTCACAAAGAAACAATGAGCGCAAATTGAGAAGACACGTTTAGAAGGTGTTATCTAAAAACAAAGCAAAATATCAATTTTCAAAAATATCTGTGTTTTAATAATGCCCTAAATATGGTGATAATGGGCCAAAATTTAAAGCAGTCTCCACTAGGGGAAATTCAAAGTGTTGCACTTAAATGAGAAATGTAGCAGAAAGAGAGAAGTTAAAACCATACTTTCTGTATTCTGCACATCTGGCCAAAGGCACAAGTAGTGCCAGATCAATTACATGAGCAGAGTATATATAAATAAATATATAAGTTTACATATAAAGTACATGTAATTTTGTGATATTGTTAACATAAGTCTGTCTTTGACCTGATAGAAGACACATTGATGTTACAATCACGTACAAATCCAACATCACCAAAAAACAGTTTCACATTTCAGCATTGTAGTATATGAGCTATAACCTAATAAGCAGTTATGATAACATGGCTGTATACAGAGGATAATATATATCTTCAGCCATGATGAATTATAGCTCTGCATGACAGCTTCTTGCTCCTGTCTCTTCCCCGACATACTCTTGTCCTTGTTGCTCCCGAGAGCAAGGTCAGCCACTTTACACCACATCTGACATCATTATTCTGCATTGTCAAACAGGCGTTAAGTGTTTAGCACATTGATTTTACTCCCATTTTGCTCTTGCTTAGATTGATCATTACATGGAAGTCGGTCTTTGGAAAGTGATCCATGGTCTGCCATGCAATTATCATCTCTGAAAGGCATCATTTAAAAGCCAATGTCCATTGATAATTCCTTGTCATGCACATGTCAGGGACATGACACTGGACGTAAAGGAAGCACAGGCAGCGTATTGTAGAATAGTTGCAAGAGCTGAGAGAGCAAGAGCTTTAGTGAATAAATCCTTGGCCTTTGACACATCTGGAGAAAATGTAGTCAGTGACACATGACATACTGGAGACCAGACCACTTTTGTTCACGTTTCACAGCTTTCTAGCTACATTTGCACTAACAGCCTGGAGTTATGTGTTTGCTCAGCGCATTCAAGATGCTGTTTGTTCCTGCAAGTGTTTACAATGCAATTAATAAATAAATGAATGAATAAAAGAGAACATTAACAGAAAGACGGCGAGCTGTAGCCAACAGCCTTAATGCTTAAAGGCAACATTAAAACATGCATACATGCCAGTGAGAGGGATGTAAGCTTATTAACATTTATTGCATATGGGCCCAGTTATGCAAAATCATGCAACTCCCTGATTGCTCGGCTTCACAGAAAGTGGGCAGATTATTTGCACAGTAAAAGGGCCCTTACTCTCCATACGCTACTCTGGGTGTTTTTTTGCATGCATCCAGAATTTGATGTTAAGTGCCTGCTGATGCATTATGCATTTTAGATAATGCATTGTGTGTAATCCAGGCAGACCTCGCCTGAACCTAGACCGACACATCGTTCCAGACCCCACACGCAGAAGCTCCGGGATGGCGTGATTGCCGGTTGAGACGGCCACCATGTTCTAGCATCGCACCTCCTCCACTGTGTCATTCCGTGTCACACAATAATCAACACAGACCTTCGACCAGACAGAAGCTTTGATGTATTGTACTCAACAACCCCATATAGCTTTTTATAACTTTATTATAAGCCATTTTCAGAACTTTTTTCCTTTCTTTATTTGAAGAGGTGAAATGAAACTCATGGTCTGTATTCAAGCCATTTTCCAGGGCTCACAGCATCCAATTGTTTCCTACAAAGGAATGTCACTTTTTGAAGGCTGCTCTATGGTGCCGTTCAAAAAGTCAGTTTTGTGATTTTGAATGGACAATTTAGTTTTTCATTTCACCATCCGACTCTCATTTGGGGCGAGCAGTGACCTGTGTCATATGGACATTGGATAGAGGTCAGGCACTGCCAACTGTACTGCAGGGTGCAGTAAAACACAGAGAGGTGTGGGCCACACCTGCACGCCTGGATCCGATGGTTTGTGTTCAGACACACACCAGAAGAGAGGAATAAAGTAAGAAACAAGAAGTGATAAATAGAAGTTTGCTGACTTTATCTAATGCGTCTCTTTATATGACTGTGACAGCACATAGTAAATTTTATACAATAGTGTTTCTGCACTACACTATTTCTGGCTTCTCCCTCCTGTCTGGAAAATAAGATCAGCGGGATGTAAGTGAAGGGACACAAGCCATCTCTCCACTTTACTGCAGGATTTTATTTTGATACCACATTTAAAATGCAATGAAGCCCCCCTCCGTACAAAATCTAACTGTCACACTTATAAAAGAGTATCCAACAAAGTTATCCTTACACCTGAAAGACCACAGAAGTAGGTTACATCCTGCATATATTTACCATAATCACCCCCTTTTTCCATTTATCTGTAAGGGAACTTCTGAGAACTTTTAATGTGTTTTCTCCAAAGCGGTGTTCTGTTTTATTTTTACCTGCCAGCCATTAGTTTTCATTGCATTTCTGAACAACCATGTGGGTAATAAAAGCTCGAATTGACATTTAAGCTATAATGGTTGTCAGCAGCCCCTGTGGTACCCCTCCCTTCGCTGGGTTTGAGCTTGGCAGTGGGTCTTCTTGCAGCGGGCTGAGTCCATGACACGGCGAGTTATATATGCCAGGGCATTACAGAGCCCTTCTTAATCCGGTTTGTCACGCTGCTCCCTCTGGACTGGGGTAATTTCATGGTGCTGAACTGGTATTGATAGAGGCTTGGTAAATGAGGCACGCAGCAATCGTTAACTTTAATAACCATAAAGATGTGAGCATTGGAGTCATACAGGCCCACCAGAGGAAACCCATACAGGTGATTAAGAATCGACCAAGGCTGTGGCCAGCAGCACCTCACATCTTGTATTCCTACTAATGGAATTACCTGTTAAAGATGTCAAGACTATTACCACCAATGGTGCAATTGCTGCACTATACTTTTACCATTCAGTAAACTGGAGCCCATTTCCATGTCCCCATGTAATAAGAATACTTGTTAAAAGCAAGCTGCATACTAAGATTACTAAGATTCTTTATGTCGTTTTTTGGGCCTTTTCCCCATTAATCAAACCCCTTCATGCTAGGCTTGGGCACTCTTGTGGTATTACAATATACCAGGGCATTTAGAAATGAAGACAGTATGACTTCCATCGCTGCTTTGCACTCTCCGCTAGTTTGCACTTTCCGTTAGTTTGCAAGCTTTCATGCTAAACTGGTGACTTAATGAGACAAAATTGTCATTCATGCGGTGATAGCAATATTCTATCCTACACTGTGGCAGGTGTGCGTGGATTAGACATTCAGTTGTTAAATTTCAAACTCATTTAGTGGGCAACTCGTTAGCTAGCTTCCCTGCTACTGCCGCCATGCGTTTGATGCAAAGTTTCTCTGCAAGTATTTCAACAAACTATGACTTGTACCACCAGCAGCTCAGTTTTTACTTGTTTTTTTTCTTTTTTTAATTTACCATATTACTTTTTTTTTCTTTTTTCTTTTTTTTTGCATCTACCTTGTACCTAGTGAAATGTCAGGAAGGTATATAGATTCCACCCGTTCCATGCAAGGCCTCTGTAAGTTGGATCCACTGTAGTAGAGAAGTATTTAGTATTCTGTAGGCTAGATTCAGAGGTAAGCCATACCAGCAGAGGGGAAAAAAACAACATTGATTCGTGTGACTCCAGTATAGCTGGGTCAGTGGTTCCTGTCAGTCAGCTTGAGCTCTAGAGTGTCTTTCTCCCCCTTCCCCCCCTTTCTCTCCCCCTCCCTCCCTAAGGTTTGTGGTAGCTCCAGGCGCTACTATAGCTGCTATGTCCACTTGTTTGTCTACTCCCATTACTGTGGGTGATGCAGCCTCAGGAGGAAAGTGAAATCCAGGCCACAGAAGGGTCAGTGAGAAACCAGCCTGAAGCCTTCACACTGGCTGAGGTCAGAGAAACCATACGGATCACTGCAACAGGGTGCTGATGGGCACTTGATAAATGGTAAATCCACTCCAGCTCCTGATGCATCAGTGATACTTGGGTCAGAAAGGTTTTTAGACTGGATAAACAATGGTTAACAAGGCCTGAGATTAATTTGTTTGTTATTCTTGGAGACAGTCTGCACTGTAAAGTCTCCCACAGCTGGCTTTCCTCCCACTGCTTCTTTAGATGTGTTTTTGTGGTGAATTGTGCGAGCTCCTCTGGTAGCCCTACTCCTTGAGGCTACCTTTTAATATTCATTGGTGGAAGTCAGCCGTCTGGGAAAGGACTTCAGAGTGAGAACAAGTGGCTGGGGCTCGAGCCTTAGTGGACGATTTACTCTCAAAGGCCAGAAGAACTTCAGCGCTGCAAAAAAGTACTCTACGCCCAACCATAAGAGGAATGTTGTCTTTTCATGTTTTTACCCACAAAGGACTCTTTTTTTGTTGAATTTACACAGTCGGTGACCATGTTAACACCTCCAGACAGGGACAGGCATAACAGCATAGCTCTAATGTGGCAGATCTATGCACTATGCATGCAGTCTCTCTCCTCTTCCCTTTTATTCTTGCTACTTCACACATCTCCATGCTCCATGAGGTGTGATTCAGAGAGCATTAACACCACAGACATGATATACTCCGTCATGAAAATATAGCTGTGAATTCTAATTCAGGGACTTCTTTTCAGACAACATTCACTTGAACCGGTCCTGTTGCAGAAGTGGAGGAATTCGAGCAGTAAATGAGGGTTGTGTAATTTCTGATAAAATATATAAACTGTATCAGTTGCCAAGAGGAGGGACATGAAAAGTTGTTCCCTGGCACTGCCTCCAAGGCCTCCATTTGGAATCCACTCAGCGGTGCTTTGTAGCGTGTTTAAACATTATCCTAAGTAATCAGGGGGAGTGTTCATGAAGTTCTAACTTGATGTTTAAGTAATGAAACGCTAAATTCTGATGAGCATCATTAAACATATATGCAGTGGGACAGCTGCCCCACAGCCACTTTGATGCTTTTGCCTCTTGAAACACATCATTAATATTCTTTTTTTTTTTCTTCTTCCCTCAAATCTGAAAAACTAATCGGGACAAACAGAATAAAGCGTTTTTTTCATTTTGGATGTATCTGACAAGTTTTCAATCAGATGCATTTTATTATGTTTAAAACTGTGCATCACAAGTCATTAAAAGGGTCATTTTTTTCCATTATGTATGATTTCACAGAGAGAAAAGTTGACAGACAAAAACAACTCAACAAACAATCTGCTGCTTAATAAAACTTCACGGGGGTTTGAAGTGACTTTTCTGGCGCACGCTACAAAGTAACTTTGCTCACTTGTAAAAAGGCATTTGGTGACTGCGAGAGTCTCAATTTGTCTTTCAGATATGCATCATTTTCAGCAATGATTTGAAATGCGAATCTCACTCTGCTTCTCCGGTAAGAGCTGTGTCAAATTTACATTTCTTAGCTCTACACATGTCTGCAGTTATTTACTGACAATGAAAAGCATAATTCCTGCTGCCATCTGAGATGTAAATTGACAATTAGAAGTGCTAAGGCAGTGTAGCGCAGAAGCACTGGGGAACAACAACAAGCCCACAGAAAAGGAGAAATTGCGAAGAAAGATGGACGGCCGTTGATGCAGCAGCTGCCTGTCTGGCAAAACAAAACAAGCACTCCAGCATACAGGCGGAAACGACTCATTTTTACCTGAGTGTGCACTGATTAAGTTGTTATGACGAGTCCTTGAGAGGCTTAAGTTTTCCCCGCTGCTGTGTTCCTTCCCTCGGCCATATGTCATTACTTAATAACTGTAGCAGTGAGAGAAGCAGTGTGAAAGAGAGAGCTAAAGAGGGCCGGAGAGAGAGAGGAGGTGGCAGAAAGGCTTGCTGATGTGGAGTCAGTGATTACTGCTCTTGGCCACTTTGCATAGATTATAGTTGTTGATGCTGAAGCTGAGCCAAGATGTGATGAAAAAAATGTTGTTTGTTTGGGGTTTTTTTGTGGTGACATTGTCATGAGCACCTGCATTTATCTCTGTGTTGAAAAATTGCCAGATGCAGCAAGATCAGAAGGCAGCAGAGTACGTTCTTTGTCACTCAGAGGATGAAAAGAAGCCGTCACTTTCCTGTGAGCGTGGCGTCTTTGGGTGAATAAACTGTCACAAGTTTGTTACTTTGACCTTGAGTTTACGCACAGATATAATGCAGCACATACTGGGTTGTGCCTTTGGTGGAGAGCCGCAAGGGTGTTAAGCATCTATGGTTTAAATGGCCTGAATATAAGACGATCCTGATTATGATACACTAGAAAAACATTTTTGACGATACAAATCACTTTCACACTAGTTCTGTGGAGAAAGTTTCACTGAGATACTATGGATCAAAGGAGAAGACAGTTCTCCATTTAACTAAGATGTTGGTCTGTCTGTCAATCCTTCAGTTTTCTCAACGACCATTCATCTGATTGACTTTGCTATTGATGGGTGTATTGCTGAGGACCCAAGGAAGTGTCAAATGTGTGCTCGAGATTTACAGGACATATTCTTTAGTAGTTATGTGCACACTGTGTAGAATATTGAGAGTCAACCCTATTAATTGTTACACTGAAAACACACTAAGCACAACGTAGTGTGCCCTGCAGCAAGCTGCCGGGAAATGTTTATGGAAAGCTGCGGTAGCTGCTCCAACCTCAGCAACCTGCTGCGATAGATTCTGCAGCCAAAAAAAAAGTTGGCAGAGAGTTTTTTCAACTTTTGGCAGTGAATTGTGGCCAGAGAATACCCAAAGCCTATCAGTCATCAAAGTCCTGAAACTTCATGCTGTGTGTCATGTTGACGTATGTTACAAAGAATTTCTTCCCACTTGAAAAACACTTTTTTCAGGTTTTTGCTGAACTACATACGGGGTACAGCTCACATTCCGCCACTCAGGCTGGAGGTGTTACACTGTAGAAATCTCAAGCATTTCAAGCATCAGCAATGTAATGCTTTTGTTCCAAGACATAGCCTGATCTCAAATAGCTAGCAGTTAGCCAACAGCACGTATAGTCTCTGGATGAGCAGTTCTAAGGAAAGCCGACGAGCACTGGGCCGAGCAATTCCAAACAAGCCGGTGTTTAACGGGCACTTAACAAGTTAAAGCATAATGTCAATCACAAATCTGTGTAGCTCAGTCTACATACTCACACACTCTCCTGTTAGGCACTTGGAAGCGGTCAAAATTATTTTCTCTGGCAGTCATTTTAAGCTCCTCATCAGCTGTGACTGCAGTAAATCTCAATCTGCTTTGACAGATGATTCGGTCCATGGTCGGTTTCAGAAGTAGAGACGTCTAGAGACGTTTCAGACTCGTTTACACTCGTCATGAATTTAATTCCTTTAAGGCAGCAGGTTAAACTGGGTTAACAAAACACTTTTAGGGCTTTAAAGTCACACCATAAACAGCCTTAAAGACCCTAGGCTTGCAGGATTAGGACTACAAACAACTCAAACTCTGTAGGGGTTAGCATGACAGTGGTTCTCTTTCCATTCATGCAGTATAACTAATGATAGGAAGTGTCATGTAATTGTAGAGTCCTAAAAGACTACTGACACTTTTTCAAAATATATCATTTACATTCAAGCCACTGTGGTACAATATGCAAGTGCAAAAATGTATGTATATGAGCAACTTTAACTTCTGTTAATTATCCCAGTCTAAAGATTTCAATCTCTTTTTACTCAAATATGAAGTATGGCTTTCTTTTTTCAGCTCCCAGACTTTCTCCCGCTATCTATCTCCCCATTTTATAACCTTACCTCATTAACAGCTCCTAATTGGCCGTTGGGCTAAGCTGAAAACAATGAAGCATTGATTTCCTTAAACATAATCACCTCATCCAGTCGTTTAATGGCTGCTGTCACTGTGGGCCGCCAAGAGAAAAATGACCAGTCAGTGGTCCCATCGATGCCCTTCACCTCCACTCACCAAAGGCTAGAGTGCACAGCTACCCACTCCATCTTAGCAGGTTGGTTTAACCCTTTTAGCTGTGTGACAGGCTCCAAGCACTACATCCATCACAACCTGCAGTCATGTCTTAAGTTGTTTTGATCCCTTATTGCACCGTAATGCACTCACAGTTACTGTTGTGCACTTGAGCATTTCAGTGGGAGGTATATTTTATGAAAAGCCACCAAGTACTGTATGGCTAAATGCACACGCAAACAAAGTCACACAGGCACAGACACATACTCAGACACAGATAATGGATAGTCATTTACCCCACCCGGAGCTCCCAGCTACCTGAATGAAATTATGTCTCGTCCAAGTGGCCATTTGTCGTCTAAGTGGTCCTCGTGACTGGCCCAGTAGAGTCATCGTGGATCCATTTACACTGCGCTCTCCTCCACAGACCAGATGGTTTGTAGTGATCACGACTAATGTCCACCTGGCTGATGGCTGGACTTCAACCCATGGTTCACAGACACACACACACACATACACACACACACACACACACATACATGTCTTGTGTGCATGCGTGTGCATATATGTAGGTGCATGTGTGAGGGCAACAATTATTATAATCATTTTAATAAACATAATAATTAAAATAATATGTTCTGTGCAAATGACTTTTATTCAGTCAATGTCCAAAAGTGCAACAAACACAACTGTATTCCAATTAAATATCACTATTTCCATATTTATAAGCACAAACCTACTACTAGATAATTGTACTATCTCAACAGAGAATACTCGTAAAGCAATGCAGTTCACAATGGTCCAATTAGCTGCATGTAACACTGAACATATACAAAGTACACACAGACACACACCACACTCTCTGTGCATATATAGTTGAAATAATATGTGGATTATTTTACTAATATAGAATTATTATATTGAACATATATTATAATAGAACATAATCATTTTTAGATGCAAACGTTTAAATATTATTTGTGTCATGATAATTTAAATGAATACAACTAAACTTTTAATGGAACCCATTACTTTAACAATCCCTGCAGCACATTACTGATGAGGATTTTTGCTAATTTGTGCTCATTAGATGGTTGAATTTGTCTTTGCCAACCATTGATTCTTTTAGTAGTACAACTTTTAGTAGTACAACTCAATACTTACTTGATCTGCTGTAAGCAAGTTATCATTGTACTGTTTTTGCTTTGAGTTATTATTATAACATCAGAAGAAATAACTTTTTTCCTTATTTTGGCAGATTTTTACCTGATGCTGAAATATCTGTAAAGTCATGTTTTCAAAGGTTTTAGACCACTTCCTGTCAACTTTTTTTGAAAAGAGCATGGTTTACTATACTAGTAGTTAAGCTACACTTGAATCAGCTGATTGGTGTTGCAAGTTTGTTCATGTTCATTGTTCGTTCGTGTATCGTTGGTTCATTGGTGCTACCACTGATTATCAACCAATCTGAGCAATCCCAACTGTCTGTCCTCAGTACAACTCTCTCCAACACCCCAACCCACTTTGCATAACTGGAGTTTGGCATTGCTGACTTATATGCATGTATGTTTAAAGCTCTCCCTGATTGTGTTCCACTATGTGCTACAGGGGATTAGTTTTCCCAGCAGAACCCGTGCTGCTGCTCAGGTTCTTTGAGAGCTCGTTCAAACAGCAGAGCGTTGTTTCGCAAAATCTTACTGTGTGAGCCAAAAGTCACATATCAGGACAAATTACATCACAAGTGATATTAATCTCATAGCGGTTTCCTTTCTTTCGTCCCTTGTCAGGTGCTTGCTGGGTACACCTCTGTTGTGCTAACCTGCAATTCAAGCTTTGAAGCTAGCTGAGGGGATTCAACCCAATTCAGTATTCTGTGATGCAACGTAAAGTCCTCACTTATTCAGAGATCTGCTTTGACTTGAAAGCAAGTCTGCGGGTCAGGAAGCTGTCGGTAAAATATTCAACAAGCCAACACATTGTGGGGTTTGAGGTTTTAGCACACTCAAGGGATATTTCCTCTCACTTTTATAGTCTGTGTTCTGCCTCCTCCTGCCCAGAAATATCCAACAACAAGCGCTGAGAGAGTGATATTAATACTGCACGACAGCACGGTCCAGCAGGACTGCAAATGTTTGCCTTTTAATCCAGGACTCGGCGGTCTTTGGTCTGGCCACGGCAGACATTGATGGGAATGGGAGAAGAAAACTGTTGCCAAACTTGTCTAAGCTGGTGGGAGCTCAGTTCCGTAAATCATGACCTGAGCCATTTCAAACATTTGCACAACCAACCGAGCTAGAGAAACACACATCGGTTGTTGTCATGCCAGTGGAAGCAAATGCACCGTCTCACTGCAGAAGGATGTCCTCTTTAAAACTTGGTACGGCCGAGTGAAATAAGGCACAAACAAGATGAAATGTGGCATTTTGTTGTCCCCCCATCTTTTTGCACTCTATCCTCTATCTATTCTGTGGATTGGAGAGGATAAATTCAGGTTTTCCTACCCTTTCTTCTTCACCTTTCATCTTCTCTCATCTCTTGTTGTCTCCTCTCCTCTCCTGTCCTTTCCTCTCCTCACTTCCCGTTTCCTTATCTTTCCTTCTCTTCCCCTCTCTCTCCTCTCCTCTCCTCTCCTCTCCTCTCCTCTCCTCTGTCCAGGGATGAGCTCCAGTTTAATTGTTGGACGGTGGTGTCTGTTGCGGTGGCTGTCAAGGGAAGATAAAGAGTTTTTCCTGGGGCGTAAGGAAAGGGGAGAGCGGTGATGGAGGGCCTCTCTCTTGCAGCTCCGCTGGCTGCATTAGCCCCACGCTTTATAATTGTGTGAAGGGGGCACTTCCAGTGGCTCCCTCATTACTCACTGGCATGGCCAGTCCCTGGCAGCCAGACACACCTTGTCCTCTAGCTCTCTCTCTCTCTGCCTGTCTCACTCATTTCAGGATGTCCCTCCGCTCCATCACCCCCTCTCTCTCCCCTGGGCAATCCTCCCTATTGTTATTTTGACCCACTGCCGCCATCGGCACATATCGCCTTCTCTTCTCACAGAATTTTTTTGACACCCTCCTTTGTCAGACTGGGACCTATTGTACAACATTTGCTCTGACTGATGTCACCTTTGCTTTGGAGTTAATGCTTTAGTGTAGTATAGCCTAAGACCGCGCTGGCTCAGTCATGGGACTCAGATGTGTCAGCCATCCAAGCCTATATGACTGAAGCCTGTAAGTGCCAGGTCCACCCTGGAGAAGCTAAAGATTTACCCATTTTTAATCATACAGACAACATATGAGAGATACCAGAGGTGCAAAGGCAGGCAAATTAATACACAGAAAGTGTGTGATGTGATCTTCATCATAGGCTGATTGGTATGGAGTGAGGACAGTCAGCACTGAGTGAGAGGCAATTAGATGACAATAATTGAGATGCCTCGAGGGCCAATTTGTTACACATACTTACAGTGTAAGTGCTCAATGATTGTACTGCAGCGTGTCTCACATGATGTGATGAGGAGCGGTAGTCGAGTTTCCCTAAGCCAATCTTTCATTCACATATTTGGATTTTTGATGCTGATGAAACTGTGTATAAAAAGTTGGTTCATTTTCAGTGACATGTTTCCTCCCACCTGTGCTGACCGTGTGCCTCTGTGTCTGTCTGTCTGTCTGCAGAGGGAGGGACGTGTGAGGTGATCGCCGCCCACCGATGCTGTAACAAGAATCGTATTGAGGAGCGTTCTCAGACAGTCAAGTGCTCCTGTTTACCGGGGAAAGTGGCCGGGACGACACGCAACAAACCCTCCTGTGTGGATGGTGAGAAAGTCTTGTGTGTTTTGACATTGTGCTTCTGCTGCCGCCATGTTATTACTAATGAGGGGAAAAGTCCTCATCTATTTGATACCTGCCCAGCATTCCTAGGAATTATGTATGAATTACATTCAGTGCAAGTGAAGGCAGAAAGTCACAGTGTTGAGGTGGTTTATTGGCATGTAGCCTGTTTGACTTTCATGCAAGGCCACACTTTTCCCTCTTGACACAGGCCTTTATTACCTGCTACCATTACATGATGAATTCCCCTTAACTACAGTCTTTGTTTTAACTTAACCATACTATTGAGGCCATGCGCAGATATAGCAAGACTTTTAAAGATATTTGCATGAGCTATAAAAAGAAATGTGTAGCAATTCAGGGCTGGTCGGATTTTCAAGACTTGCACCCACACATACAAGCAATTTATTACGGAACCTGACTCAAACAAGATCCACGGACTGACCTGATACTACAATCTCTATATTTATATTCGATGAAGAAAAGCCATAGAAATTACTCATGTGTTGTAACTAAGATAATATAATTTAAAACAAAGGAAATTAAGGAAGTACAATCTGAATGAATATTTTTTGTTTCTTTTCATATTAATGAGCAGCAAATCTCCGCTGTTAATGCGCTTGTGATTAATGACCTGATTGAAGTGGCTCTCATATTCCAGGTGGCGGAAGAGAAAACTCACAAAGCAATGATCAAATCATATTGATTTTGTCTGTGTCTAATAGCTGATTTTGCAGTCTACAGCCAAAGCTATCAATAACATGCAGTAAAAGAAAAATGATTCATATATTTCTATTTATTCATTTTGATCTTGACTGGTGCCAGCAGAGCTGACCATGAAGAGGTTATTTTTTATTTATTTTTCATTTTTATTTTAATATATTTATTATTATTCAGCACATAAGATCCCTCACCCATGCTTTTTATTTTTTAAACCTAGAATCAAACCCTGAAATATAATTAAAACAAAACCAGGAGTGAATAACTTTTATGGAAGGTCACCCAGCAGGTACCCGCTGACCTGATGATATTTCTTATTAATAACAATAGTATTCATGTCAATGCATAAATGGAATGAATGAATCGAATAAGTGAAACAATAGTATATACTGTAAAAATTATGATTTGTAATTCTGAGAATACATAAAGTAATTGGAGCCTTTTACATGAGACTTAGAAAAGAAACCTGAAATGTTTTCTGGGCTGCTGCATATTTCTGTGGAATGTATTTATTTACAGTTTTTTCTATTATGTGTTTATTCTATATAACATATAGTATCAGTGATTTCTCATTGACACATTTTGCCAAACTGCAGCTGTCCATGTGATATGTATGATATTAACATTTCATTTCATAAAACAGGATAGTTCCAAGGTTATATATGCGGTTTGAATAAATGTTTTCAAAAGTACTTATTGTTCACATGCATTAATAAACAACGAGACCTACATATTCCCATATAACTTTCTCTCCTGTCTCTCGGTGAATTTTTCTAATAATAAAAATACATCCACCCATTAAGAACCCAGTAGAACTGCGCTCCCGAGCATCATGGGAGATAAAAGATGATCCAGTTGGGCTGTTGAACACCTGAGCAGGGAGCACGTTGCAGATCACATCGCCTAAGGCGGTTCAGGCTGATGGAAATGAATAACTAATAAACACAAGTCAGGGAAGCTCCAGGCTAGTGCACCTGAATTACCTCAGCTGAGAAAAACAATCAGGCAGAGGCAGCTCCATGGGAGGAAAAAAAAAGCCGACAGGAAGTCACGAGTCTACTGAGACAGAACTGTGATGCCCCCTTCACTCCACAGAGCTCATTTAATGCTCCTCAGTCTCGATCTTTACACCCCCACCTTCAGCAGAGATCAAAGTCATCTCTCTGACTGCCCTCTCGCCAAGAAATGACACCAAAATATCTTCATTACGAGGAAAGTTACATGAAGGGCCCGACAGGCCTGCTCAGTGGGCTTCACAGGGTTGGTTAGCCACAGCTGACACTCAAGAAAATCCTTGAATATAAATTAGATATGAGCCAAGGATGGCACGAAGAAAAAAAAAGCGTGTTCCCTGTTTGATGAAAAATTAGAGCCAGAGGAGTCCATAAAACTTTTTGGGTGAACAGCTACATTTTTAGTCCTGGAGACATTTAGCTGAAGGAGTTTGCCCTGTGGTTGGACACATCTCCTGAATGAAACATTTACACAGCTTTGACCTTCAGATTAAGACTGCACAATATTGGGGGGAAAATGACATTGCAAGGTTTTTTTGTTTGTTTGTTTGTTTTGTTTGTTTGTTTTTCTTTAATATATATTGCGAAGTGGGGCATACAGGGGGCACACCTGGTACAGCGCACACCACAAAGGCTTTGTCCTCACATGCAGGAAGCCCAGGTTTTAACGCGGCTCGGAGCCCTTTCCTGCATGTCTTTCCCTCTGTCTTCCCCCGTCACTCTCTGTCTCTCCACTACCAATAAAGCTGTAAAATGGCCAGAAAAAAACTTAAAAAAATATACATAAATATATATTTTGCAAAATGAAAATGGACCTTAAGGAATTTTCACCCCCTGTGAAAGGTCCACTGGTTTGCTCCCCTGTAACTGTGTACATTTTGTACATTTGAAAGATGAATGCATCTGTCAGGTGCACTTTAAGTGCAAAATTAAGAACTTCATCTTCTTCTACATAGTAAACGGTTGATTAATAAACACACTGGTTTTATATGAATGGTGGTCACACACCAGGGAGAGGTTCCACAAGAGATCTTCTCACACAGAGCAGCAATCCCTGCAATCCACCATGCCTACCATGACTATAGGAAAAAATGGGAAACATTAGATTATTCATGAGAAATCATGAGAAAAAAGCTGTGGCATCACAACTGAGTTAATTTGCTTTACTTGAATATTGTTCATGTGCACGTCACATTGTCGATCCTGAAATGATATATTGCAGCCTTACTTGAGATCCACACTGGGTAGCCCTTGAACAGAGATGCCAGCAACCAGACACTCTCTCTTCAACAGACAAGGGACTTCAGACTCCCTTTGTAATCACTCAGATGTTTCACTAAACGTGGCCTTAAGACATGGTTAATAAAACACCTGACAAGCTTAACATCAAACTGAGACATTTTCTCGCCGACTACTAAAAACCTTAAGACCAAGTCTTAACATAGAGTTACCAGTAGTTGTTGTTCAAAGATATAGAAATACATATACAAATCAATAACTAAATAATGCAGGCAGTGATGTTGTTAGTGCTTCATGCATGTTTGCTTCAGGCTCCCACAGCAGGAGAGTCCTTGCTCTTGTGTATTGATTAACAAGCACTTATAGAAGAAGTGGTGATAAAAATGGAAAGGACAACTCACTGAGCAGTGAGATACAGTACTGAACACCACTGCATCACACTGAAGGAGTCAAGAAGACCTCACCTCTTAATAATTTTATCTCCGTTAGTTAGGCCCTTCGACTCCTCTTTTGGATAATTTTCACCTGCTTGGAAGTGAATCAGGCTGTTATTTATTAAACACCGAAACCACCANTTGATGATCTAAGAAAGGTATCCCTGAAAGTTTCATGTGTTTGTCAACCGGGCCCCGCGGGCTACCACTGCACTATGTGAGGGATTATAGACTTGTAGAGTCAGTGGTCTGTCCCCTCAGCAGTGCACCGGCATGGCCCAGATGGAGCTTTCTCCCCAGGTCCCGGCGTTATTAATGTTCCATCCAGATGAGGAACGATGCCGCAGCCCCAGCTCATCTCGCCAACCCCCCCCCCGGGGGACACCTGCCGCCCCTGTACCATACACAGGTTATGTTCCCACAAAAAAATAAAAGAATATAACGAATTGCCAGTGCTCTGATAGAACAAATCAAAAGTATATCTTCAGAGGTCATTTGGTTTGGACACACATACAGAGCCTGGAGGAACGAACACTCCTTTATCTTTGGCCAAATTTGCAGAAACAGGCCGTCTCCCTGATTTGCTGTATTAGCGGTCATTAGCATCAAACTCCAACATCAAAGCACACAGTGAGGATCAGGCCCATTGTCGTGTGTTTACCTCGTGATTACCAGCCTCATGGGGTTTTTGCAGTTGCTATTGGTAACTGGATGTTATTAATATATGGGGATGTGACGACAGTTTGCGTTGGGAGGTGTCATGCTCAGTGGGGGTCTGCTGTCAGATTATCCCTGTGGTGGGAATTGATTATTAGCTTTGACAAGGAGAACTATGTCCCAGTTATGTCAGGGCCAACGAGGCTCTTAGTGAAGAACATCCCTTTTAACAAGTCAAACGCTCATATCTCTTTCCAGCCTCGCCGGGCCGATCACATGCACTCAGATTAGGCGCTCATCACTGCACCACTGCCTTTATCCCAGTGTATGAGACATGTAAGCCCTCAGCCACAGTATGGACAAACACACAAACAGGAACACACACACACACTCATATATGCACACATTCACTCAACACATGCATGCAGATGCCCTAATATGCACACATGCTACCACTTTGTGTTGTCATGTAGCTGCTGTAGCAGTAAACTCTTTCAACAAGAGATGCACACAGATGCCCGCTCGCTCCTGATCACTGATGGGGAATGAACCCTTCTGTTTGGCTGCAGGCACGTATAGCCGAGCATGACAGGTTGTCATGGTACATTTGAGATACATCCAGGGGGGAGACACACATGGATGTTACTGGAGGAGAGGGACAAGAGTTGCTGCAGTTCTTTCACATACATTACTGGTCAAACAGATGCAATCAGAATATGATCAGCATGCCGGAGTAGGAAGTTTGACAGAGGAAATATTAATAGGAATTTAAAAACATTTCACTGGTGAATCATTCGAAAGCACATGTGGTTTTGGGATGTTTCACAGGAAAAATTATAAAGCACATGTGGTTTTCAGAGATTTCAGACACACACATGGCATTTAAAGGCATGGGGTTTTGGAAATATCCCATGTGAAACACATGAAGCACATGTGCTTTCAGGCGTTTCACCTGTGAAATATTTGAAAGCACAAGTGTTCTCTTCTCAAATGTATTTCTGACCTGCAAGAGTTTTTCCAATATTGTACTTGTTTGCATAAGTGGAAACAGAAGAGAACAGCCAGGCAAACATCTCACCCTCCTATTGTAAAATCCCTGCTCCCCACAGTTCGCCTCTCATATTGTTCTACAGCCCCCTTGCTACTGTATGCGGTTGGCGAGACGCAAATCTGCTGCAGATACTGCCTGAGGGGATGGACAGAAGGAGCACATTACACTGTACAATAGAAAACAATAACTCCTTTCTCTTACTGACAGATACACACGCAGCCAGACATAAGGAGAGACTAACAAACAGTGAAATCCTCTTGGGTCAAATAAGATGTTTGTGTCTTTGGAGAAGTTGAAGATAATGATTGTGAAGCAGGTTTCTCCTCCATTTTGTCACATCCCACTGAGCTCTCACAGCACCGACGATGTGATTAGACTCTCAACCTTTAACCTGCCAGGAGAGGATCCGACCCTCAGCTGGTCTCCTAAGTTTAGTTTTTTTCTCTCCTTCTCTCACCAACTATTTTTTAAGCAACATTTTCTTTCTGCTCTCACTTCGAGTAACAAGTCTGCGGCTGTGCTCGGAGAGAAGCAGAGAAACATAAGGTAGATCGATGTCAGCTGTGTGGGAGATACATTTCCGTAAATCGCTTTTGTTCCTACATAAAAGAAAGGAAGTAGCCACACAACAGAACGAGTCATTGTTCCCCCATTAATAGGCACACGCATACGCACCCACTCACATGAAAACTCCACAGACACAAAGATACGCACACTCATGGATGCTCCAGATGCACTCAGTCCTACTCGAAAAGAAATCATAACATCAAATAATTTTGTTTGCAATGTAACTGTATATTCCACTTTTACCTGAATGAAACTGAGCTCATGCAAAGTGGAAAACCTTTTTCTGTGCCGTTTCTAAGAATCCATTTGAATTTGGAACAAAAACAATCAAATGAAAGCACAGGAGTTTTTCTTCAAGTCTGTTCAAGGGTGCTTGGGTGTCCATTATGAATTCAGGAATTCAGAAAAGCAGTGTGATTAGAAAGCCAAGCGATATTTTCAGAATAGCTAATCAAACCCCAGCTCTCTCTTTTCTGAGAGGGGGCAAAGATTAATGCAGAATAATGACTCTCTAAAGCTGACCTCAGGGTTCAGGGGTCCTCGTCTCAGCCCTGCTGTAATTACACACTTGCTTCATTTGCGTCATGCTCCTTTGACCCTTTCAATACTTAACCGCTGTTGCACAATGCTTGCACGTATACCTTTGTCTCATTAAGAGGGAAATGTGTTTTTTTTTAATCAAGCAGTCCCTTGTAAGTCTTTCTGCTCATGTGCGTGATTGTGTGAATGAATGATTGATTGATTGACCATTTGTTTGGGTAATAACTGGGTAAACTGGGCACTTGCAGAGCACATGTTCTGAATGAGTCAGTGGAATAAAACAGTGAAGCAGCTTGTTGACTGTGATTTTGTGGGAAGCATCGATCCTGAATCCCCAAAATGTAAATTTAACCCAACAAAACGGCATGAGAATTTAAAACTAATTACTTTCTGCTCCAGATCTTGGCTTACGGCGACTGATTAAAGTGACTCACCAAAAGACAGACACTACAGCTGACATCATTGGAAAGCCATCGTTTTTAGCCATGATTAATTTAAGTCCGCCCATTGCTGCGCGGGCCGCTCTGAGTTAGAAAACATTAACTATTCATTGAGCCCACAGACACGTATTCACATTTTGACACAGACAGAAATCAATTCACTTCCTCATCCGTCAAGGTGTTCAAACATTCTGCTACCTGGCAGGGACGTGTCAGCGAGTTCAATCCATCACAGTGCGCGCTCACCAGTGATCTGACAGATGCACTTGTAAAAGGCCCATCGCTTCATGTTTTTCAATCAATTCAAGTCCCACTCTCGGTTGTTTGTCCATCACAGCTAAAGACTCCAGCCTTGCTACATGGCTAACATCTTGAATCAAACACTCTCTCAGCCCTTGTTTGCTGATTAGTCAAAGCCCATCTGTCATCTTTGACAGTGTACAGCAGCTTCTTTATGGCAACATGCGAGGATCGTGTTAATTGGTGTTGGTGCTTTAAATCACATGGAAGGCTTTCAGCTTGTAAACAGATGGATCCCGAAATTAATAGTCGGTCCAGAAGGTGTAGTTGGGACAGTGGTCAATTGTGATCCCCCCTCCTCCTCCTCCGACTGCTCCTTGTGCACTCCACAGCAGACACAGAGGAGGACTAAAGTTTGCTGATGTTGGAACAAAGGTTATACCCTCTATGCTGACGGTTGCACTGGGAGTAGTTAAAGTAAAATGACTGTTGGAGGTCAGTGGTCACTAGAGAGTGATGCATGGATCCCGGCCCAGAGATGGCTCTTCTCCAGTGGTCAAGGTCAGAGCCAGATGTCCTGGCCCGGGTACAACCACACACATGAAGTGTGTTTAGGTTTGTCTGGTTTTTTCATCCTCGTGGCGATCAGACCAGACATGTTATGAACAGTGTGATGTCAACTTTTCCTTCATGGGCTGCCGTATTCCACACAGGCTGAATGAAATACATATTAAAGGCAAAGATCAAATTTGAAACATGAATATTTATAAGCTGTATTAAATAGTCACTATTCATTTCTACTCTACTTTTAGTACAAGATGGGGAGCTGTCAAGGTATTAATTAGGGTTGTGCCAAGTGCACTTTTTAAAGATGGTGCATTATCCACATCATCTGCTCTGCGCTGTGGAATAATATTAACAGTAGGGGGTGTGTTTTTTTGTGTGTTTTTTTAACACAGACCTGCAGTCCTGCTCTAGTTTACAGTTTCTGGATGGTGACATATTTTCTGCCGACTAGTGCAATTTGTCAAGATTCTGGTAATCCATCTTTGATCTTGTAGGCAGAAGATGAGGGGGTAGCGCTCTCTGTGGTTGGATATATTTTATTTACTATAGACTACTTTATTAAAGAGTCACAAAGGCTGCTCAGAGGAAAACTTTGGTTTTTCATATTTCCCCATGTTTTTGTGTGTAACTAATTGGGACAACAATTTTTAAAAATTGCTCCAGTATTGAGCGAGAGCTCTGCAGGCTGTATGAGTGAGTGCTGTACGTGCTTGTTTTCACCACTTACAGGATCATATTGTTATTATGAGTGTCTGACAATATTGTCATAGGGAAGGAGAAAAGCCTTGTTGTGAAATCTAGTGAGAGGAGACTTGTTGCTGGAAGATGGCAGCGGAAACGTGAGAGTTTGAGAGAGGAAAGAAGAAAATTCTTAAATTTGTATATTATCATGATTTAATTCAATAACACTCTGTTATTAGGACTAACACCTGAGCAACCGTGCTGAGATCTTGAGATTTGCGCTTAAATAAAATCACAGACATTAAAACAGGGTCAAAACAAACCACAGATCCATGTTACCAGTCAAAACAAACAGTTAATTATCCAGGTTGAGAAGGGACTAATTCTACAACACTGGAATTTAATATTGGCCGTTGTAGCAATAAATAATGAAGGCAAGAAATAATAAAATGAAAAACCTTCCAGGCCTGTGTAATGTAACCGTTTCTTAGACCCCTCCTTGTATAAATGATTGGTGTGCACACATTTCAGGGCACAGAGGACGAGGTGAATCCAGTTCTGTGAAACACAGTAAATAATATTCAACTTCTCATGCAAAGCAGCTCTCATGTTTCAGCAGCTCATGTGAGGCATGCTTTTCTCTCTCTTTTCCTGCTTTCTCCCTGGTTTTATTTGAAAGAATAGATTTTTTGCTTTGCAGGTATTACTTTACCATTTTCAATTTCAAGTGGATTCTGCATTCACATTGTTGAATATAAATCCTCCTCGGTTGGTGGTATAATGAAAAACAACTTCTCCATCCCCCCCTCGCTCTGTAGCGAGAAGATGGGACTAAACAGAGTGGCGGTGTCGCGGCGCATCATCGTCACTCAGTGGAACTGATTAAACACATTTCCTCAAGCCCAGTCATAATTTGCCATTTAACAAGGACTTCCTGCATAGTTATGGTGCTGCACCTAAACCACAGCGGAATGTAAACATGATTAATGATGTGAGACGAATATTTAGCACATGGTTGAAGACTACGGGAGGAAAGAAGTTAGAAGGAAACAACACAGAAGATGATGGACCAACATGTGGTAATTAGTGGATAAGGTAAACAGCCATGGGGAGAGCCAAAGGGCAGGTTCACAGCCTGTTAGTGGATGCTCTCATTCTGGTGTGGAGTATCCTCGGGGCTCATGGAGGGAAAAGTGAGGGAGGAAGTGCAGTGGGGTGTTAGTCTGCGTCCAGTCTGGTGTGTGCGCGTGTGTGTGAAGCACACCCAGTGCTGTGAGGGACTGCACTTTAACCGTCTTCTTTCATCAGTTGGAGACGGCATGTTGCTCATACTCACAATTGATTGGTGGTTGGCCTGTAACCTTGGCAACACAGGCTGGAGGGGAAAAGATATTTTTCCAAATGGTTCAAAAAAGGGTTTGGAAAATGCTATGATACTGGTTCAAACCAGTGCATTCACCCAGTCGTTTGACCTTCATATCCTCTTTATGTCAACATGATAAAAGGGAATTTAAAGAAAAACATAGAAAATGCTGAAAAGATCTGACGGGGAAAGTGTCTCATCCATTCAAACTGTCAAAGTATGATGATTATGATGATCAATGATGAAATATGAATTAAGATTCTCTTGCTACATTTCTTACCTCAGATGTTTTCAGATTCACATTAAGTGTGCTATTTAGTTTCAAACTGAGCCATGAGCCCAGGGGTGACGGTGGGTTTTGGCTCAACTGTTTCCAACATTTTGTGTTTACTTTAAACAATGTAGACACACATTATGTACTTTAACAGTAATTTAAAAAATAAAAATACTAGAATTGGTTTGTCTAATCAAATAGGTTTGTGGAGTCAGATGGCCGTAATCTTATCTATCATATTCAAGAAAATAACCATTGGTATGGACTGTGTTGATCTGAATGGGTTAAATTGTTTAAATACATAACAGGTATATGGATGTGGAAAACAGGGAAGCACATTTCCTCTTGTCTTGGACATTTGGGCATTAGTATTTATTTAAAGTACTACACAAAGGAGAATTTGTCAGGGATGGCTCAAATATCATGAAATATGGATTTTGCTTTCATCTAACACCTATAAAATGTTTTCATATAATTTGTATAACAAACACACACGCATACTGTAATGTACACCCTGGGACATGTGTAGAAAAAGAGGAAAGGAGGGAGGGAGATCTTGATGAGAAGATAAGAACATATTTGTTTTTGTCAGATAGCTGGAGGAAGGATTCAGTCGATGTTAATGAGAGGCAATTAGTTTTGATTAAAAATGAGATTGCTCCCCTACATGCAACGTAGCTATATCAAAACAAAATAATGATTAATTTCTGTTGGTATAAGAGATTATTGTCGACAGCGAATGTACCCATGCAGCAACGAAACAATTGCTCTGAGGCCGAAGAGGAGGAAAAACATCCATTTAGAGACTTGGTTGGGTGTAATAATATAGTGTGTGGGTGCTTGTGTATGTGTGCACATATACGAGCATGCCTGTGTGGAATATGTACACAAAATGTGTTGACGTGGGAGGTTTCTGCATTCGTTCAACGTTTTCTGATGATTCTGCTTACATGATAAAGTCTGGTTACTCTTTATGTTTTTAATTGTATGTCATTATAATTGTTTACTTTACATTTAATGCTAATTTAAGGTTCTGTTTAATTATGCCCTTTCACTTTGCTTTTTTACATTTTTATCTACAGACTTCACTGCTTTTTTCTTCTATGTTATTTTCCCTTTCGTTAGGATTGTCATTTTAAATATATTTTTATAAGCCTCTGTGTGTTTGCTCCCTGTCTGATTTCTTCTATTCTTGCATATTTGTCACACTTAAAATTGAAACATGAAATACATTTTCTAAATGGTTGATTCATTTTTGAAAGAAAGTTATCTGGAACTGTATATCACCCATGTGAAAAAGTAAATAAAACATAGTAACTGGTTGTTCCACCTTTTGCAGCAACAACTGTAATCTAACGCTTCTGATAGGAGATCAGTCTTTCACATCACTCTGGGGGAAGGACAAGTACATGGTTAGGTTTAGGAAAATATAAACTACATGGTTAGGGTTTAGGTAAACATAAATTACATGGTTAGATTTAGAAAAACATAAACTACATGGTTAGATTTGGGAAAAATAAACTACATGGTTAGGTTAGTAACAAAAGAACATATATTTTGGATCAAATATATTACGTTACTGAATATACACATGCCGGGACACTTACATGATGAAAAAATGACATAAGTTACTTTTTGTTTTCTACTTTTAGTTTGACGCCTGATGTGAATGCAGCTCTCCTGGATGTAAGTCCTGTGGTTAACGGGACCCATGTCTTTCAAAAGTTTCACTTTTAGCACATCAGTCAACAGTTTGTTAAAGGCTTTGAGATCATCACTGTTTTGTTTGTTTTTTTTTGGAAAATCCAAGACGACCCTTTATGTTCCTCTTGGTTGAGGTGTGGTTAGCTTTGGCTGGAGTTTCTGAGCCTTAGAAATGGCTTTGTAACCCTTTCCTGATTTGTATATTTTCAATTACTTTAATTTTCCTCTATTTTGGATTTTCTTTTGATCATGGCATTATGTGCTTCTTGTCGAGACCTTTTAACCTATTTCTCATTAGTAAAAAGCTTCTACCAATGTTGCTTCTGGTGATGGTTAGATAGAAGGGCTGGCAGTTATCTAGCCTAAGTGTGTGAAATTGAACCCAGTCCAGTTCTCTCTGGTCCACTGATTGAATGATTACCAATGGGGACTTTTTCACACAGGGCAAGTAGGTGGTGGACTATTTATTTTTTTCAGTAAATAAAATATTAATTTAAAAACATCATCTTTTGTTTTACTCGGGTTGTCTTTGTCCTATATTCAATTATGTTGGAAGATCTAGTGTCAGTGATTTAGTGTCAAAGAAATGCAAAAGAATAGAAATTAGGAAGGAGGCAATTACATTTCTCACAGCACTGTATATACATGAATGTGTTTGTACACAGGTGCCGTGTGATAAACTCATCTGCTTTGTTTCATGTCTGTGCTCACCTCTCCAGCGTCCATTGTAATTGGGAAATGGTGGTGTGAGATGGAACCATGTCTGGAGGGAGAAGAGTGTAAGACTCTGCCTGACAACTCTGGATGGATGTGCTCCTCTGGGAACAAAATCAAGACTACAAGAGTGAGACCTCACACACACTTATGCATCTACCTGCATACACAGATACACACATACATGTACAATACATGGATAGTATGCCTGTTCTCTATGTCCTGTATATGGACATTTAAAGGTGCAATGTGTAATCACTGGACACATGCTCCAAAAGACAGGGGGTATTATTTCATCTTAATGCATGATTAACTATTGTATTACGCTAAACACTTCAGAGACTTAAACACAGTAACAGTCATTGGGGATTCTTTTTAGTTTTAGGTGTAAAGTAAAGTTGCTAACTTCTTTACAGCTGTGGCTGCCTCTTCTTCTTCCTCTCTGAGGGCAAACTGGATGCTACATTGACTCACTATTGCCTCTTGAGGCACAACTGGCATTGCAAGACAAGCTGGGCCATGGCTAGCTGATTAGCATGCTAATTTCAGGAGATATCTATGCAGCAAAATTAATTAACGTCTTTGACGTAAAGTCAGCACCGTCCCTTCTTTGAATTCTCTTTATATGTTGGTTCATTTAAAAAAAATGTATGTAATTTATCAAATCTGGCCAAGTCTTATACATTGTACCTTTAACTCGGACATATATATATATA
>CAFUXE010001060.1:326801-358238 GCA_903364295.1 Serranus cabrilla
ATACACACACACACACACACACACACTTTCTTACACATCCACATGTACGCAGCAGCACATATTTTCACACAGTATATCAGACAGACAGATTTTTACTTCACTAGTCAACCTCCCTTCTTGTATTGAAATGAGGAAATCATTTGAATTAACAAGACGCTGTGTTTGAATGCTTTGATTAAATGCTTTAACAAAGCTTTTCTGCCAACTGCCTGCTTAATTTTTAATTAATCTTCTGTCATTTAACAGTCAAACATGCACAGTGTCAAACCTGTGGGTAAAAGGGATGTGTCACACACTGTATAGAGAATACTCAGAGAGCACAGCACATCTGTGCCCTCTGTATAACAAGGTGGACTCTGTTCGGTGTAAGCAACCTATCTAAGGGCCCATAGTAGTAAAGAACAAACATAAAGCAGGCAGTAAACAAACAGGTGGGCTCTGCCTCTGGCCACACTCCTCTCAGAGATAAAGTTAACTGCCACTCTGCTTCTCCACTGCCTTTCGGCTCTGTAAACTGACTCCAAATGCGCCATGCAAAAATAATGAAGGGAGTTAAGTCCTCGAAGCCAGCAGTCCAGCACTCTGTGACAGGTTGATCACCCGATTTGTATTCATTTAATTGACTCGCCACCCCCCACCTGCATCCGATCAGCAAACCCCCGTCTTCTCTTAGAGCTTGGTGACAATGACTTTGAATAGAAGCAGAGGCTAATGTGATGGTACAGGAAGAGGGAACAGCCAGTGAAGGTTAGACC
Organism: Serranus cabrilla; assembly: GCA_903364295.1. Classification (NCBI taxonomy): domain Eukaryota; kingdom Metazoa; phylum Chordata; class Actinopteri; order Perciformes; family Serranidae; genus Serranus; species Serranus cabrilla. The sequence goes on from CAFUXE010001060.1 coordinate 327,557, forward strand.
ACACGGGGCTTCCCAAGGTTGCACTGCAGATTTATACGTCAGCAGATGAACATAAAGTTTTCACTGGACCCCATTCACAGCCACCACAGGCCCAAAAATTTCAGAAAGAAGTTGATCGAATGGGGTCTTGCCATCCTGCCAAGGTAAGGTTCGGTATTTGGTTCACTCTAAAGAATGCATCTCTAATTCTCAATTCAGTCCTTTGCACAATTTGAAATAAGTAATTATGATTGTCTTTATATATCAGATTATTTCTTTTTTTGGTAAGATACATTGATGAATATTGTACATTTCTGCACACAAATGGAGGAGGAACATTAATACATATATATAATAAAATGGCTTTGCTCTATTATTAATAAAACCTTAAGAGAAGAGGGCCAAAAGGTCAGGCCGGAAGCTGCTTTTCTACCCAATACACACGTGTCCTTTTTTCTTGACCCTCTCTTTGCAGAACACCCAGCCATACTCCCCTTTTTAGCTTCCGGAAGCAAAATGCAGAGGATGGGTCAACAGAAATTGAGCTGCATTCTTGCTTCTGTAAAGGTTAGTCTTTTTCTCAAGCTGTTCTTTGTTTTTGTTTTCCCCCCTCTCTCTCTCACATCACTGTAATGCACTTGAGTGTCAGGCGGTAGGGAGTGGGACCAACTCATGTTCAATGACTTCTCATTAATCCAAATACTCAGTGCGAAATAATCAAGTGTGTGTTTACATGCTGTGCATGATTAGGCAGGCGTGACACAAATACTCAACGCACCGCCACCCACTGTAAATATTTATCACCCGGCACAGGCAGCGCACACATAAACAAAGAGCATTTTTGATATAAACGGAGGCTAAGAGACATATATGTAGATGGGGGCATGCACTGTAGCAGCACACTCACGGAGTACTGTAAAACACACACACACAGTCATGTGCACCTCTTAGCAAAACCCTTCTGTCTATGAACAGTGTAATGGCAGGATCAGTCGTGGCTCCTTTCACCACCTCCTTTGTTCCATGTCCTGTTTTTGCTATCGGCCGCTGTGTGGGCTTGATTACAGTGCCTTACACCGCTCTGCCAATCCCATTAGCCGCTAATCTGTGACATGCTACTTGCTCCTTTCTGTGTGTCCTCGTCGTTGTGTATGAACCCACGTGTCTGATGTGTTTGATATGTCTCTGTTTGTGTGTGTACCCTCACATGTGTGTGCGACACCCCCGGGCAGGCCTCTTCCCTTTCCCGTTGTGTGGCTTCTTATCAGAGGCCACTTGATATCCTGATCCCCCCTCTGAGGGTCTTGTTGAAGCAGCTATCTGCACACAGCATAGCCCACAGGCTACATGAAAGGCCTTTTATCCTGCACTCTGCTCTCTTTTTTAATCAACATTCCTTATTCACCTGCCTCTCAGGCCAAATTGCCTCATTTGTATTTGTTCCGTCACAAGCCAGCAAGCCCCAGCATTTTCGTTAGTTTTTTTTTTTTAATTCGCAGCCATTTTTATTTCACCTGCAGGTTTCATTTTGCTCTGAAAAGTGTCAGTGAAGCACAATGAGGCAGGCACACATGTTCAACAGAGAATAGATTTCATCGCCATCTTTCATAACAAATTGGCATGAAAAGTAACAAGCCAAAGCAAAGCCCGTGCCTGACACCCATGTTTCTTCTTTTTCTTTCTTTATGTCTTTCAGAGAGGGAGCCCTTCATTGCCTGTTCTGTAGCAGCAGACAAGGCAGGCCCTTTTGTTTGTGGAAGTCACAGTGAGAGCGAGACTGAGGGAGCAACCTTCCAAAATAAAAAAAAAGCACTCGCCCACCATAGATCTGCATTACCCTGCTCCACACGCTAAATAGATCAATTCATTTCTGCTCGCTCCAAACAATTATACACCTTTAGGAGAGACAGGCAGAATGAGCGGGGCTGTAATGAAAACATCTTTTCTCCCATTCGTTCTTCTCCCCTGCTTTTGATGGTAGTGAGGAGAATTATGTTCATTTGATAACCTCTCTGTTAGTGTGCTGGGTTGAATATGAATTTGTCATCAAGGCAGGAATGTCATACATACGTAATACAATCCTCATCAGGCATTCAATGAATTTTAATGGCTTTTTTAAAAGTTATTTCGCACTACAACGTGTACAGTAGTTGTTTAACTATAAAATGCCACAGCAATTTTAATATGTAATTGTTTAGATGAGTGAGTGCTCAAGTGGATACGGCACCATCTTTTCACACTTTGCAGTGTGTGTCCCATTCAACTAGCACAACATGATTTACTTGCTGTTCAGAGACCGACATGTCCCTTATTAAAAAAAGCGGAGGGCGCTTTTTCAAGCAAAATAACACACTGTGACAGGATGTAGCCCATCTGTGAGACAGTTTCAGAGCAAAAGTGACCTGCCAGCAGACGCATCACCATCTAATTTGTCATATCGGGAGACCACACTCCGTGGTTGGTCAAAATGAACTCCAAGCGGCCATGCCACATATAGTTCACTGGGAAATCATCTATTCCATCACTGTGCTTGACAACACCTCTCCTCCTCCTTCAGTCCTGTATAATATCATCAAAAGTGTGCACAAACTGTACAGAGTGTGTCGTCTGATATAAATAATGAAATACTTTTTAAAAAAGTATGATGTTATGAGCGAACAGATGCCATCAATGGCCATGCTTATGGTATTCATACAGGTTTAGGGGAAGGAGGAGTGCTTCTGATTAATTTATACCCATTTTCTTTTTCCATTGTCAATGTCACATTAAATGGATCTTGATGTATTCTGTTGTCTGGAGTCTTCTGTTTTTAGAGGGTGCTCTTTAGTGCTGTTTGAAGAGGTTTCTCAGCTGGAATGATTGATTTGTTCAGCACTAAACAAGAAAGGGGGAAAGGGTAGGCTGTGTTTGCTCTGAATTCTTTTGCTAAGGCAATTGTCCTTGGCTCCTTTTACTAACTGAAGTCTGAGTAAATTGCAATTTAATGCAGCCAGCAAATTAGAATGCAGACGGCTATAGTTGCCAGCAAAGATGGGAGAGGCAGGAAATCCTTGAGCAATCCGCTGCTACCTGCTGCACCGTTCATTTGAAGAGACAGAGGACAAGAAAGAATAGAGGACAGTTTTTAGTCACACACACATTCATGTGGGTTAAAATGACAACATTTGCATACAACCCCTGTTCTCTCACTAACAAACCTCTGGTGGATTGTGTCTTAAATAGAGAGAGAGTGGTAATGTGTAACCTGTTACTGCTCTTGTTCTGACAGAGGTCATTCTCTGCTCCGGCATCGCCGTCGTACAGTAGATGATAAAGATGCAAATGCCGGACAGATGAGCCCAGAGGATTACTGTGTTTAAGGATCACGGGAAAAAAGGACTCAAATCTGTACAGAGAAAGACATTGTGACAAGACCTGGAGGTGAAATTATTATGTTAAATCTCAGGCTGTGAAGCTATTTAGAGCCCACAGAGGAACAGCTGCAGTGTAACTACCTAAAAAGGCACAATGTAGTCAGCCAGGGAGAATACATCAGTTCTGCTAAGTGTTTCCTTTATTTAAAGCTGTGAGACGGCTCATTTTGACATCTGTCTTAACAAGTCATTTAGTCTTCAAAAAAAAAGTTGTCTTTAAAAAAACACATATATATGCTAATGGGGTTTCACTTATTTCTAGTATGATGCTTCAATTGTTTTAACAATTTTCTAGCTTCGGAATCCTCAAACAAAATAGACCTGCAAAGTGCTCAGCACATCCCCTTGCTGTGCAATCATGTAAATGTGTTATTTTAGTAGCAGGAAATGTTAAGAAATTACTCATCTGCGTCTGGATCTGCCTCAAAATGAAAATGGCAATGGACAATTAGAGGACACATTTTTAATTCAAGTAAGTGTAAAGGTTTGTGTGGAAATGATAACATTACTGGATCTGCACCAGAAATAACAGCTGTTCCTTGACCTTAAACCAAACGTTACTCCTTTATAATACATGACAGATCTATGAAATGGAAGTGTTCTGTGTTTCAGAGGCCTGTGTTCCCCAGTTCACATATAAACCCTCCTGCTTGGGTGAATGTCAACCTGTTGCAAGTTGAAATATTTCATACATATTAATCGATTAACCCGAACCTCTTTCCTAATACTTAAAACCTGTGCCAGTACAATTTCATGTCTCTCAGAATGATGATTACAGTCCCCTATCCTAATTCCAACCATCGCACATGTCACATTAAGTTGACACAGAGCTTAGGAACATATTTTTTATTGCACAGAACCCTACGAGATCACATATAGAACTGGGAAACATAGTGCCATATAAATCTGGGGAACAGTGGGCCTTGGTAACAAAGACCCTTTGATAAGTATGTATGTAGAACTGTAGGACATATGACCCTGGAAACCCTGGAAAAGCACATATGTGTAGAACTGGGGAACATGGCTGCAACATTTATGATGTTCCTCCTATGTGCCATATAAATCTGGGGGACATTGAACCTGGGAGACACGGACCCAGGAACATGAAACCCTGGGAGCATAGGACTCTGGGAACATAGAACATGGGGAAAACACATATGTAGAACTGGGGAACATGGGACCCTGTGAACATAGGACACTTTGTCCTGTTCCCATTACGTGCAGTGGTGGAAGAAGTATTCAGATCCCTAACTTAGGTAAAAGTACTAATACTGAACTGCAGAAGTACTACAAGTAAAAGTCCGGCATTTAAAACTTGCTTCAGTAAAGGTACAAAATGATCAGTGTCAAAGGTAAAAGTATTCTGTTGTATGATATATATATATATATATTCCTAATATATTATCAGATATATTATATTAGATATATATTATTTTTGATTTGCTTTTTTGTAAGCAACATTTTACTGTTGTCCAGGTAGGACCAATTTTAACTACATAGTCATTTTAAAACATGCACAATCATTTTAAATGTATCATATTTCTTCATGCTAAATCCTGACCTGGGAAGTAACTAGCAACTAAAGCTGGCAGCTAAAGTGTAGAGGAGTACAATAGTACAATATTTGAATCTGAAATGTAGTGGAGTAAAAGTATGAAGCTACATAAAATGGGAAATATTCAGGTAAAGTCAGTGTACCTCAAAACTGTACTTAAGTACAGTACTTGAGTAAATGTACTTAGTTACATTCCGACACAGATTATACGCCATATAAACATAGGACTATGGGAACATGGGAACCAAACAAGGAATGTCCCCTTTGAAATCTTGAGATATAACTAATTGCCATGCTTAGAAACAGGACTGAAAACATACCGTGATAAAGCAGAAAAAGCAGAGCTGCAAATGACACAGTTTGAAGCAAGTTGTTTTCATTAAAAATTGAAAGATCAAATGTTCCCCATTATCAAAGAAACTGGTTTATGACCTGCATGACTGGCATACGTTAAGACTTTTTGTAGTGAAACCAGACACTGTGCTCAATATAACTGCTCTGCATTATGTTTCCAGATCAACACTGATGCTAAATTAAACCCACATTCAAATGTTTGAAAGCCTCCTGTGTCTCTGATTGTTCTCTGAAGCATCATTTGAAAATAACACGTAACACAATAGATGGATACAGGTGTCCATAATTCTATCCACCCAAAAAAATGGTCAATAAAATCATTTGGCTGTCTTGCCAGTATGTCCAACATATTGGAGCTCTGGGATTCTCTGTGTGCTACAGCTCACAGATTCCCAAGCTGCACCCATCACAATCACATCCACACACCTGGCTACCACCTGCCAAGCCTGCTGGAAATGTCATGGCTGTATTTCTTAGTGAACAGGATTATGGGGTTTCTAATTGGCCCCACAGTGCGCAGAGAACTTCAAATTGCTTCACTGTATAATCTTAAAGCAGCAAAATCAGTGGAAAATGAAAGTGAGGTAAAGAAGTAAAGAAGAGTAAAGAAACCTACTGGAAACATTTACATGCTTCTGCTGCATAGACTGTCACAAGAGGGCAAGAAACTAGTCTGTTGTAGACATCCTGCATACAGTTTTCTATTGAGCTTCAGGTTGAGCAGGATGCTGAAAAGCAGAACATTCAATAGCTGTCTCAAGGTTGCACAATGTACCATTGAAATGTGTCCAGGTCTGCAACTGAGGCTGAATAAGAGTCCCTGAACCAGAGTCACGGAGAGGCTGCTCAGACTCACACAGCAGGAGCTCTGATCACATTTAGAAAAGCCAAAGTCATTTTATCAGGTTGGAGGAAAATCCTCTCGCTGTGATTGGCTGGCTCGTTTTGAAGGTGCAAATGACAGAGGGTGGTGGGGTGGTGGGGGGGCCTGGGGGGTGGAGGGGATGCTGCTACAAAGTTCTGAGATACAGTAAAAAAAAAATATCAATTTGTGAATCAGACATACACAGCATGGAAACACACCTGGGTTTTTTCGCACAAAGAGCTTTCCTGAAATATCCCGTGAAACCTCTAAACCCCAAACACACCTCCATTTTCGGTGCTGTTTCCACAAGTATAAGCTGTCTGTTTTTAGTAGCAGCAGGAACTAGAAGGTGAGACGCGGCTGTACAAAGCCTCCACAGTTCAAAACACTCCCCCCTTGTTTTTGAAACACGCGAACGGAGCAATTCCTCTGGGCCTAATCCTCGCACACTTGTATGCCTTTGTTCTATCTAAGTGTATGTGTGTTTTCTCTCCTCTCCTCTTCCTCTTCTGTGTTGCAGATTCATCCCAGGACCTAACAGCGAGCTCCCATTGCAGGGCTGCGTGCCAGGCTCTTCTCTTCATCTACCCTTTCTCTTCCCACCGAACGGACTAAAACTATTACATCCGCGGCTACTGACTGGATTACCTGGGACCACAGAAAGGATATCCACCCAGATAAAACAGCTTTGCTCGGGTGGTGCCAAGGATTTGAAACCAGACTAATCCCCTGTTTGATCAATGAGCCCCATGTTGGTGACTCTCCTCTTCCACACAGCTGTGGCCAGTTTCCGACCTACTCTCTCTCCGTTACCCTCACTCTGTCTCCCCCTCGAAAACTGAAACAGCTTAGTAGGGGTTATTTAGAGGTTGTTAAAACATTATTTGAAGACGTTCGCCCCTGCCTGAAGGTAAATCGGTTTAGGTGCTTACATGGACCTGAACATGGGATCAGCCGAACTGAGGGCAAAAGGAGGGAAATTACCTTGATATCCTTTTATTTCTGTGTGGAAATATTTGACTCGCTACCCCAGCAGGATGCTGTGACAACACAGGAGAGGTTTGTTTGCTGGATTTTCAGTAACGGGAGACCACGAGCAGCCTATTATGAGTTAATGAAGAATCTTTGAGAGGCTTGAGGGTCCTCATGGCCTCACCTTCATCCGTCACGATGGACTTTTTGACTTTTATTCGTGGGCATGCCCGATGTAAATCCATGAGCACTTCTTTTTCTTTGTATGTAAGATAATTTGTGTATATATACATATATAAATACATCACATATAAGATGACAGATCCAAGAAGCTGAAAAATATATTTAAGACTCTATTCTGAGCCCCATGGTGGAGTATTGATCAGCCACTGAATATAAGAAACATGTTGTCCCAATACGGTGTGTATAGGACTGCTTTGCAGTATATGCTTGCTTTGGAAAAAGCCACAACAGAGTCATAAAAATAAGTATCGGTCACTTTTGTCCTTCAGCAATGTTGTTGGTTCAGCCAGAAAATGCTTGTAGTTTCTGTAACGATGAGGAAAACACTGTATAGAACTGCCTCACAAAAGAAAGCAGCACTAACAACAACCCCCGAGCTTTCCACTCAGATACAGTAGGGACGTAGAGCAGCGGCGGCAAGACTCGGACCATAATCGGACAGTTAGTGTCTATTTCTGCTGTGGAAAGTGGTCATGGGCGACTGCTTGACTGTTTGTCGTGTAGAGCTCCATCTCTCACACCACCAGAGAGATGTTTTATTCAAAATGACAGTGAGAAAGTATTAGTCACTATGGAGAAACATACCCCAGTAGATATAAGTACATTACAGGACAGCCTTATGGGAAATAAAAATGGTTTTCTATACTGATATGCTGTCTGCCATTCCTTCATATGGTAACTGATATTTTGAAAAATATTCCTCTTATGACAATTTGATATGTTGTAATATGTGGGACGATCTTGTCAGAGTTTCATTTATATGATATGTTAACATTGTGAAAAGAGTTTTGCTTGAGTAAACAAGCAATCAACAACAGCACGAGGCGAGTGTGAGAATGACTTACGGGCACACACATGCAGTAAACACACAAGCAAATCTGTGATGCTTCATTTATACAATTCCCTTTGTGGCACAGAGGATTTATCACAACAGCACACTCAATTCATTCATGCAATTAGAATAAAGATTTCCAATATCGTGGCAGGCGAAATTCCACATGATTTTCAATATCAACCTCCTCCCTCGGCTGATATGAGATTCGTCTCTTCTCCCAGTGGACGCACTAGTGTACATTCATCATTTAGGAATTTGGCTAGTTTCGTGGAGCCCGGCGCCTCGCTGAGCAGTCACAGAAGGTATGAAAAAGACAGACGCATCAATCTCCCAGCGGTCTTGCCAGAATCATGAAGGAATATGCAAAAGGGAGAGGGAGCAGGAGCGTTGTTTTTTCCTCCTCAATGAGCCGTTCCCATCTTTGTTTTCTCATTTCTAATAGGATTCACTGTCCTGCAGTCTTATTGAGCTTGTGCAAAAAGAAAATGAGTCAGGGAATGAGTTTGTGTCGCAAGTGTCTCTGGGTGTTTTTTGTCGGCGTAAATGAATGCATGTGTGCATTTGTTTGCATGCTTGTGCTTGTGTCTGTGAGACAGGCATCCCGCAATGATATACTGTGAAGATTATCCTCAAATTCAGTGCTTGTGTAGAAAATCAAGGGATTTCTCCCTCCCTACTTATGCAAGTTCTAAGTGGATTTTTGCTTAAAAGGTGCTTGGGGATCAGAAATGGAAGAGGTGCTTTTTCTTATTCTCTTTTATGCACTCCTAAGCTCTATCCAGAAATGATGGAGTCGTGCTGCGGAGGGAGGTCCTGCTCCATTTTAGGCAGAGCAGAAAGGAACACAGCATGAATAGATAACAGGGGCCAGGTCCTCCTCCCTCTCCACGGTGCTGTGCAATCTCAAAAGAGACATCCATCAAGTCCTGCCGACCTCCCACCGAGACACAGAGACAGCCATGTCCACATCACGCCGGACGGCTAATCAACGCCTGACAGCAAGGACAACCTTTTCCATGCAGCCAAGACGTGTGCTGAAGACGTCGGACCGTGTTGTTTATAAAACTTGCATTAGTAACTTCCAAGGGTATCTCAAGTAAAACGCAAACTTTTGCTCTGAGTAAAAGTTAAATGCTTGGTTGCTTTTAGGAGCTTTTAGTAGGAGCCTCCACTCCTCTTTGACACCACTTCCTGTGCACTTTATCACATCCATATTCTTTAATTATTTTGCACAGCAACCTATAATTTGTGGAAAGGGCACGCTCCTTACCTGTGGGGGCTTTGCGGTCTATAATTATAGTCATTATGGGCATGAGTCACTGTGAATGTCGCCTTTACAATTAACATCCACTGGAGCCGGACAACTAAGAGCATCTCAAAATCATCATGACACTCAAACTTGGTCTTAATGATAGCTGTTGGGATATTATTACCAGAGGCCCATTTGCCATAAAAAGTAATGATATCAGACAGTCTTATTTTAGACTAAATCCTGATAAATCATTTGAATCGCTGGACATAAGAAATGGGAAAATTACATGTAATTATACAAAGTCACTGCTAACAAGCAAACCTGCAGGTTAATGATGAATGTGTGATATTTGTCAAGTTCACATGAAGATCAAAATGTTTATAGAAAGCAGCCTGCAGCTACACTTTCCATAAAGTCTGTAACTTAACACAGTGAAATGCACCAGCGCCCTGCTGCAATGGATCTGTTTGTAACAAATGAACACACACACTGATGAGTACACAATACATCACTGTCACAGTCCCATGACACTGCGCCATGTCCGCCAACCACCAATACTCTTGTCAGCGAAATGACTTGGCAGTCTATGATTGTCAGCAGCTGCCATAATGACAATTTATTTCTCTGCTGCTTTGCCGTTTTCTTCACCTTGTAATTCCCCTCATGTTTCAAGCCCACTCGCCCCACCAGGGACACCGGTGTCGTCACACAGCAGTCTCCCTGGGAGATTTCAAACTTTGCCGTTAAACAGAGAGCATTTTTCATTGAGTTGTCTCCACACAGCTGGATCGGCCTCAACAAACAGGCTCTTGATTATTTTCCACCAGTTTTGCCAGATCGCATCGACAGTTTTCAGGCCAATCACAACTTAAAACCTGTCCAATTCGATAAAACCTGCACACATCATGACCTTGCTAGAATCCATTTAAAACCATTACATAGAAAGCACACCATTTGTGAACACTTGCCATAAATTTTACCATTTATTGCCACAAATGGAAATATAATTAGACTTGGCACTGATGGTCCCATTACAGATTGCTTCCTGGATTGACCAAGCAGCAATGCTAGGCCAGAACAGGGAGCAAAATGCAGAAACCCCCCAACCTTAAACAAGACATTGAAATAATTTTAAGTTTATTTTCAGCCATTTTGATTCTGGACTAAAAAGGTGGAGGCTGGGGTGCTTTGGAGTTGCAGCAGCAGCAACTGTTTTGTGACAGCGTTGGTGTAGCAGGGATCAGTGAGGAGGGAATCATATCCAGGGCCGGCCCGTGCATATCTGCCGCTCGAGGCAAAAAACAATTATGCCGCCCCTAAGCCTACATTTGCAACTACTGGTCCATACCAGCAACAACACACAAACTGCAATGTGTCATAAACAAAGCAAAAACCAACAACAACACACAGACGCCAATACGTTTTACACATAATGCAAAAAGTGCAATGCTAGTGTCAACAATAAAATATGTATGACGCAATATGCGGGCATTTTGCAGATCCATATACAAATAATGTAACAAACCACAGGTCTGCCTAATAACTCCAATAATCTGGTTCCAAAACATTTACAGCCATTCACTAAATAATAACAGTGCAAATCTCGCCAACACACCACGTTCTCATATGCATCAAACACAGACACATAGCAACCACATATAATCAGCAACTTAAAAGGCTAAAGAGTAGCTAAATAAAGCTTACCTTTCAGAAGTGTAGGTGGCGGGCCTTCATTGCAGCAAAGTTCTTAATTGCATCCAGGATCATTCGAAATATCCTGACCTTCTCGGTGGCTTGACGGTCGATTTGAAGCCAGGCTACGGGCTGCCGTCTGCTGTTGTGGCGATGATGCTAACATTTGCACCGGTGAGAGTTGTGCTAACGTTAGCGGTCGGTGATGCACTTGGAGGCTCGTTGTCATCCTTACTAGAACTCCCGGGATCAATGTATTTTAAAAAAGAATCTCGTTTTGGAGAGCTTGCTCCTTCAATATCCTCTTCTTTTTGTATTCCGAACCAGATCATTTTGGTCGTTTCGACATCATTACCGTCCCTCCTCACACTGCAGTTTTTTCAGAAATACCGGTAGAATCAAAATTGTTGGCGGCAGCTACGATTGGCTCGTAAGAGCTGGGGGCGGGGTTTGTGAGTAAGCCGGCCACAGGTCTAGCATGATTGACACATGTCTCAGCAAATCATACAGAACACGTAGTGCAGTGAGCTTGCAGTTAGTTGATTTTGCTCATGAGTTTGCCCCGGTTGGCCCACATTTCACCGCCCTCGCCAAAGTGCCGCTCTAGGCAATCGCCTAGTTCGCCTATATGCACGAGCCGGCCCTGATCATATCTTATGTAAAAGGACCGCCTTATTGTGAAAAATTGTCTGTGATTGGTGTGTGGGTGTGGCAGATATTGACTGATTCAATCAGAGGGTTGTCAGCTGGGGCGTACGACTTCCGTGTCCTGCATGAACTAACGCAAAGCTTCATTAAGCATGCAAAGTTTCATATCTGCAAATTAGATAAATTGCTAAATAAATTGGCGTGCAACCCACTAAAAGTGCGATCAGACAACCAAATGTATAAAATGTGACCCACCTCTGGTGGCGTACAAACCACAAAGTCATCAAATTATGCTGTGGAATGTGAGCCACGAAATAATGACGTCAAGGTATATTGTGACTAAATGTTCAAGACCTAGATTTCAAAAAGAGAGCGATCAGATAGAGAAAGGAGCCAATAAATTGGGCTATCAAAGTTTTAACACCACTAACTGTTTTGAGGCATTAATGCAGTTTGTGTTATGATAACCCTTTGCTCAAAGTCGAACGGCAACTTGCAAGTAATAAATAAAGTAAGGAACCAAATATATTTGCAGTCACTGTCAAAGACCGGAGTACATCTAGTCTTAAATACCATTTGGTAGCACACTGTTAATGCAGATAGTCCTGTAAGCCCTGAAACATTTAGCTTGCAGCACTGGCAGACGAGGGTCCGTGCTAAATAATTGAGATTCAATCCATTCACTTATGAACCGCCGTCGAGAGACACCTCCATATCAAAAATACACATCTTACATGAAGCCCACACAAAAAAGCAGAGGAGTTGGGACAGACTGTAACGGTTGCACTCAGCGGAAACTTCACTCAGCAGTCACAGCTACCTCAGGGTGACAGCGCATTATTGTGACCAGCAGTGGGACATAGCAGTTAGTGGATGTATGTTTATTTCTGTGAATACACACATAGCTGTCTAACTTCTGTATTGGTAATTGATTTCTAATAGTAAATCTAAATCAATTTGCATAAAGCACACGTTTATACACTCTCATGTCGATGAGAGTATTCAACTCTTGAAAAATCTCCCTTTAAGATGATTATTCTAAATAGATAAATGTGTGATTAATTGGCAGTTAGGGTTAGACAATCATGAGATTACTTTAATTGATTGGCAGCCCTATTAATAAGACATTATTCCAAGGGAGGACACAAGCATACTGTGTGTATAGATCTGTATTTTATAAGTCACATAGATTGAGTGTTATTCTGGCTTATATCCTTAACTGGCCAACTATACCTATCACACATTACGGATATCTACAGAAACACCGGCTTTCAGTCATTTGTTTTCATAACCATTTCCCGGTGACACTCGGGGGATGAAGAAGCCTCTGTGGTCACCGCAGACGATGTGAGCAGTCTGCTGTTGTCAGAATGGGACCATCACACAACAGGATGAGGACACACAGATCACCTTGCAGGCTTAAAAAAAAGCACAAACCTGTGAAATGTTTTATATCATATGAAAAAAACAAGATTTTCTTTTCACATATACTGACTCACTGCCAGAACCCCAGTGAAACACCTATGCATCCTAGTGTTGCATTGTATTACATCATAGTGTGTATTTATACATCAGTTAGTGTTCTTTGGAAAAATAAATATCACCATGATTATTAATTTCATTTCAATTTGGGGAAAAATGTTCTCCTGTAAGTGTATTAGCACATTTGTTATGTGCAGAGGTATGATAACAACCAGGAACAGATTGTACTGGTGCTTTTTTTAGTAGAGGTCAGATGAGATTTCATGTTGTCTGTCAAAGTTTGTATGGAGAGTTCACAACAGCAGCCTGGCCTTCAGGCTGCCTGCCAGAGACAAAGCACTGTGCCGTCAGTCCAAACCTGCCCACACACGCAGTATGATGCAGTGAACTTATCTAAAGTTTGGACGATGGAAAGGAAAAACTAGAGCATTTGTGTTGCCTACACACCGACTGAAAAGTTTTGCCATGCCACTGGGTTCATGCAATATCTGTCTTTTGCTCTGTTTCGTTACCTGCGCTTTTTGATCGATAGATTTTATGCTGAAATGCGAGTAAAAAATGTTTTACCAATAGTGCCGTTTAATAAAACTGTCAAGTCTTTGCATAATAACAAGTTTTGACGCAGTAAAATGACAGTTCACATTTATACTCGACACTGACAACCCAGACCTATTTAAAGAAAAGAAAAGCAAAAAGAACCCAAACACTATTGAGCTCACATAATTCTACAAAGGAGAAATGTAATGAATTTCAACTCTTACCTTCTTCACACAAAAACTATTCAGATGAGTGTCTGCGTTCATTCATCACCCAGCTCTGTCTCGTCTACGACTCAGCTCTCAAGGACTTCTCATGGAGAGTCCTTTTCGTTGTGCTGCCTTAAAAACTGACTTCTTTGTCATTAAAGCATATTACAAAACAGCAAGCATAACCATAATGATGCAATGAAATATGGAGATTCACATCATTAAAAACACCTCAGTTCAACAGAAAAAATAATTAAGACAAGACAAAATAGTATAAAAAATAAAAACTGACATGTTTTCAGACACTGGTAACCCCTGGTTGCTTTTATTTGAAAATAAAAAGGCAATAATAGCACCATTTAAAATAGCCAGAAACAGTAAAAGCACAATCATATATATTTCACATTTCTAAAAAACATTGAGTGACAAATGCTTCTTTCAGGAAATATAGTTTAATATGAGCTTTAACTTTTAATGAAAATGATTCTTCTTTATACTCTGGTCAAAAATAAGCAATTTGCACTTAACACATTGTGTAAAAAAACATTATGTTACGGGTCCCAAGTTTGGTAACACATAAACAAAATGATTTATCTGTAAAACACAGAAACAGTACAGCAGCAATGAAGAGATGGAGCGTTATGTTCATCAAATTCTGAGTGTCAGGCTCTGTTTGAAAAATAAACAATGTTATGAAATGTCCATAAGTCCAATTTTACACTTCTTCACAATTTACATTCACAACTGTCACAACATCTGACCATTACACCGAACTGTATCTGTTCATAGGAAACAACATCCTAGTATGCATTATCAACTGTACATAAGTGAATCAGGGCTGCTATAATATTATAGTGCACATCACAGCAATACTCAACTGTACTTCAAGCTTGCAAACTCTCATCTGCTACGATCCTGGACTTACACATTTAATGGGGACACTGCTACCACTCAGAGAAATACAAAACATTTTAAATTCAAATCTCAACACATCACATTTAAATTGCATACATTTCAATAATAATTTACATCAAAAAAGTGCAATTCGTATCATTAACTGCAAACTTTTACAATATAACATTTTCCCTCAAGTTAATACATGTGTTGGAGCAAGAATAAAACCTAGCGGCCTGCCTGCCAGACTATCTGAGGTAAATAAAACTCAATCTGCAGCGCGGCACCTGCAAGACAATGCGCGGTGAATAAACCCGCGTTATAGCGGCTGCTAACCTGCTAACCTGGCATCTTTTAACCTCCCGCCCTGACCATGACAGATCTTAAACTTCGACATACTCAGACAATATCACAGTGCCTTCAAACATTCACAGAAACATAGCTAGGCTTTACGAAGTTGACATTGGTCATTTTCACCAACTACTAACCTTTAAAAAACAGAGACAGTACAGCAGCAATGAAGAGATGGCACGTTCCGTTCATCATCCAGATTGCGTCTGAAATGTGGGCGGATGCTCCCACCTGAAACAACACCGGCGCACAACTGTTCCTGTGACAAAAGTTCCACCTGCGGTCCCTCTCCGTAATACACACAGAAAAATAATATGACTTGGTTGTCACATAAAGTATCAAGGATAGTATTGGGCCCTGGAATGCAATTAAGGCACTTGTCAAATAATTAATTTAAATAAAATTCAAAAATATTTGCATAATTTTGGGGTGTATACCACAATTACATTCTGTTCTCCCTGGTGCAACTGGGGAGCCATTATCAATTTGGTCATGTGACAAAACTTCAGTGAAACTTGGACTGAATTGTAGTTTTGCAGACAGAAGACAAGAGAGCTTGTAAGTAAGGGTTTTGAAAATGCAAACAGTTCCAATTTTTGTTTAATAAATTATCAGATCATTTGTTTTATTATTTATGACATAAGAGTGTCTAATACTGCACAAAGTACATTTCGTCCCACTATTTTAACCATGATTATTCTGTTTTCATTGAGGTGCAGGACTTCTATATGCAGTGAAAAATAAGGCCACAGTGAGTAAAATGTGACAAGACCATAAAACGCCCAGAACCTGCTCGGGATCCTGAGGGGTAAATATAGAAAAGAAAAACTTGTGATACAATGTAGTGTTTAATGCACTACCAGTGTGTTTTATTTATTTTATTCATGTAAAAATTCATTATTAACAAAGTCAAAAACACTATCTGCAGAGTCTTTACTCCGGGTTAACGATAAAGGTGATTGTCTAACGGCTGCAGGATGGAACCGCTTCTCCCAATTCAGCCGTCAGCCAATAAGCTGCCTCGTTCTCTGCTATGCAAATGTGAGGCACAAGGGCAAGCAGGGATTGTGAAGGACACAGTCTTTGGACCAGGAGGAGACAGAGTTACCCTGGAGGGCCAAGCATGCCTCATTTAGATTCAACACTATCATTTCACTTAGGTAGGTGAAATCTAAGTGCCATGTTTGCACTCCATACAGTGTGTGACCTGCAGTTGTTTTTCAAGTCTAGTGGAAACCTTAAATACAGAATTTAGTGTGAATTGCCATAATGTCCTATCCAGTACCAAAATGTATATAAGTCGTAGTGCACTGTTTAGAGCATCACCATAATCTAGCAACAAGCAAGCAAAAGGGCAGAATACGTTCCTTTATCTAAGTATCCAGCATAGCAAACCTTGCAGCTAGACTGTAATGTTAACATGAGCATGGTGCAGAAATCAATTTAGATGTTATTCCCACGACAGTGGCTGGGCACGACTGTCCAGGGCAGTTCTATTTTGTATTACCTTCCCCACCTTGTTTGTCCCCAAGCTATCATCTCAAATAGAATGCTGTCTGTGTCTCAAGGCAATGGCCATTGATCCACAGTGGAAGTGAGAAACTGCTGCCCAGGCCATCAGCACAATGCATTTTATTCTTCAGGCCACAATGATGAGTGCACCCAGACAGACCGACCATACGAAAGGTCCTGCTGTAACACATGGCTTTGTTAAAGCCTGGCTGCTATGCACCACAGTGCTGCAAATTACCCAATTAAAGCAATTGAAACTGTTATGAAACAGTCTCAATTTAATACTGATGCTTCAATATGACCTAGATAAGCAGACGAGACCATCAGTGAGGAGATTGGCTATTTCTTCGTAGTTGTTCATAATAGACTCTGCAAGTTAAAAGGAAGCAGGAGGAGATTTTACTTTGGAGAATTTTATTTTTGATGTCGTATTTCATGGTTATAGCAGATACTGGGGCAGGATCAGCAAAAGAAATAAAGAATTGACTGAAGAACCAAAAGAGCTTGAAGGGACAGTGATAGAGCATGGGTGAAAACATGAGCCAGCCTCCTGAAATGGCCTTATTCCTCCGAGACAGGTTTGTAATATATCTGTTTTATATATAATACAAGTGTTTTTTTATCAATAAATGAATGCACATTGCTGACTAAAATTGCCATTGTCATATTAAATTTTACATAGCCAAAAGATACAGTACCTCAATGGTATGTGTCCTGCAAACACCTGTTAAAAAATAGATTAGTATCAGCATATATTAACACAAAATGAAAGTTGCTTTAAATGATATTGCAGCAGCTTTATACATCTCCTGTTCTCTTTACTGCATGTTTATAGGTATATAATGAACATATTAGAACTAGTTTGCATGAATGGTAATGTAATAGACTGACTGCACTATAACATGGCTAGAGTTTTTATAGAATACATGACAGCTCTAGAAAATCTGGCAAGCACCAACTAGAACTGAAATGAGACCTAAACAAAGTATCATCAGATGGTATTACTAAGCAAATAGATGCAGAAGAATCGCCCAGAAAAAAAAGAAAGAGTGGCCTGTTCACTCTTTGTCCCTCATGGATCTATTAGGGAGAAATAGTTGACAGCAATCTGGATAGATGCAGTCCACTAGGACTGCTCATTATTATCTCATATAGTTTTATATTCCAAGTATATACTTGTAGCTCTTTCACAGTCACAACTAGTTACACTCACACACATGCAAGAGAATACCCAATGTCCCCACTTTATATCAGACCTGCCAAGAATAGCTTCTTCAAATACACTGCCAGGCTGCAAAGCTACCATTAGAGGTTGAAAATTGGCAACTTCGGCTACCAGGTGACTAATGAAGCCTTAGTATTTCTCTGTATTAGCTTTCCTGCTGGCTGTCACAGTGTTAACCACCCTGTCTCTCCCAGCAGACAGCTGATGGAAGATACATAGGCTTGTGTATATAACACCTGTAAGTGACATGACGCTAATGCAAACTCAGTAGGGATACTGAAACATCAAGGTGTCTCAGATAATAGTTGATGATTACTTGACTGGTTTTAAATTAAAGGAACAGTTCACCCTAAATTAAACAAGGTTAAAAATACATATTTTACCTATTATTCTGTTTGTCAGTATATATTGTTTTGGTGTGAGTTGCAGTGTTGGAGATAATAGAGATGTCTGCCTTCTCTCCAATATAATGGACCACAATGCTTCTCCATTATAGAAATAGTAGTAAAGCATTGAATTAGTTAATACTTGTGCAAGACAAATAGCCATTAATACATGTGTTTACATATTGATTCATTAATCCATGTATACATTCAGTTACAAAGTCATTAAAAATTGGACATTTTAAAAGGCAATATAAAAGGGAATTATAAAAATAACGTGCAAATGAAATATTCATTCATAAAAGAATATTTCAAATTAAAAAAGGATGTATGTCATTAAAAAGGCATCAATAAATTAATAAATAAGTAATGGAATTCAAAAACCTACCTGAAAATGCAATTTAAAAAGGAAAGAAATGGATTCACAAATTGAATAAAGAATGTAATCAGGCAAGCTGTTCTCCTGCTTTCCTGCTGTTTTCAATTTCCTTCGTCATTTAGCTTAATTCATTAATTAATTTTATTAGTTTTTTAGTCACCAAAGTCTCACACACCCCCATGATGTATTCCTTTTATACACTTCAATAATTTACCAATGTAATTGTGTCCCGGTGATCAGTGGGGCGCACCTTTCGACTCCAACTATATATTTTGCTGCTCCCTCTGAAGACCCCTGACACTGAAGCTACTGATTGCATATTTAGCGTGTGCAAAAAATGCACTTACAGCAGCAACAACTATGCTCCACTGAAGCCATCTAGTACATATGAAAGCAGTTCTGTGAGCTTTAGGTGGAGCAATTTCCAGCAAAGCTTTAATGCGAGGGTTCAACTGGAGTGAAACTGTGATCCCCAGACACAGAACACTGCAGGCCGCTACGGGGATGTCCCCTGCCACTGCTCTCATTTCATATAACACTGGCAGTGCATTTTCCCCAACTGCTCAGAGCAAAACTATTTAAACTCGCTCCCCAAATGAACAACTTAGTAAATGAATGCCTGGACTGTGTCATCGATTAAACAGCACAGTCCTTCTCCTATGATTCATAGGCAGGCTGTGTGCACTCAGCCACATAATCTCTCTTTTTCATTTCAGCACCTCCAGAATTGCCTTCTAAACACAAATAATGACAGTGGCAGCAAAGCTCTGCGAGCCTATCCATGAGCTCATTTGAAATGTGTTGATCATTTGGCTGATTCATAATTTTTCTCTACCCGGAAGCACAGGTCTGTGCCGCAGCAGTCAGATATTTATTTTACTGCATGCTAAATAGCAATATACTGTTTTTACCCAGAGTACATAGAAAACACAATATAATCACAACTTTAAGGATGCTGTGATACTTTAGAGAACATGGTATTTAGTTTCTGTATGGAGATACTCACACATAACAAACCCTGAGTTAGGTTAGGGTTACAGTCAGCAATAATTTAAAGTTAACCTAACAATATGACGTAGTGCCTATTTCAGCCATGGTGTGTGACGTATCCCCGACTTTCTGTTGTGTAGAAAATGAAACAACTGAAACCCTCCACCTGAACCGACCCCCTCTTTATTACATTAATCACACTCACCTATATTAAATGAAATCCATTTAAATGCCCCTAGTTGCACAAATAATTTGTGTAGCCAGGTTGAAAGAGTTGGGAGTCAAAGGCGGCATAATTAGACGGGACGATTCTGAAACCTAATACAAGATGTAATTAAGGAAATTAATAAGGTGCCAGCCCCCTTTCACTGGGTGCTCCGCCTGATGATTAATCACAGCCTGGGCTAATTTGATTTGTGACAAGGAAAGGGATGACTTGCTAAGTCAGTTAGGAGAGCCCAGTTCGACAGCATATGACATTAATAAAACATGAATAGTGGGGGCTCAGAGAGGAACGAAAATCCACTCGCGATCCACATGAAGTGATCAGATTAAAGAAGACTTTGACAAAGCCTTGTGACAAAG
Source organism: Serranus cabrilla (assembly GCA_903364295.1). Classification (NCBI taxonomy): domain Eukaryota; kingdom Metazoa; phylum Chordata; class Actinopteri; order Perciformes; family Serranidae; genus Serranus; species Serranus cabrilla. Next base: position 347,912 of record CAFUXE010001060.1, read on the forward strand.
TCACTGACAGGGGAGTGACTGGAAGTTAATCAGTGTCTCTGATGTTACATTATTGTTATCACTGCGTAATTGAACTCAGCACCATTATAAATAAAAAAAAGCATTGACCAGAATATTTTCCTTTGGAGGTGAAGACGAGGGTATGCCAAACCACTTTCCAGACATAATGTGAATTCTAAAGAAGCTGAGAACACTATGTGACAGATCCAAGCAGACAAACAGGGCATTAATCACACTGCCACTGGATTGGAAAGGCCGGCCTCATGGCTCAAAAGGTCACAAATTATAGGACATCCACAAACATGGAGATAAAGGGTATAACAGAAGGATTGACCAGTCTATTGCTATGTTGTCATTGTGCTATGTAGAGCTGCAAAGACTTGATTAGTTGTCAAAAATCAAACAATAGCTGCAGCCCTTGTAATATTTAAAAAACATGGTTATCAGTGTGACGTCAGCCAGTTGTACGTGGATGGGCATGCATTGATTAATACATTGATACATACATTGACTCTTTTTAGTGTCTTTTAGTTTAGTGGAACACTGAACAAGACATTTTTAAGCAACCAAAATGTTACAGTTAACTTTGATAAACTGAATATTCTGTGAATGGGTCAAAGTTCTGAGACAACACATAGAGCAATGTGGTAGTGACCGGTCCAAAGCAGACTCTTTTACTCATTTACAAAATGAACATAATGCTGTAGTAAAGACGACTTAAAACTATCAATTTAAACGTATTAGGGAAATGTTTACAGAGGTAATTCATCAAGTGAGAAGTAGGCTTATTTTTTCCTCAACTTTCATTCAATCACTTGTTTTTGCAAGTGTCTGTGGAGTCGCCCCCCTGCTGGCCATCAGAAAGACTCAGGCTGAAGGCACTTCCACATTGGGCTCAGTTTGTTTCCAGGGCCAGATGATACTGCTTGAATATGACACAGTTCACCTTCTGCTCTCTGCAGCAGATGCTTAATAAAAAGCTGAGTGGGGTAAAACAAACAGTATGTATTTCATTTCTCTAGTGAATTCAAATAGATTTGTCCTTTATTTGGGCAGGTTAGTGGAAGGGGAGGTGTATTTATTGTTTGTTATTGTGTTTACCCCTCAGAGGGTAGACATAATAACAGGAACACCTGAATAAAATGATGCAATCCCATAGCTTCATATTAAATTATATCTTTGAGAGGTGCATGATGTTTGATTTGAAGCTTCAACCCCTCTGCTTTACAGATGTTGAATCAATATCTCTTTATCACAGATAGGAGGTGTTGAGGCGTTAAACCCAGTTTGTGGTAACATTTGGAGCCATCCTACAGCATGTGTTTGTGCTATTGTACAGATGTTGCTGTTGTCGTGTTGCCTGCATGTGCATGTAGAAATGCATGAAGAAGCAAATACATTAACATGTAATGCATTATTAAATGTACATGTCATAAACATGCAATATAGGGAGACACACAAGACACACAGTTAAAGTTTTGCATGATTTTTTTGTGCGTGATCCTTTGAATGCTGTCAACACAAGTGATCACACACCTGCAGTGTAGAACCTGTTAAGGCAACAAAAATACTTTTGTGTTACTACTTGTCTTACATTTGTTTGACCCATCCATCCTGACCTCCCAATGCAGACTTAGTAGATCTTTATACTACATATACTACACCTCCTTTAAAGCAGCCCTGAACGTTCTTGCTCATGGTTTATGATTATGTGATTTATATACAAATTATAGTGCACTACTTTTGGTAGTAGTAAGAATGGGTGCGAACAGCATGAATTGCAATAAAAACATCAATTTGTAGATATATACATTTATGTCCACTTACACAGACCCACTTATAAACACAAAACACATGATTACACTCTCTCCCAGGTGCCAGAGTATTCCCTTTGTTGCCAAACCCCCAGTCCTCCCGCTGTTTAATCTCCCAGGTGGGTAAGCTTGACAGGGTCACGACCTGACCCGGGAGTGTGCACGTGGGGGAACCAACTCTCAGAGGACTGCAGTGAGACCAGCCGCAGAATGAGAAATAGTCAACAGCCATTAGAACCAAGTCCCTGTAGACTGTGGTGACTTGGGGAGTTTGTCATACACACTTACTGCAGTGAACCAGTGCAGATGCTGCTAATTAAGATGTCATAAGCACGGAGCATTATGCGCAGCAACACCAGCTTTTATCCATTTCATATATAGGATGTCATGCATGTGCTGAGGCATGCCTATGGTGTTGTAATTGCATATTCATGGGTATTTATAGAGGGGACATTTATCAAGGTTGAATCTTCTGTGGTTGAGACGAAGAGTCTGAATAATAGAGTGTTTCACAAGAAACTGAAAAATCTAAGAAATTACTTGAATAGAAAAAATAATCAAGTACATAACTGGCCACTACAAGCCATATCCTTGAATGTTTTCATTTGAACAGATTTATTTGATTTTAATAAACAGGCACTTATGTCCAGCCATAAAAAAACAGGCACACTATTTTATATAGGACTTAATGTAGTTGAATAAGCATGAACATGAAAGAAATACAGAAACGGGACTAACTCTAAATGAAAAACAAGAAAATATCTGCTATTTAGAAAACAGATTTTTTTTGTATTCATATATTATTAGAATTTTCCCTTGGTAATGGGGCTATTACTCATGCAGTTAATTGTAAAATAAGGGGTTTTGCAACAGATACACGGTGCAAACACACAAGTAGATCCATTTTAAATACAGTAGTTTCTGGTGCATTGCCCACTCACTTGTTAAGCTGTGTCTACAAGTGTCTTTGCATATATCAGCAGCAAAGCTGCCAAGAAAAATGTTAGCGTAAGCATTAATGTTGTGGCCTCACAAAGCCAGACAACATCTTGTGAGTTCAGTTTTTCCCTAAAAGATTTGAGCCTGGAAAACATCCACTAGAGGGGAGATTCAGCCGACTCAGATCCATGGGGTGATTATTGTAGCATAATTATTTGCAAATGTTAGTGGAGAGTTCATGTGTGTACAATAATCTATAATTGCATTGTGAGATTTGAGAATTTGTACAGGAAGCGCCAAATGAAGAATCCATCCAAAAAATCTCTGTATTCAGATAACAAGTATATTGAGATTTGTAAATGTGTAGACAAATGTGTAAATGCATACATAACATAGCATATTGCTCAAAGACCGTAATAGACACGTCATTTGCTGCATAACACATGTACAGATCTATATAAACATTTACAGATGTATGTATGCATTTACAGATTTCTTTACACATTTTATGAATCAATCTTCCACAAATGTGTACATTTGCCTTACAGATCTATGTACATATGTACAGATGTCTATGCATTCATTTAGAGACTCTTTACACATTTACAAATCAGGTGACACACACACAGATTGAGCTACAGTTACACAACACTTCACAAACTTTAGCAAATAGATTTCTCTATCTCTGTGGCTGTTGGGCTTACAGTCAGGAGTGTTCTGATAATGATGTACCTCAACACCGTTTGGAATTATAAAATGTCTCCTGAAACTTTTGTAGGTGTTAAATGAAACCTGACTCTGCAACTGAAAAACCCATTTCCTCTTCCTCTTGAGTGATAAATGGAGTCTGGTGGACACTTCAGGAATAATTTGACACTGACACCAGAGCAACACAGCAATTATTCCCAGTTTGAACATTGGGTGCAAGAACTGCTAAAAGCCTAAAACACATGTAGGAATGGTTTGGCCGGAAAGTATAATTTACCTATATAAGCCATTTGAAATGATAGCTTTTACTAATTTACCCATGGCCTTGGCAGACCTCAGTGACTGAGACAGAAGTGTGGGCTGACTTTGACAGCCGAGAAATGATGGCAAGAACTGCGGGAAAATAGGAAAATGATGGACACAATTAACTGCATTGACCAGACATGATGATACATACTGTAAGTCGGTACACATATTTTCCCCAAGCAATATAAGAAGCTGGAGGTGGAACAGGTCTGGCTGTCAGAAATACAGCATGTAGGATGTGAGTAGGTGTAAATAGCAGTCAGGCTATCTGGCTGAGTTGTGTCGTGCCCTGCCAGTTGTTATAAAGATGTGAATGTCCCGCTGACAGCCAGTAGCTACCTGGCCATGAGGAGAATATTTACTTTAGTTTGAGGGGAGATCTACAGCATCAGTCAAGCATAGTCATAGCTCTACCATTTACCCTGAGCAAACGGCGAGATATGTCCTATGAATGAAAGTCAATATACCCATCTGATAGACAGACGGACTGGCAGACACACAGTCCGATCCAGCCATGACTCAGTCCGCTGCCTCCAACAGCATCCTGCAGCGATGCAGAAGACGTGCTGGCAGAAACTAAAAAGGTCAATATAAGTAATGACTTCTACTTATTTTCAGTGCAGCAAAGAGCACCAATGCTTCAAATGAGGATGTAAGGAAGTGGAAATAAACTAAATTTTAGGCTTCACCTCGGACTGTCTTTGGGCAGCGGAGAAGCCTCATGATAACAGGGAGCCGTAATTCAAAAAGACAGCACCAGTTTGAACCCCTTTGACAGTAAGCGTCTTCCCTGCTGCTGTGTTTCGACATTCACTGACTGTCTGCAGCCTGTGAGCGTGCACAGGGCTGAATGTGTCTGCCCCCCCTCCTCTCCCAGATGTCGGACACCAGGGCCGACGCTTGGCAGTGGATGCAGATGCTGCCATTGACTCTTTGGTCACCGCCGCCAGCTGAAGCCCTTCACCAACACTGTGCTCTTCCTGGCAGCGATTGTAGGTGCTGCCCTCAATGACGTGTACAGAGGTTCTTTCTCCTGCCAGACTGAGCATCATTACACTGCTGATGTTGTTCCGGAGGATGTTGTGCTGCGACCTCAGAGACTCTCACTATTTATGTTTGTCATTCTCCGTCTCTGTCTATTGTCTGACCTGCTACGATGTCATGTTATCTTTCTTTTACTATTTTGTGATAATCATCAAACAATTTTTATTTTCTATCTTTTTATATATGGAACGGTTCCCTGTTTTGTTGTCATGCCTGAGGTGTTTTTTAGGCTATTTCTGATGTTTCTCTTGCCCTAGTGAGGGGTGTTTTGATATTGTTTCCATGTCCAATGCCAGTCTTTGAAAACATTTCAGAGAATAACTGTGATAGAAATAAACTTGAAAAACTCAATTGTCCTTGATTCAAGTATAGAATCCAACAATGTGCACAATCCAGACGAAAGGAGTGGAAACTTGGAAAAGGCCTTCCTATACAGAAATAGCTTATTATAGCAAATGTCTTAAAAATGTGCACCAGGACCTTTTGTCAGTAAATGCATTATTGTTGGGTGATTTGACATATACATATATCAGGTATAGGCAAGTCTGACTACATTGGTTGTTTGGGTTTTTGTTGGTTGATTTTTTTGTCATTTTATTTTGCTAATTTAATGGGTGAAACAATTGAAAGCTGCTGCTCAGCAGGCATCCATCCCCAGCCAGCAACGGCAGAGAGAGACAGCAGGGAACAACAGAGTGGAGAGCCAGGATATTTTCTCATCTAACTTGGCAAATTAACCCCTTTGGTGGCCTGTCGTGGGCCCTGACAACTTCTTCTTTTAGTGGTGAAATAACTGTCCAAAGTTAGGCAAAATTTTGGAAAAAGGAAAAACATTTCCAAAGCGGTCCATGACCTCTGACCTCAAGACATCTGAATTAAAATGGGTTCTATGGGTATCCAGACTCCGCTTTACGGTGATGCCCACTTTATGCTAATCACATGTAGTTTGGGACGATATGATAGTTTTCTCTCATGCAGTACAGATGTTCTATATTTCGTCGATTGTATTTGAATAATGAGCTCAGTTGCATTGATGTGTGATGACGTTAGTTCCCATAGAAGCACATCATTGTAGTGAGACATTTTTTAAAACTTGACCTCACTGTATAAAATGCTCTGACCTCTAGAATAATCACAGCCTCATGAATTGTATATTTCTATTTAAAAGGGAAAATATGTGCAAGAATGTTTCTTTACTTGACATTGTCTTCATTTAAGTGGTAATAGTGCACAAGCACGTAACTCACCACTCAAAAGCTGAAAGTACGGGGTCAAGCTTTGAGGGAAGCCTCGCAGCACTTTGTGTAGAACCATCATACAGGAGAATGTTGTATCTTGGAGGCTTTTCATTCCTATATGTTGCTGCTTGATGTCCTTGCTACAGCTATGGGAGCAGCAACATGTTTTACATATCTTTAAAAGAATGGATAGTCTAAAAGGTATTCCAAGATGTTTTCATATATTATGTAAACACACGTAGATGTAATTTATTTGCAGAAATTACCTGCTGGTGCTCTGCTCAAACAGCCTTGATAATGTTAACAAACAGTGAGGTCCGCTGGGCTGGAGAGAAAACTAACAATTCCTGATGTTTACACAGATAATACTGTAGATACTGTAAGTGCAAATATGGAGCATTGTCGGAAAATGTCACATAATAATATAGACCAAAAAGGTAGAACCCTAATCTGTAATGTTATTGCCATTTTTCACACTTTTTTGGTCTTTCCTCTCTTTCTAAATGTGCTGGTTTAATTTAGGCATTGATGTGTTTCCCTCTTGAATGTCCAAAACTGCACCACCAGTGGTGATCACAAGCAAACATGACAAGGTTTTCAAATAACGCCTCCAACTGTCTCAAGGACTCTTCATTTCCTGCAGCTTACATCATATACCGCCACATATCCCCCAACCCACCAGAGGTTTACTCAAGGACAATCGTTCACATGTTGACATCTGTCAAGGCAGCTGAGAACAGGGCAGCGTCTGATCTTGTGGGCTTTCTGTGCATTTACACTGCTGCGGACTATACACCATTTCACACACACGCAAAGGTGTGTGGAGGTAATAATGAGGAGATGGTTTATGACTTTCCCTGTGGACATTTTATGCTATTACACTATCTAATGAGCAGTTATAGTTCCCTTGATCATGGCCCAGGGTTTCCTGAGTATTACCTGCCAAGCGTACAACAATCAATTAAAACAGGACTCTCCTCTCATGGGTTTAAATTATCAGCAAGATGGATACTGCATGGTGGAAAGGTGTGATTCATGAAGAAATGGCAAAAATTACAAACATAATTAGTTGTGTCTATTATAGGATTCATTTTTGCCACTGCATATAGTAGAGACATCAAGAAGACTTCCTGTCACGCTGTTATGTGGGCTTTAAAATCTTGTCTGGGATAGCTCGTTAATTAGATTGTGATCGCTGTGGGGCATCGGTAAGAATGCACATGATCCTGGCTTTAACTCAGCTGATGAATCTTTATTCCAGACAAGTTTTCTCTACACTGTATAAGAATGTGTTTTGACATTGTAAAAGAGAAACAGTACAAAAAATAGGGTTATTTTGCCTGCATACACTGCTGTAACTACAGAGATGGAAAGAGTAAATGTCAACATATACACCAGTGGAACAACATCAGCAATATGAGCCCTGGAATCAGATGTATAAATGATGGGTAAACAAAAAAAAATATGAATGCGCATTTTTATCATACAAAAAAAAGTATTTATAAAGGACAATGTGCACACCCTGTGCATGCCTCAGACTAAAGAGGGTTGGATATAAGTTGGGTAACATTGTTTTGAGGTTATTGGAACAATTTCTCTGACACAGCATTTTGTTAAATTCATTTTAAATTATTTATGATCGATGAATTTCATCACTCTTTTTATTTACATTTAGTGAATACGCATGAAGAAGTGATATTTCAGTCTTTCCTTTTTAATAAATTTGCAGACATTTCTGTTTCTGCTTTGTCATTATGGTGTACTGAGTGTGGATAGATGAGGGGGAAAATAACTGAAACGATTTTAGCATAAAGCTGCAACATAACAAAATGTGAGAAAAGTGAAGGGCTCTGAATACACTGTATGACTTATTATCTTCCTGTTAATGATTATTCTCACATTATTTCATTCTAAATGGTGAGACACTTTGTAAAGTATGTATCAACATGACTGTTATGAATAGATAATTGATCATCCTCCTGACATTAAAAAATGATGACGATTGGGATTTAACCATGATGGAAGCTTGCAGAATCATGTGATTATTTAGAGGTATGACCTAAAAGCCAGGCATAATGACAGCTGGTTTAGGCTATACACTATATTAGTCATGACACGACAAAGGGGGCCTGATGTCCTAAACAACAATAAATTCTATTTAGGTTTCCTGTGCAGCATGTGAACAGCTGATTATCAGTTAACAGTCGCCTCATTTTAGCTTCCTCACAACTAAAAGACACAAGAAATAAAATAAAGATGGCAGCAATAAATAAAAAGTATATGGACACCGTGGCAGGTGCACGAGCATTATTAAACCACATAACTTAATTAGCCTAACATGTGTCATTGATTCAACAGCAGAATAAAACATCACCAAAAGAGACAGACAGGAGGTGTAAACAATATAAACTCCACAGCAGCTACAGCCCATAAACACAAATAGGCCTATAAAAGCAAAAGAAGAAACTGCACTGTTTTAACACGCCATGTAGTGCCACACGCAAAGCTATGTTGCTAGGCAACGCAGTGGTTTTTGAAGTTCTCATCTGGAGAGTGAGTTCAGAAAGTGTGTTGTTGTACTCACCTGTGTGAACATCTTTCTGCAAGTCTGGAGCGCCACAAAGTCCTCTTTTGTGCTCATTCATTTTCTAAGCAAATGTAACCAGTCTATTCAGCCTCCGAGTCCCGCAGTCCCAGTCTCTGTGTCCCACTGCTCTCCTCTAACTTTTCACACATGTTGAAAGAGGCTCTGCATTCAGAAAGAGATAGAAAAGACTCACACACATCACTGAAGACAAAAGTTCCTCTGAACGTTGAAGTCACAGCTGGAGGATCCACCATGGGCATGTTAGCATTTAGCATGCATGTTAGCTATAGCATTTGTAACATTGTGGGTTTGTTTGGATTTGGGTCTTGTAGCTGATGGACCGGGTGGTGCATTAAATGGGTGAGTAACTTGAGCCATGCAACCTTTTCTTTAAACTACGTCAACATACAATGCTAACTCCATAAAGATGTAATCCTTAATTTGATTGCGTTGTTGGACATTTATTGTCCTGTTCTGCACCACATGACACATTAAACTAACTTTCCTGGGTTTTAAGCTCAGAAATACACAGTTCATCATGACCCTGTGTGTTATCTGCTACAAAAGTGACATGAAATGTAGCGTGGTACAATTTTTCTGCTTAAAAACCAGGCAATTAAAAAAAAAAAAATTATCCTATTCTTTTAAAAATAATAATTTAAAATACTCCAACTCAACTTTTTTAGAGTAATGAGTAACGACTACAATATTTCTACACCAATGAAATCACTAAACTACCATGAGGCTAAATAAGACTATGCAGCAGGTAAATACAAAGCACATAAGCTGTGTTTACGACAAATGCAATCTACTACACATTTACGTTTACAGAATAATATAGTCACAATTTGTTCAGCATCCGTGTCTCTCGCTCAGAAAACTACTGCTACAGGTAATTAGTCTCCTGATTGACTGTTCCTCAGCTAGTCAATTAACCTGAAAGGGGGGACTGTAGCCATTACCTGTATTATTCAGAACACATGCTTTATAGCTCTTTACAATATAAAAATTAACTATTATTCAGTATGGGCGGTATGTTCAGATACACAATACTTTAAATACAAGACTAGAAAACACTGAAAACAAATTCATGTTGTATTTCCAACAGGTTTTCTCCTCATTTAACCTTTATAAACTCAGCCAGTCTTCTACTGTACTGCAGTCTACTAAAATTAGCATGAACTTGTTTGGCCAATCAGAACAAACCCACCATAAACCCTCCCATTTCCAGCTGTGTAAACATCTGGCACATCTACAGATGAGATCGACATCTTTTTCAGCTGGAAAAGCGACACAGCAGCTAAGATCACCTCCTGCAGGCACAGATGACCTTGACTCCCACCCAAGTCTTTGCATGACACCCACCTGGGATCAGACCTCAGCATTATCTGATTATCACTTTCCTCTCATTCCAGACATTGCCTATCCCAATGTCCCCATCAAGTCCCTGTCCATCATCAGAGGACAGAGTTGTGCCAGCCCTATACATATATATATATTTGTCTATAGTAGTTCAGGCTTAGCTGGCTTCATTTCCTGGTTGTTTCAATGATTTTTTTCAATGAAATTTGAGAAAAACTGATCAAGGCTAAACACTTTGCTCACACAGACTGATGTAAAGTAAGTATGCTAATTCATTGACGACCATTTGCTTCTACAACATCATTCAGACTTGTGCGAATACATTGTGA
>CAFUXE010001060.1:358269-385458 GCA_903364295.1 Serranus cabrilla
CTCCGTTGTCTCTCATTACAGAATTGCTGATTATATCAACTCCGTAATAAGCTATTAGCTGATGATTGTGTTCTCAACGCTCCTTTTGTTACAATAAGTGTATTAATTATTGCAGATGTAATTATCAGCCCATTGTTCCTCTGTAATTAGTCTGTCACTAATGAATTTTAAGAACTTCGCCCCATCAAAAGCTAATTGATTCTTCTGACTCTCACTAACCTCTTTAACTGGGAATGAGAATGTTGCCATTGCCGCGGCCGTAAACACTCTCCGCACCCCATCTGTTGTGCGCCTCTGCAGTGACAACAGGCTCCATTTTGTTCTGAGCTCAGCTCTCACTTTCAGTGACCCAGAAATGTTTCCAGGCAGCTCAGCAGTCTGATAGGCAGCTTTGTTTAAGCTGGCCTTGCAGCTCGCCATCATCACCACAGAGGTTAATGAAGGATGTTCGTACTCATTGAAAACACACGTCAGCAGCAGCAATGTCTGGAACATCATCCCTTTGATATAATGAAGGGTTTCTTTGAGTTAATGTCATTGGTTGCCACTAATCTGCTGCCGTAGTGTGATTTCCCTGTGAGATTCTAACTCTGATTCCTTGACTCTTCAAATGGAGGTGAGCTGTGATGCAGACTTTATAGTCTGCTACGTGCTTTACTTAACTGGCTGTGTGCATGTTTCTATGAGGACCCCAGCTTCAATGGAGCCTCTCTGTATGAGCATAGTTCTTGTTAATGAGTCTGGCTACGGCCAGTTAGGGAAATGAAGCAGATGCTTAATTTTCTCTTTCTCCTCTCCTCAGTGGATTGGCTGACTTTGGGATATTACACCCAAATTAGCGCTGTGAAGTGACAGTTTTTTTCTCTCATTAGCACAGTGTCAAGTGTGAATCAAAGCCTCTACAAAATCCCCTCTCAGTTTTACTCAGCAACAGCCATCCGCACACACACACGGACTCCTGAATCCAACAGTAATTTGACCTTTGGCAAGAGGTGCGATTTATTCTGGAGCCACTTTGTGCACATCCCTACGACCAAGCTAACCTCTGTGTGTACTGAGTCTGCAGCGTGGGCAGCCCTAAAGGGCCGTGGCTCAGATATCCTTGTCATGTAACACCTAAAGACAGTCAAAGGTCAAGCAGTGAAGGAACAGAAGGGCCACAGATGGACCTGCACCAACTGGCCCTGCTCTGCCCCAGCGCTGTCACATCACCACGCACCTAGCTCCAACCATCCCACCTTCCCATCTCACCCCCTGGGGGGCCAGACCAGCTTCTTCAAACACACACAAGGACACGCAGGACCATGCATGCACTGCTAGCAACACACTACCACAGTGCACACATTGCTGCATACACATGCTGAGTGGAGTAATGAGGGGGAACGTGCATTTCAGTCAGATTCTGAGGAGTTTAAGTGGAGGTCTGCTAACTGTGTCCACAGTGACCCCCAGGCAGGATGGTGAGTACAGAGGGAGAGCAGGTGGTCAGGGGTCTGGATAGCATGGCATCTCTATATATATCCTTCTTCCATAATGTCAAGCCCATGGCTTTCTGCCAGTGTGAAATGCATAGTCCATTAGCACGCTTGTCTCGAGGACTCTTCTGATAGAAAAATGTTAAAATTTAAACTAAAATCTTAACTGCTTTTTCTACAGTGAAATCTATTTTCGTCTGTTAGAAAACAGCAAAAAACAACAGCTGTGAAACACTTATTACAGTTGTATCATTTGGAAAAGATTCCTCACAAGGTTCTAGTTTTCCTGCAGTTTGCATAATTCCAGAGTGATTAGTCAGCTGTCAAAACTGTGGTCAGTCCAAAACATCTCTGAGGACATGGGTCTCTGTGCATGAGGTCCAGGATGTAAATGAATGATACATTACAGCTGGCTGACTAACTGACATGGAGCTTGTCCCACACTCTCTTTTGAAGAGTGGTCTGGACTACATATGTCAAGTGCATTTATCATTAGCAGAGGGCTTAAGCTGTAAACAGTGCACATCATTACCAAGTCTAATTACATTTGGGTCCAAGGTCTCACTGCAGACAAACACAAGCACTCACACAAGGGCGCACTTTCAAACTCACATACACAGTTGTCCAGTGCCAGGTTGCAGTTAACAGGTATGTCTGTCCAGACTCATATGCAGCCATGACAGCAGTCAGAGCTTCGAATATGGATGCATCACATTCTAAAAACCAAATGTCTTACACCTGGCTACAAGATTACTGCACATATTCAGCATCTGACCAAATGTGAAATATGGTCACAATCTCTCTTTTGTTATGAGTCACAATGTTCAATAATGGACGGAAACGTGTTTTTGCAGAACAATATGATGTCACAGTGAAGCTGACCTTTGACCTTCTTCTTGTAAAATGTATTCACTTCATCATAATATCCTATTAGGCTTTTTTGTGACATTTTGTCTTAATTAGCATACAAATTCTTGAGTTATGGCCAAAAAAAGTGAAGTCACAGTGACCTTGAGCTATGACCTTCAAACTGTAATTAGTTCATCCAAGTGTCCAAGTGGACCATTGTGCCAAATTTGAAAAAAATTTCCTCCAGGTGTTCCAGTGATATCGCATTAACCAGGATTGGATTGACGTGAGGGCACAGTGCTGTGGCCTTGACCGTTTGCCTTCTGAAATCTATTAATTTCACCCTTGAGTTAAAGTGGATGTTTGAGCCAAATTTGGATAAATTCCCTTAAAGTAATCCTGAGATAACGTGTTCAAGACAATGGGACGGACATACGGCCATAGTGACCTTGACCTTTGATCTCCCAAATCCAATCAGTTCATCCTCGAGTCCAATTGGACATTTGTGCCATATTTGAGGAAATTCCTTCATGTTCATGTTCAATATTACATTAAAAGAATGGGATGGACTTGAGGTCACAATGACCTTGAACTTTGACCATCAAAATCAAATCAGTTCACTCTTGCGTCCAAGTGGATGTTTGAGCAAATGAGGAGAAATAATCCCTCCAGACATTCCTGAGATGTCACGTTTACAAGGAATAGATGGACGGATGACAACCTGACAACACAGCGCCTCTGGCCACAGCTGTGCGGAGGCATAAAAATAGCCTAAACAATGGTTAAAAGAGTAAACTCTTACACTAGCTGTTGGAGAAATGCAAACTGCACAATGAAGGGATTGCTACAAATATTTAAAAACATTTCTGCCTAGAGTACTGATCCTAATCTTATCATAAGCAAGTAAAAATATTATTTTTCAACATCATTTAAACTCCACTATTGCAGGTGGAAGCGAACATGCGTATCAAGCTGGAGATTGGAGTGCAGTATTACGAAGTCAATGAGTGTGGCTGTGGAACTCCTCAGTATGATGCTCGCAAATGCCAGTGGCAGTACTGAGTCTCTTGGCAGGAACTATGATCCACAGTTCAAGCAGGTGACACGAACAGAACCTGCGGCAGGGTTTGACAGGACAACGCTGTATTACACCTCGGACGTCATCAGAGTGGAAGGTCTGGATAATGATCTGATAAGCAGCGTCGTGATTAGCACTGACAGCCTGATGACAAGGGTGCTGTGACAGGAAACGGTGTGGTGAGAGACTGTGTGAAAGAGAGATGAGGAGAGAGACTGAAGAGAAAGAGAGAGGATGAAGTGTGAAAAGTCTGTAACAAGTAACAAGAATAGGTCCCATAACAAAGTCTGACACGGAAGCATCTTAATCAATGAGAAAAAGTGAGTGAAAGGGTGATTGGGAGAGATGTTTATGTGGTAAATACAAACGTCCATTACAGCAGAAAACATAATCAATATGCCCTTTTATAGAGCAAGCTTGCAAACAGTGAGACGTTCCCTGGTGCTTGATAATGCCACCAAAATTATTTTCTCCCCCCATCTCCATCTCTTTTTCCCCCTCTCCTCCTTTCCACATCTCATACACCCTCGCCGCAACAATATGTCATGCAATGGATATAATTGCAATAATGCAATTTGGTTCGGAGGCGGATTGAGAGAATAATTGGACTCAACCCCAACGAAGTGACAGGCTAATGATTTAGCATGGCCACTGGCTATTGTGAGAAGCGAGCGCTTTCAACGCTACTGAGCTAATTTCCTCTGATGATGGTCTTAGCGCGTTGTCTTTGTGTCGGCACAGAGGAGCGCATGGCCATGAGGCGGACAGCTAGATGATGTAACCCACCCACCCAATGCCAAACAAACACATGTCTCTTGTCTGGGAGAAGCCACCCACTGTTCTCAGTTCACTTCATGCACAAAATGCGTTTCATTTGAAGTAAAGATAAAGCAAATCCCGGAGCAAGACAAAGTCCAAAAAAAAAAGAGGTCTTGTCTCTATTCACTTTCCCCAGACACATGAGCTCTGTAAGAAACCAAAGAGAGTTGCCAAGAGGAGGGAAAGCATTAGCATAGCTATCATAGCTAATTGCAAAGTCTTACAGAAAGGCAAGACCAGGACTTCAAATTACTGCAGCGACTGCAGTCAGTTTGGTTTGAAGAAAAATGTGAATGTGTCTGACTTTGAAGTAGAAATAATTCTGATGTTGTACGGTACAATGTGCAATTGCAATGCTTGTGATGTTTTCTGATAAAAAAAATATATACATACAGTAAAAGCACCTCATGGTACAGCTGTATGACTTTGTTCAAAGTGAAATTTGCATTTCAATAGAGCGGGCGCCCATCACTTGCACAACAATAACAAGGCAGCGGCGCTTCTACCACTGACCACTGTTGAGAAATGTCACATCTTGATATCTCCTCTGTTGGAGGAGACGTGAAGAAGACTTCAAGACATTTTCTCCCACTCCTGCAAAGTACAGCCCAAGTGAAACAACCACAGATAAGCTCGTTTCTCAGTCTACGGACATGATGCGAATGTGAAGTGTGCAAAGTCAAAAGAGGCTGTGAAACAGTGCGTGCTTGTGTTTGTGTGCAAGTGTGTTTCTGCACATTTGTGTAGTGTGCATGTGCGTGTTTGTTGGCAGACTAAAGCTCGAAACCAGGCTGGTGCATTTATTTATATCTGCTCGGTTTATGAGCCCTGCAGCTGGCAAGATGAAAGGGTTACCCCAGCATAGACGCCGTGTGTGTGCATGTATGTATGTTGAAGTGTGTGAGAGCGGATTATTAATGACTTTCATCCAGGTAAAGTGGGGAAATCTCACACACTTCTATCAGTTGTTTTCTGACATTTTGTGCCAGAGGCAGACAGAATGAAATGCTCTGCTATGACAGTGTTCCTCTCTCTACCCTTTCACTGACATCATTTTTCTCCTCTCTCTATCGCTTCCTGTTTGTCTATTTTGTTTCCCTGCTCTTTTTCTTGTGTAATTTGTTTTTTCATCTTTCCCATTCTATCATTTTTTTTCTTTTATTCCACTGTTTTTTCTTTCTTCCTTTCTCTTGCTCTTTGCAGCCATCTGCTCTTTTGTTTCTCTCTGGCTATGTTGTTGTCATGCACTGGTATGATGGCTTACCCACCATCTCACACAAAAAAGCATCACAAAAGGAGAACATAGAGGGAGGCTGGAAAAGGAATGGAGGCTGAGAGGAAAAACTACACCTGGCATGCATAGAATCACCACGGCTGGGCGAGGTGAAGGCTAAAGGAAAGAGAAAAGCATTTATAAAGGTTAGCACCAGGAAAGCCTTTCTCTCTCCTCACTGCTCACTCCCTCTCAGCCAGAATCAATGCTCCAAAATCCCCCAAAGCCAGATCCTCTTACATCCTATCAATTATTCAACCTGCCTCTTTTGTACAACCACTCCTGTTTACAAGGACTGCCTGGCCAATTGTAAATGTTTGCGTGCCCGCTGAGCCCCCATCACCTCCCAACCACACACGTTGATTACACAGTGATTTAGCTCTATTCTGCCATCCCCCCGCCACCCAAACCACACCACTCACATCTGCGCTGACGGGGCATCTGTCAGGCTGGCACAGAGGCAGTCGTAGAGGCGGATAGCCCTGAGCTCTGAGGGCGAACAGGGTAGAGAGATGCCAGTCACCGCCTGTGGAGCTTGTCGTCTGGGCTGAGGTCTGGCTGAGGGCACGGCATCTGGCTGCCAGTCCCGACAGATGTGCAGCCTCGCTCAGGAGGCTCTGAAAATATGTATCTGAATATGTGCTCTACAACACCAGCAGGGTAGCTGGTGGACAGAGACTTTGAGTGTCATAACACAATGCATGCCTTTAATATATAAAAAGAGACAAAGTACTGCCTCATCTATGCAAGCCTCTGTGTCCTTATAGCAGCTCAATAAATTGACTTTTCTCTATACACACATTTTCTATACACATTATTGACTACTATACTGGATAGTAAATAAGCAGCCTTTACTTTAAAGCTCACCTATTCTTCTTGTAACATATTCCATAACTGGTGGCACACTGCAAAAACCTCAAAGAAAACTCTTTATACCATATCAAGGGTAGCTGCTGCTCCACTAGCCTCCATATGGCTGCAATCTCTTATTAAGAGTTTCAATTATCTATTTTTCAGTGCAAGTTTTAGCAAAAACAAAAATCAATTTGCAACAAGTCCAATCCCACACTTAGGTCGTTTGTTTCCACCCTCTAACACAGCCTCACCTTGCATGAGATCAACAAGTCGTCAGTGTTAAGTGGTTTGATTAGGTTTAGTCAACAATACTAGTTGGTTATGTTTAAGAATCAGTTGTGGTTTGGCTTAGAATAAGTGCATTTGTTACATTACTTCACTTCTGTATGTAGGTTCATGACGTAGAACAGTGGTCTCCTAGGTCAAAGTCATGTGTGATTGTTTGACGCCTGATTATGGGTCTCGTGTTGCTTTTTTTGGCAAGAACAGTCCTACTTAGCTACCAGAATGGTTGATGTTAGGCATTGACCCCAAGTGGTTAAGGTCAGGATAGCCATTTTGTCAGGGTCAAGTCAGGTTTATGTACAATCTATACAGTCCACTACATTGTGGGTCGTAAAAGCTGATTGTTCAAACAACATTTGAGGTCACTTTTTTGGCTCCCATTAAAAATGATCTCCCAGATCTACAAACACCCTCATGTCATTTATCAGCTTCATTACTTCATCACTTCCTGCTGTCTGAAAGCCTGCCATTGCCTCTGTCGATTGCCAGTTTAAACTATAGATGGCAGCCTCATTATGTTATGAACAGGGACCCAAAAAGCCAACAACTCCTATGCTGATCTACTGCTAAGCCTCAGGTTTCCTGTATGCCAGTCAGACTGTGGTAATTTATTAAAACCTAACAGCATGTGAGACCAATACAAACAGGTTTTTGGCAAAGAGTCCCACTACAGAACAGTGCCACAACACCAGCTAATAATACAGGACGCCACTGATTATAAATTAAACTGGTGTAAATTTTGAAACAAATTTGCAGTTAATTAAATTACTAAACGCCAATTGACACTCAGTGAACCTGGGGATTTGGGGGCAGTTAGGAGCTTTGTTTTGATCCAGCCTTGGCCCTGTCCATTTTCACAGCTCGTCACTGGGCTGGCCTCAGTCAGTTTATTAAAAGCCAGTAAAACCGGAAACATAAAGTAAACACTACATTGTTACATTTTACATTGTTGATTTATGTGGATTTATGATCCAGTGCTGGGTTTGCATTATTATGAATGTCAGTGTTATTTTAAATTAGGGTCTCCTTCTTCTGGAATAGAACCTAGACTTAATGTCAAAGTCTGTTTTCCCCTTGTCCTTGAATGCCTTCAAATGGTGAGCTAATGGTTACAACACTGGAAGTCGCAGACAGCAGTGGTTATCAACCAGGGGTCAGGAGACTGACGGGGGTCCTCATAAAAATGATCATCATGATACATTCACTATAGCAGTGATGCCAATGTCATTAAAAGTCATAACAGAGTCTATAGGGTTGCCAACTCCCCGAAAAATAAATAAGGGACACCTCAAAACATTTTGCCATGGTGAATTTTTTTAAGCCCCTTTTTAAAAAACTATTTGACTCGCACCTGAATTGAATTAGATGCATATTTTTGCGTAATATGAACACATGGAAAACAAATTATTATCCAGCAAATCACAAAATAACAACGTTAACGGAATAAAATAAGTATCTATCTTAAACAGAAACCTGTCCTGCTTAACTTAAAACTGTATAAATTGATATAAAACAATAGATAGAAAGCACAAAATTCATCCTATAATAGTGCATTTTTTGTGCAAATGGGATGTTCAGGACAAAGGATACAGCAGCTTGGATGTTGGGAAGGTCAGCTGCCTGAAGAACCTCCATCCACCTCTCTTCTGTTCCTTTGGACTACCAGGTTTCCTACTCCTGAATGAGGCCTGGTGGTCAACAAATTGGTCTAGGTTTCCCCTAGTTTTGTTGTCTGCATGTGCATGTTGTTTCAGGTCAGTCAGTCCAAAGTGCGCCCGCACACCGTGCAGTAAGCTTTATAGATGTTATCGCGCACTTTTTCCAACCAGGTGTTTCCTTTTTCCTATTCCTCTCGGTATTTTTGCATCCTTTTCTGTTTTTTTTCCCGGAGGAGTACTAGTCGCATTGCTGCTCGAAGGTGTACCGCGCCGTAAAGCAGTGTCGGCGGCCCTGTCACCCACCATGCTGATTTGTTGTCTTCCGCTATCTTCTCCGCGACTCCGCGATCAACAGTACCTCCTTGACCAATGGGATGAGCGTATTCTGTATCATCACACTCGTGTGTGACTATGCTGTCAGCTCATTGGTCACAGAGCAGGACAGGTCCTGGGAGCAAGTTTACCGTAAACTTTCATATAAAGCGCCATGTTATTCATTTCCAATGATGAAAAAAAAAATGATATGAAAAAGACTATTGCTGTTCAAGTAGTTAAGTCTACAGCAACAGTAACATGGATGCCACTAAGGCTAACAATATAGCAAGCTAACAAGCAGGTACATTATGGACAAATTGCATAGGCGAGACAAAAGAATAAAATAAAAGCACATAAAATAACGAAGAAAAACTCAAATTCCAAATACATAGTAGTAAGGGGAAAATAGAGTAGCACTGTGGCCCTCTATTGGATCTGAAGAGTATGAAATGCTAAAAATATCTACAAGAGGGGAAACGTATTATCATTTTATGATTTGAAAATAACAAGGCGCTCTGGTTGCTCTCTCCAGTACAGCAGCTGATGCCCGTTTAGCTTAGAATGTGAATAATAAACTATAGGAAGCAGGAAGATGAATAGAAGAAAAACTCACAGAGGCTAGCAGGGACCAACTCTAGCGAGTAGAGGGGTTTGGCTCTTCATTATACTACCACTAAGTACCAAAACAATGCAGAACTTGTGTGACCTCTGTGTGATTTAAATGTGTAACTGTGGGCCACAGACAGTGGAACTAATGGTTTGATCCTCCCTGTTCTGTCTCATCACTCTCTGCAT
Source organism: Serranus cabrilla (assembly GCA_903364295.1). Classification (NCBI taxonomy): domain Eukaryota; kingdom Metazoa; phylum Chordata; class Actinopteri; order Perciformes; family Serranidae; genus Serranus; species Serranus cabrilla. The sequence goes on from CAFUXE010001060.1 coordinate 367,672, forward strand.
ACCTCACCTGACAGGGAAATTTATGAGAACGTTGAGTCTCCACCCAACGTACCAGACAGAAGACATTTCTCAGGAAAACAAACCATTAATTTACTAAATAAGGAAGGAGTAGCACATTCTGATAATTAATTATGAATAATGCATTCATACTTAGCTGCTGTTGTCATTGGTGTAAACAATGAAACACTTACTAGTAAGCAATTTACCTACTTACCATAAATGAGGGCTGTTTTTCTGGAAGTTAAATTCATATTTATGTGTCATCTTAATGTAGAGTCTCTCTGTTGTGTGTCCTCACATGTCAGGGAGCTCGCTGCATGATGGTTGACACTAATACAGTGTGACAGTAAAGTAAATGCAATTTCCATATTTGCCAGTGCCACAGGCCACGCAGCACACTATGGTCTCTATAGTCATATGCTCAGCAGTGCCAGTGAGCAGTGCTTTTCCAACAACCCATCATATTGTCATGTGTATGTTTGCGTAATCTCGTAGCTTCAGAAGGCAAAATTAAATCTGCCACTTTTGACGCATGCATACGCCCCATACCTTATAATACAATGCAGATATTGTGTACCAAAATGTATATTGCTGGTGTCTGATAGCTGCTGTTTACATTTTCACCGTTACTGTGCATTCAGCTCTTGAATTTTTTGCATATTATAGCATAAAGGCAGGCAAAATTACATTTACATACAGATATAAAATGCTTGCATTGGCTGTTTCGTTATTCACACCCCCTTTGTGCAAAATTGAATACAGCACACACACAGTATCATACACAAATAGATGAAAAGTAGCCTATATACTGTAGGTGCTCAATATAAATGCCTCAGTGGTAGCGGTCAGTTTATATGCATCTATGTAGCTCGCGTATCGTCCACACACCATGCATGTGCACACCACAGGGCTCCTCTTTATCAGCGCTGCTCACATTGGCACCGACACATGCATTGCCAGGACTGCCAGGCTACGGCCATGCTAATGTAGCCCGTTAGTCTAACAAAGGCTCAGGTCAATGGAGCCTCCAGTGGCTAATTGCTTCAGAGAGATAAGTGAGTTTGACGACGCAGCAAGGAACGGCTCAGCGAGGGGAAGCAGCGAGGGAGGAGATGTTAATGAATCCCCCGTTCACTCCACCGTCAATATCGGGCCGTCGCAGGCCTGCCGCAAAATGAATATTAAAGACACTTTTGATTGTTTGCTGGGTTTTTTGTGCTTGGTTTCATTGAATTTTAATGGGCTGTGTTGTGGTGTTTTTGTCACATATTCAATGCTGGGTAAGAGAGTGGAGCTAATGCAATTAATCCCCACACCATCACCTGACGGCTAACCAGCTATGGTCGCCAATAAATTCGCATGATCGTGTTGCACTAATCCAACGCACAGCACCAGAATACTGAGTGAAGTGGGGACTGACTGCGTTGTGTGAGCTGAGTGATGATAAAAGGTCTCATTGCAATTAGACAGGGTTTTAATAATGTATTTTTGAGAGCTGTTGTGCACATATTTGAGTAATTATATGTCACGGCTATTACGCTAAAAAGATTTGATCCATCGGAGGAAACATTTTGGCTTGAGTTGGTTTGTTCTCTCTGAAGTGACAGTGACAAGACCAGCGACTGCCATCCGGCACTGATAACACCGATCCGATCTTCTTCATCAGCTAATCTCCCTCTGACTTATATTAAATCAATGTCAGATTCAGACAGCAGGAGGTGGAGCCCGTTTTCTCTACAATGGTAAAAAGCTCTCTTTTCCTCGAGCTGACTCAAGTTGTCACACATCTTTCTGCCTCTGACAGACTCACTTCATCTGAAGATTACCATTCTCACTGAACATGAATCCTGAACCCATATTTCCTGGATATGGCTGGAGGCTAATACAAATTGGACTTGACAAAAGATGATGCATAAGCCAAGACAACGGTGTTTCATCCCTTTATTTCTCCCTCTCTAGGTACCGATTGTGTGAATTGCAGACGAGTGTGATGATGGACTATTGGAGGCGTTTGGTTTGACGATGCAAGTGGCCTCTCGGGAGCCACCCAGGCTTAGCACATAAACAAAGACATACTTAAAATACTCTTCACACGCTCCTCCTCTCTCAAACACTACAGCTATACCTCTCTATCACTGCTTTTTTCTTTTAGGTAGCTCATTGTTCTTCCATTTTCCCATTCTCACTCAAACTGCCTTTCCTTTTTCATTAGCATCTTATTCTTGAGTCATGTCCTCCATGCTGTTTGTTTGCTTCTGCAGGTCTTGCCCTCTGGGTTCCACCAGTTGCTAACCCATGGAGATGAAAGCAGCCAGTCCCTGTGGGATGTTTGGAAGGTTAGACCCCTACTGACACATTACAGACACTTCCCCTTCAAGTTAAAAACAAAATCATTTTTTAACACTGGAGAATGTGTCTGAAAGCACAACTCTTACCGTGAAAATATTTGTCATGTTGTTTGAAATCAGCTTGTAACAAGGGCGTTAAAAGTGTTTTCTTTCACACAAAGAACGGGCGATGTATAGACCCGTGGATAGGCATTGATGCTCGCTAAATTTGCATGCTTTGTATCCTCTCATTAAAGGTGAATATGGTAATCCAAAATCCCTCCAAGATACCTTGAGGCCTCTTCGCGAGTTCAGTCGTCTTCTTTCTCATAAATTGGCGAAAGCAGAGGAGTGTGCGTCTGCTGTGCTGCAGGGCTGGCCAGCCTGCACAGCAGCTGTAAATATATGTGCGGTGCACTTTGCAGATTTTCTTGTTAAATAGCAGCAACCTGAGACAAGCTGTGAATCTGTCCCTGGCAGGTTTTTCTCTCTGCGTCGTTGGAAGTGAGGGTGGAGCTGCAGCGTCAAACCCCAGCCACCAGGGAGCAGCGCAGCGCAAATTGTCCTCAAATATTGATTCTGCTGCAGAGAGCCATGTAGGACGGAGAGAGCAAGGCGCCAGTCTCATCTCCAGAACACTAAACCTCTGGGGGGAGAGAGAGATGGAAAGAGAGGGGGAGGGAAGGAAACAGTGCTCTTCTATGGTTTGATGTTGCACAGCTCTGGAGACATTTTGCCTTATGTCATGTTGTAATAAAGGCTGGCCTCTTTCTCAGCTGTTATGTTTGTGGGTGTCTGTGGGCGAGTTGAAAAGTGAAAGTTTTTGTGTGAATGTAGGTGTATTTGCTGCGGCATGTCGTTCTATCCCCGCTCTAAATGGACCGTTGTTGCTGAGACGCTGCTCAAGGAAAGAGGGCATTGTGGTGTGACTGGCCTAACTGCAGTGCTGCACCGTAGGCCTAAAAATATTCCATGTCAGTGGTCCCGAGAGAAGCCCAGTGCTATCCAGGCCTCTCAGTAATGAGAGAGTGGAGCTGCCTGCCACTGGTAGCCCTGCTGTCCCACAGCTCCCTCTGGCTCAGAGCTCAGCACTGGAGCTGGAGAGGCAGCGGCTCAGCTCCCACAGATTTATCATAGCTCACAAAGCAGCGTGTCTGAAAGCAGAGGCTCTCATTCGCAGAGGAGCAGCCCCCCCAGCGGGCTAACCCCTGGGCACACTGACCCAACACATTCACATATCACAGAGGCAGACAGATGCAGTTTGAGAAAAGACTTGCACTTGGATGTGTCTACGAGAGAAAAAATGGGTTTGGAAAGTCTGAAAAAGCAGCCCAGTAGTACAAACAGCTGCGAAATAATATAATATAGTGCCTGGAAACTATTTCAGCTCGGCCATCTATTGTATGATGTGGCAGAAAAGAGAGTGGAGCACAAGAGAGGGACAGAGAGATTCAAAGGAAAGGCGAGTGTGTGAGGGAGAATGGACGGAGATAATTGAGAGATTTAAGGTGGTTGTTTAGGGCACTACGCTATTGTACTCAGTGCAGTAATGATCGAGCCCTGTGGGGAAAAAAACATTTGTTTGCGAGAGGTTGAACTGCCATTATCGATGGCAATTATTTCAGTATATTTCACTGAAGCATTGATGTGGAAGGGGAGATCTGGAGGCAATCAATGAGCAATGTGTGCACAAACACATACGGTATCTCCTAATAGAGGGAGTTAAAAAGAACACTTTTCATACAATTGTTTTGTATTTACAGAGCTTTTAAAGATTCAGAACCTGCACATTTAGAAGGAGAAAGAGGAAAGCATCCCCAATAAAGTGAAATAACAACATAAAGACAACTTGTCCTTCTTGTTAGAACATTTTATGGGCCTCCTTTTAACAGTTAACATAAGAGATGTCACAGACTGAATATAATAGATCAAAGATATATAACTTTGAAGGCTGAGCTTGGAAATGTTTCTGGGCAAAAATGAGACAGATGAATCACACTTTGCTAGCTCATATTGTACCAAGCTGTATGTAAGTGAGGCTCAATAGTCGGAGAGCCATTTTTAACCAATAACTACTCAGGAATAATGGGGCATGATATATATATTTTTCTACTTCAAGTGTCAGACATTTTACAAAATGCTCACCTTCAACTTCATGTGACATTCACAGCAAAGGATGGGAGATATCTAGAAAAACAAAACATTCCCAAACGGTTTCAACTAGTGCAAATATCTTACATGAATTTTTAATATGTTGTTATGATCCTACACTGCAATTCCTAATTAGAACTGCAGAAATTACTCCCGCAAAACAGTCTTTATGGTTGTGACTTGACCCACAAGAGCAATTTGATGCTAATTTGCTATTTGCTAGTTATGAGCAGCTATCTCTCTTTCATTTCTCCCAAACCATCGCTAACGTCTCCAGCAAGCTCTGCATGTTGACAACAGGTCCAGCAGCAGCACTCGAACAAATGCTTTGTTGAAATATATACTTTGAAATGCTTAATCACTCTTTGAAATCGACCATTTGTTTTTGATCAATTAACATTTTGTCCATTATTGGAAAATAGGAGTCCATTTATGTCCAGATTTACCCTGGGTGTCCATGATTGTAGTCCATTGGTCTCAACAACCAGCACACTGTGTATGCTGTGTGTGTGGCTCCATGTAGCCAAGTGTACGTAGTTTGTGATGAGTACATTTTATCCCATTGTTTGGTGATGGATGGCCTGACAGTTGTCCTTTCCTTGATATTTTCCCCGTCGTACAGTAAATATGTGTGAGTCATCCATCCTTTCCACATGGAGAGTTTCAGGTTTCCTCGTGGCTCAGTGGCTCTCTTGCTATCGTGTGACCTAAAAAAGAAACAATACCACAGATAAGACGGGAGAATCACTGTCACAGAGACATGTAATTACACGGAGGGACTCTGTGTCCCGCTTCACACTCGCTGAATGGATGTTTCCATTTCAAAGAGTCAATCAGAGGTCAGACGAGAATATTCCGAACCATTTCCTCTCTGTTTCTGGCTCTATGTCATGTTCATTGGATTGAAAATGTTTGTTTGCAGTCTGGCCGGGTGACTGATTGCAGGGACCAACAGCGTCTCAACTGCTAAAGCTGGATTTCACATGTCTCCGAGCTGTAATGGTTTGTTTACGCTGAGTGTTGAAGGTGAATAATTGGCTTGTTTTCCATAAACAAACCTCAACCAATGTTCATTGAAATAAAAATAATCCTGTTTTATTCCAGAGACTGTTGTAAATGGTTTAACATAAAGCTATACATATGAAATGGAACATGTGTCCTCTGGAGCAGTGTCTTAGCTGTTCCTTGTTAAACAGCGTTCTGGTTGCTCAGTCAGGCAATCTATGCATCTTTCTACAGCACACCTACGCTGTGTGGGAGTGAAAGAGATGGACAGATACAGATCATCATGGTGAATGAAATGCTGAGATGGTGAAAGGAGGTCATGGGTAGAAAGAGACATGCAGGATAAAGAAGAAAGACACAGAGGAAGCGGGAGAGCAGGGCCGGACACGCAGTTGCCAGGGAATCGATGTCTCTTTGCAACCATCTTCAGTGACATCTGCCACCAAGTCTCCAAGTAACTGCTCCGTAGCCTAAAGAACCTTACAAATGCACAATTATAGTCCACTGATGCAGTCGACCAATGGCTTCTCTTTCCTCTTTCAGCTGATCGGCTGGTTGGACAGGAGGCTCTTTTCAATTTCCCAGGTTATATATCCCTGATTCCTTTGTTCATCTCCTCGCATGGAAAAGACGTGAGGAGAGTGAGAGCAACAGGCATTTAGCAAATGTAGACATGTCTGTCCTGAAACCATGATTTAGGGTAGATTACAGTGTAGTAGGAGTCGTTGATAAGGTGGACGGACTAGGAGTTGGAGACTCATCGTTTATTGTTCATACAGTGTTTGGTGCAAGCAACTGCCCAGAGTGCCCTTCTAGTTATTACTGTTTATTTATTGTGCTCAGACATTAATTCATAGCATGGTTAAGTTAGTTTTAGACTTCTTCTTCCTTTACTGATAAAATCATAACGGCCATAAAAAACAAACACGTTCTATGAGATAATATTTGTATCATTATAAATCAGCTATGATAGAGTGGCATTTTGGACCGGAACCACAAAACTAAACAACATGTAACAAACTGAGGGGTTAACTTTTCTTTTTAACTGGCTTAAATTGTCTACACAAGTGTTTTAATTACTGTCTCAGCAAGGAAAGACTTCTGCAGATGATACACTGGTGGATCTTCACTTGGAGTTCCTTAGGATGCATTTTTTTTCCTTAAACATGGAGTGTTGAAGGAGTGAGGAGCCATGGGAATGGAAGGGGGAGACAAATCAGAAAAAAGGGGAAGAAGAAGAAAAAGCAGAAGAAGAAGAAGAAGAAGAAGAAGAAGAAGAAGAAGAGATGGCACCATGCAACAGAATGAGGATAATTGCACCTACTAGTCCCAGAGTTGGTGTTAGGCCCAGGGTCATTAATTCCTCTGCCTGTGACTGAGCCCAGCAGTGCCTCTGTTCCTCAGTCTATCCCACTCACCAATTTAATTATGACTCTTAATTGTAAAGCCTCTGTGGAAGGCCCCAGCCATAATGCATTCTAATGAATGCGACAGATGTTGTGCTGTTATGCCATCTCCCGAGCAATTACTCTTATGGCGCCTGCGCTGCTTCCCTCGCAACTGTTTCCTTTTTTTAAATATATTTCACGTGTAAATAAACTGCACCTGCTCCATCCCACAACAAGCACTCTGGCACGTACATACACACACCCCAGTCGTCAGTCCCGCAAATTAACTTTCACACTTCAACAGCTTACAAAGGGCCATGAAGGACTCTCATTTAAATCAATTTATCTCATCTGAATAGTGTCAGTTTACATGGCATCACACAGTGGTTGTCTGGGGTGCAGAGTGCACACAGGTCTGTGTTCTCTCCGTCAGTTTTTTGTCACCCTCGCCCGAGGAGATTGGGTTACAGCAGATTAACAAATAAGACTCACTGGGGGGGATCGCTTGTTGATTAGCCCTGTACCTGTTTCTTTGTAATTTCTTATTGATGTTTGAGATTAGTGCTTCAATTAGATTATGCTCGTTTGTGGGCATCTTGAAGATTTAAACAACCTTCGTTTATAAGATTATCTCTAATTTGCTTAGTAAGCACTTCTGAGATCTTTTCTTTATGAAAAACAGCAATATGAGTCATGTAGTTGAAAGTTTGTTTACCAAACACTAATTGATGCAAGATGTTTCACACACAAAAAAATGGCTTCAATTGAAGATGAAGGTCAGTTCTTGCTACATCAAATACTCGTCGTGCTGGGAGATGCTTAGTAGTACATTTATTTATTCTTTCTGGACATCATATGTTTCTCTGGGGACTTTTTGATGTGAACACTGATATGGTTTCATGCTTTGTTGTAGCTCACAAATTGGATGTTATCAAAGACAATAATCGGCTGGATACACATGCAGGTGAAGCTGTGCAAGCACAGATGAACATGCAACAAATGAAAGGAAGAGAGCAGCGTGTGTGAGATGATGTTTGCATAAAATGTACATCTAACTAATCAGCGTCAGTCATTACATGTAAACACCTGGGGAGAAAGAGAGAAAGGCATGCAAACAGGCCCCGCTTTGCACATGTGTATACAAATAAAAACACATGCAGGCGTTCATCTCACCTTGGTGGTTTTGACTTTGTTGCCAGTGCTGCAGGACCAGCCAGTCAGGTCAGGCAGGACCTTACACTCCTCTCCTTCCATACACGGCTGCATCTGGCACCACCACTTCTGGGCTACGATGGAGGCTGGAGCAGCATGTGGAAGATTAGAGGAAAGAGAGACAGCAGGTTAGGAAATAGATACTATGATCTGGTCTGAATTAACGCGAGACTCTACAGCAGACAATGTTGTTTTTTCAAGCACTGGTCCATTTTTATATCTTGGGCAATTTTTCTTTTTTCAGACTGTAGATTTCCCCAAAAGTTAGCATTGTTTAATGCCTAATTTACATATTTAAATTTGATTTAATAACCTTGTCCAAATGTAAATGCTCAACTAGGGAGGTTTCATGGTGATATATATTAGTTAAAATCCCTTACCCTATGCACCTGTAATGTCTTGCTAAATGTATGGAATTTTACAATCCATATCTTTAAAAGCTGTTTTCTCAAAATTATTATTTTTTTCATATTCCAGTGCCAGAAAACTTTACTTCAGTAGCACTTTTCTATTTTGTGGATATTTTTTACAGAGGGGTTGTCTGATTCATACAACATTTTATTTCCTGAAAACATTTTTCTTTTTAATTTCTGGTTGATAAAAGAAAAAATAGACCCAAAATTCCTTTTGTAGAAACCTTTTACTCTAATAAGTCAACAAAACGAAGCAAGAATAATTAACCTGGGTTTATGCAACATTTAAATTTATGCAAATTAGTCTTTATTTATACAGAAAATGGCTCTTTTGCATATTTAAGCATAACATTTCAGAAAACTTGTTATTCAAAACATTAATGTAAGTAATGACCTGGTGAAGTTTCATGTTGATATCTATTCGTTCAAAAATGTTCACCTGCAGTTTATCACCTTAATGACAAAAAGAGGAAGGAAAAAGTCTGCAACACAAAAACACAGCCATTACCTGCACACTGACTAAGTCATACTGTACAGTTCTGATTTATTTTACATCCACAGCCAACAGGAACTATTACTGGCAACCACAGAACAGTTATACAATGTAAATGCCACAAGGACGGCCCATGGGACTGCAGTAGCACCATGGACAGCACCTTTAACATTGGTGCTGTTCAAACTGCCAGTATCTCTGTTTTTGTTATTTTTCCCATTTGTAATATGATTATAGTGAGGAGCTAAAATGTATAGCAGTTACCTTTTTTCATATTAATCAGATTAATGTAATCCCTCAACATGGGATCTTAAAGCCTGTGCAGAATGTCTGGCACCCACATGAGACCAAAATGAGAAAAGACAGAAGAGAAGATTTCACTGCCATACCTAGGCAGCAATGACTAATAAAAATCCTTAAACAATACTGGATATAACCATTCAGATGTGGGCACTCTGACATACGAGAGGTCTTTTCAGAGGTGAATGTGTGCAGGGGGGTTTTGGCATCTGTGCAAATGTGTGAGTCACTTCTTAACAAATTAAATGAAATGACTATTTATTGCCTAACTTCCCTTTTGTTGCTGGAATAATCAGGAAAACACAAGGCACATTTAGACAATGAGCCAATGAGTATTATTCCGAATGCATAATACAAAGAGCAAGAACAGGATTATGATGAAGCTATCAATTAAAACAGTCTGCTCTCGAGTATTTCAGACAAGAGACACTAATGTTTGTGATCTATTGTTTACATTTTCTCTGAAACTCATCTTTCTTATAATATAAATGCAATGCAAACTATGGTAAGGGCTGTCTAGTTGTCTAGTCAAGTTTTTTTATTGGTTGAAAAAAAAGCCCTTGTTGTATATACAAGTAATTAAGTGAAGTCATTTCTGTATATCTGTGCAGGAAATAGATGAAAACAGAACTTCAGAACTTTGTTCCACAGTTAATCCAGTGTTAAAACCCAAAGTTTACTCATGTCCTGGCAGCTGACACTCAAATCTCCAAATCATCTGACCCACTGTCTAGACAGGAGACAGCCCGACAGCTGAGAATAACTCAATTCCCTCGCTCCTAACTCATCATCCATCCGTCCTCCTGTCTCAAGTGAGGAAGCATAGAGGGATACAAGTGTGAACCCACTTCTCCAACTTCATTAAACTGTTGGACTGATGGTGTTCAGAAAGATATTTTGATCTCTAGTGACTATTGTTTCCAACAAAAGGAAGAGATGAGGTGGTATTGGCAGGAAAATGGGCTTTCAACTGCATAATGCAAAAGAACATGGACAAATCCTCTCAAGCATCATGTAAGAAGAAAACACCGTGACTGAGAGAAAGAGGGAGGAAGGGGGGAGAGGGAGGGAGGTAGGGAAGACAAGGCTAAATAATAGGTGTTCACAAAGAAAACATCTTTGTATTGTGGAGATGAGCAGCGAGGAGAACTGAGAGAAGCGGAGAGTGAAGGGTGGGGAGTAAAGAGACTGTTTGAGGATGGCTATCACCAAGTCCGACAGAGAAAGGAGCCGATTAAACAAATAGAACAGGGACAAGGTGAGTAACGAACTGAAGCAGAGTAGAAAATAGGCAGCGCAAATTCAGCCACAGAGACACGAGGACATGTAGGGAGAAGACGGAAGCCAACGCAAAGTTGCCAAGTCAACACAAAAAGCTCACAGCTATCACGGGGCGTAATGTTGAACACACTGTTATGATGCATGAGCTCAGTGGCAGTAAGCGGTTCTAAAAACCAATGGCTGTGTAATGCTCGTTAATGTGGCCATTATGGTGTCGACGACGGTGCTTTGCACTGCAAGAGTGTTATTTAGAGCTAATGGGCATGGCCTGTGAGTGCTATTATGGAGTTAGCGTTCCCTGCAGCTTATCTCATGCTATAGGGCGGGGCGGGCAAGACACATAAGCACCTGCCTGTCATGTCGGGTAAATGAACGGGAGCCGGAACAAGACCTGTGATGTCATGGGTAGTTCAGATGTTGGACAGCACTCACAGACAGGTCTCAACAGGTCAATGATAAAAAGATTACAGAGGTACTTAGTGTGTGCAGTAGTTAATTCTGAGATCATCACCTCTGGGAGCATATCTTTTTTCCAAGGCTGTGCAGAGTAGCTGTGCAGAGACTAGTGATGGGTGCCTTCAAGGTCAGCTACTGGACAGACTGAAGATAAAAATCTCTATTGCATGACTGTTTCAGAAAGTATTTCATTCCCATTCCAGAGAGACATCTTGAATCCTACGTTAAAGGAATAGTTCAACATTTTGGAAAGTACCCTTATTTGCCTCCGAGCCAAGAATTACATAAGAAGGTTGATTCTAGTCTGTACAGTAAACATGAATCTATCCCCAGCAGCTGGTTGGCTCCGTCCAAAGGACAATATAATCCACCTACCAGCACCTCTGAAGCTCACTAATTAACATTTAATATCTTGGAATATATTTTGCATGTTTTTACATTCTCTATTTTAAGCCCATAAAGCTGCTAAAAATCTTTGCCAACAAGATAATCATCCTGACAAAACTACATCTTATTTTGTATCTACTTGTTCGCCAACTGTCTTTGTCATCCTGAAACCATAAAACAACAAACGTGGACGATTTTCACTCCTTCCACCTAAAAAGAAGCTTTTAGAAAATTGTCTGAGTTTACCATTTTTAAGTGAGATAGCACAAGTAGGTTAGGAATTTGGCATGAACAGCATTACTAGCCTAGCATGCCAAACTAATTTGCAAATGCATATTAGTCTGGGAACTTTCAGTTAATTTTGATTTTCAAGGGGCATTATCAAGAAAGAAAAACACAGCCTGCTATAATGTAATCCTGAAAAAACATCTGAGGCAATGCAGTAGCCGAATCTTGATTCATTTTTGATAAGGGCTGCATAGTTTGACAGTTTAGTTTCATGAGTTGGGTTGGCCATCAGTCATCATATCATCATTTGAGGTAAAGGCGTGTGATTGGTCGGGCAGGAGCGAGATGCCACTGGCTTCCAGGCTACCTGTTTTTCTGTGTTTTCGTTTTGCTGTTCTGGAGGAGAGCTCATATAATGGATGTTCAGCTGACAAATCAGCTACATTTGAATCCATCCCATAATAATTCGGCTGCTCTTCGCGGAAATCATTTAATGCCAAGTAAGTGTGGTCCTCAGTACTAGAAGTTGAATATTACACCAACAAGAGAGGATTTATTCAGAGAATATTAGTAGTATAGAACAATTACCTTTGTCAATTTTAGGCTGGACCTACTTATGCCCATATTTCCCCAGAAATAGAACTTTTTATCCATTAATTTTCTTGTTCAGTTAGAAAGACCGAAGGGCACAACGTTTAATGTTTTTAAACCTAAAAGGTTAAGGGCTTTTGAGAAAACATTGAGGCTGTAGCCCCAGAAGCATCTACTCCGGCCCTGGTGAATGTCATTACCATAGACTGTATATAATAGGTCATTATCTGTGGACAGAGCTAGCTGTTTCCCACTGTTTCCAGTCTCTATGCTAAGCTATGGTAGCTTCAACTACTGTACAGCTGCGTCATTTGTCATGAGTCAGAAGTTGTTTGTTATTCGCAGTCACATCGGCCGACTCTTGAAGAGCAGGAAAAGACTTGAAAGGCAATATTAGCTCTGTTGCTTTTAAAATGATTGAGCTTATGTGACATTGGCGGCTTTACACTTTTACCTGTGAAAATGAATCATTGCCAAGTTCTTGAAATAGAAAGAAGTGGCATATTCTCCAGGAAAAAAATGTGTATAAGTACCTCTCATCCTACCTGCTCTAATTGCTTCAGTCTCATTAAGAGTCCACATTTGTATTCACAAAAGGTGTTAATTAAATAAGGTTTACATCTCAGACATACATTTCATCACAGTTACTACCAGCTCATTACAATGGAATCTGCACTCAAGAAGCTTTCTTTTAAGTTTTCTCTCAAACTTCGGGAGCGGGATCAGCTGAGGGCAAACGTCTAGACAGGGCTTTGCTTAAGGTGCAGGTGATTAGGCAACACGAGGGACTGAGGCGAAGCGATTCCCCAGGTTCTCACCCAGTCTCTGGGGTTCTCTTAATAACTTCTGCAGAGGTTCCATGCTACGAGGCTGCCTACAGCTGTGTCTCTCCTCCTACTGATCACGTCAGTCAAACACACCCCTGATGAACGCCACTCAACGTTATGCCTGTTGTGGTAATACAGCTTTTCTTTTCGTCTGTTATTGTGTGTGTGAGAGCAAATATATCAGCAGGATGAGCTGAACACAGCCTCGTGTTCATCTCCTCCTGCAAAGCTGCCTGAATTGTCATTGTAATGTTTGTGACATCAAGTGGACAAAGTAGAAATTGCAGGTCCCCTCTTTCAAATGCACGAACATATAACTGAAGCACTGCTCCGACTCCTGTGAGAAAATGTAAGCCTCTTTGCTAATGTTGCACCGTTGTGTATGCTATACATTGTTCAGCCAATTAACACTGTAAGAAAGTGTGACATGTTCCACCCTTGCAAGTGCATAGCGAGTGCATATATCCATTAAATTTTCCACCATGCAAAACTTTGGGTGTCTCTTTGGGTGGAGAAATGTGAAAATGTAAATTTACACCCTGTTCTCCTAGTTAGAAAATAACAAAATAAAATTAAAGCTGATATATATAGAGCGCACTAGGTTAACGCCAATATTTCATCTGTGAAAATACATAATTCATTTTTCGGCAGGAAATGTGACATCAGATCTTCTCTAACAGAGAAAGACGCAGAAAATGTAATTCATGTGGTGTAATTGAATGCACCACCAACTATGCAAGTTCAAAGGGACTTTCTTCACCTCTAACCCTTTCATGTTACGTCACATGATAGGGAATAATAGATCAGTCCTTGAAATATAAATATATATAAATGCGAAAAGCCTAATTCACTGACTACATATCCTATTGTATCATTCAGATGTAGCCTGTTTGATGTAAGGCAGGGCATACTAATACAATATGTGCACTCAGGCGTGCTGTATGTCTGTTAGAGTGCCCATTAATACTTTACGAAGGCACAGCCTGAACTCACTCTATGGAGCAGCACAAACTGCAATGGGGAGTTTACTTTGCATCTGTGTGTGCATTTGCATGTGTGCACAAGCCTGTTGTGCACATATATAGATGCCTTTGTGTGTTTTCTGTGCGTGGTCTCCACTGTGCACTAAGTGTCAGGCGTAAAAGCACAATCACAAGCAGTCCTGTGCCCTTGCTCCCAGGTCATTACTATTTAAAGGCAATATGATGTACCTTCATGCACACACACACAAACACACAAACAAGAAGTTGGGGATGGACCCAGAGGTATGGATACCCGTAGGCATTGTAACTGTTCCACTCAGTGATCCTGGAGTGCAGAAGCAGTTGGAGAGAGGCATCCATCTCTTTCTACAATGATTTACTAACACACTGTATCTCTGTTGCCAGGGCTCACACAGCCATGCCAGCACAGCCAGGTATGCATGACGAGAAAACACAAGTGGAAAGTGCAGTGGAGAACTGTCAGAAAAAAAGACACACAGGGAAGAGTTACACACATATAAAGGAACAGAATGACAAAATGAAAAAAGGCGTGATATTATGGAGCAGATATTACAGTAAACAACAGCAGGTTGATGCGTGCTGAAACACTAAACTAGATTTCTTTGCCAAGTAATGAAACATAGTTTGTCTGTCGCAGAGTTCAGCAAATAACACACCGAACTAAATCCACTCATCCAGCGTTTTATCAGGTCGTTGTGCTCTTCGTCTTTCTCCGACACACTTTAATGCCAGTGTCTGTGGAAAGATTTAAGCTCTTTTTTACTGATACTCGGAAAGCGGTTGGTGTGTTATTCTTAGTCAAGTGCTGTACTTAAAGTAATACTTCACTCTGAAAATGACCGTTCGTTTTTCAACTGCTCTCCCCATAATACCTTCAGTTCTTGAAGAAAACTTTGTTTTTCTCGTATGCCTCAACAGAAAAGGGAGAATCTAAAAAAAGAGTAAACCCTTTATGAATTGAATTGAATGAACTGCTTCAACAAGAGTTTACAAACCCTCACATGACTCATGCTGTATGATTCAAGTCTCATTCATCCAGCTGTTTACTCAGTACATCCTGAACACATGCATGTTCACTAAAATCTTACTATTTAAAACCTTTCCTCCACTGCCCAATCTCACACACTCAAAGTGCAGCTGTGCAAGCATGAGTCAGTAGTGCCGGTGACTTAGAAACTTAAGTATTTTAATCACTTAATTACGCATTTCAGAGCAAAATCGTGATCTTTTCCTAGTCAATACATTTATCAAATAGGTACAGGTACTACTTTGCAGACAAAAGCACAGCGGTTCATTTAACGTGACACACTGTTAAAGGTTAAACAACTAAGTAGTATATAAAGTGCTTCCATTTAGATCTGCATGTATCAGCTCCAGCATTAAATGCTCGTTACACGTTAATGTGTTGATACTTTGACACTATGAAAAGGGGTCACTCTCTGTACTCATAATGAGTACCTTTACGTTTGAATCTACTTTTAGAGGTGGTCTATTTTATACACTGTTGTACTGATAATGACATGCAGGCCTGGACAGCATGTGCACACATGTATTTTTAAAAAGAGGGGTTTGAATGCTAGTGCAGTAACAGTGAAAACAGTGGACACACATTTTGTCTGCACTCCAACATGCTTTTTTTTTTCTCAGAATGTAAAATCTATGTGAAACACAGACACACAAGTGGAGCCAGTGCATGTCTCCTTGAGAGTATTCTTAAAATAAGATTGATCTCTTAACTTCTATCTATTGGCTTTTATCAGTTCTACTCTGTAGCAACAACAGGACTAAACTTTATTCACATACAACTCTAACACTGATTCAAACCGAAAACTGACTCTCAAGGAGAAACCTCCGCCAATGCCATGTCCTATCACACTGTGTTAAAGAATGTGAAGAATTATTTGTGTGATTCAGATCCACGCCAAACTTTAACAAGTCCTTTGTTGGCCCGTGCTACACCCTTTCAACAAGTTTCATGAAAATCATGGTGGTAGTTTTTCCAAAAATCCAAACAAACAGAAAACATAACCTTCTTGGATGAGGCAAGAAAAAACAAGTGTGATTCATGATTTAAAAAAAAAACATGGAAAAGAAAATTGTAAGTAATTCGCTTGAAAAAGTTAGTCTCACAGTAATGGGCCCCACGGAGCAGGAGCCAGTAATGGGACCTGCTGCCATTTACTCCTCTTTCAGCCAGCATCAATAATGTAACTCCATTTACACTGTGGCTTTTCTACAAAGGCTGGCTACTGAGAGGGGTTTGTCTCTTTCCATCAGTGCTCAAGCCTAAAAGGTGAGAGCAGCGTGTGTATGTGCGCGCATGTGTGTGTGTGTGTGTGTGTAATACAGTGTTGGAGGAGGTGAGATCTTTTGTAGCTGCGAACTCAGAGGTCAAGCATGACTCATGAGATAAGTGCTGCTGAGTACTGGATTTGGAAGTGAGAGGTGGCGAGACTCGGAGGTGCGATCTGAATAGGAAATTAGAAAACCTCATGACTACTGTGAAGGAGGAGCTCAGCTGTGTGTGTGTGTGTGCGTGTGTGTGTGTGTTGGGGTGATAGTGTGAGGGACACAGAGGAAATGTGACTAAGACCATCAAAAAGATGTTATCATTGAGTGACTTTCAGTAACAGTAATAAGCATCAGTCTATTAGCTTCTCATCAGAGTCCTCCCTTCCTCTAAGCAAACTAAACCGAGCCTTTGTGGAGAAGTGAACAAATAAAAGCAAAGCATCAGGGCACTGCCTTTTCTGTGAGGCTTCACGTGATTCCTTATTTATCCAAACTTTCATTACAGAGCCAATCATCTCTGCTATGGCTGCCTGATTTTATCATTATCAAGCAATTGTTCCCATCTAGGAACTCATCAAAGAGGTTAAACAACAAATCTACTTTTTTATTGGGTGAAAATAGTGCCGAGATGATCTAGCAGGTATGTTTGAGACTGAGTCATTTGAATGAGAAAAGCACCGTCTACTGGCCACATGCAGGAATGGCAGCACACTAGATGGAGGCGGGAAGTCATAGATGGATTACTGGGGGTCCAAAGTGGCAGAGTCCCCCTGGTCTGCATCTGCCAAACGGAACTGCTTAGAGACACTTACCAACCAGGAAGTGACTCCAAATTACCACAAGGAAACATAAAATGACTTCAAGATACTAAAAGACTACAATAAGACCAGAACAACTACAAAGAGATTTGCAACAGTGACACACTTACAGCGACTATGAACAAGTGACACAAACAGAGACAAAGTGACACAAAACAGAGATAAACACAGAATGACCACAAATAGACGCAACACCACAGAGAGGTGTGTAATGGCTAAAAAGAGACACAAAACATAACCTAGAAGAGGCTAAACAGATATAAGGTTTGTGTGTCTTGCTTTTTATTTGAGAGGTGGACTGGCCTTTGTTTGTGTGTCTGTGCCCAGGGGCCCACTGTCTCCTAATGAGCCCATGATATGGATCGGTGTGATTACAGAATATGGAAGGTGCTCGGACACTTGGAGTTCATGCCTGCAGGGCAGAGAGTCAGAAGGGATTCACACAGTTTGCTTGTTTTATTTGATAGGAATGAAATGGCTCACTAGTAAAGCTTGGGGTGCAAATGCAGAAAAATAAATGAACAATAGTGAAATGTTGTGCTTTGGGTCCTGGAGAGCCTGGGTTGTGGTTAATGACATTACAACATTTAGCATTGTTTTTTTTTGTTTTTTTT
>CAFUXE010001060.1:385586-397282 GCA_903364295.1 Serranus cabrilla
TTTTGTTTGGGGCTTTAAAACTTGATTGTATTTTCTCTCTATCTATGATTGGTGTTGACAGTGCTTTCTAATCAAAACAACCACTTCCAAATCCCAAGTAAGTCTATTTAGATTTCACTGATTTAAAATGTCTTCTTCCCAAGAGGTCTGACTGGTGGTCTGATCAAGCCCGGACTGAGCAACACCACATCAGAATGTACGGATGTACCTGAATCTGAATATGTTACTGAGGAAAAAACAACTACTGCCATGGAAACAGGCATGCATTCTACCTGAAGTTTCAATTTATTATTAATTATATGCCCAAATTAAATCAATATGGGTCTCTGAAAGCAGGTTGTTAGGTTTAAAATGCCGCATTTGCCCAGTTGAAAGCATGTCTTCTTCCAGTCTGAATACAGACACGGAGACGGATCGTTTTGCTGGTTGAACAGGCACAGATACAGAGAAAGATGTCTCTGTACACATCTATTACTAAGCGTCCTGGGCATGTCAAAATGAACAAGACTTAATGGTAATGTAACATTAAAGAAACATTATATTAAATATTTATTGATGGTGTAATAACAATGCTTTATGCTCATTTTTGTGTTTTGTCACCTTCATTAAATGTGTGAATGCTTCACTGGAAAGGAGAGTTTACCAGGAAATGCTTCTCTAAATACTGGGTTTAATACGGTCATTAAAAAAAATAGCTATGCAAAAAAAAAAAATTCAATAATTGCTACTATTTTCACTGTAGGATCAAACAACAGGGAACTAAAACAAATATCAACAAAATACAGTGTAACAGTTTAATTATTGCCCGAAATGCACCCAAATGCTCAGTGCTTAACGCTTAGTAGTTTTTAATTTTCTCAAGTAAAATCACCATTTTGTTTTTATTTACCAGGTTAAATAAGTTAAATCTCTCCTTGTTAGCGTACTATATTGAAAGTGAACAAACTTGATAATTACCATATCATTCATTTGCTTCATTAGCATGAGACTTTGCTGAGGCTCTATTTTCATTGGAAATAAACAAACCAGAAACTGCAATGCTGATCAAGTTCTGAGTCTGAGAAACTATATCACATCATCTATGTCCACACGTCTAATCCCAGTCTGTATTTGTGTTGGTTTATCAGTCACTCCGCTCAGTGTGAGTGTGGATTCAGAGTCAGCCCCTCCAGCTGACCTTAACAGTTTGAATAACCCACGGAGATTCACTCGCTCTACTCGTGTATGAGACAACTATGTATTTTCCTCTGGTAGGGGGCTAATACAGCATGATTGGATCGGGTTGGCCGACACTGTGTGTGTTTGTGATCTCAGCGGAGCGTCTGTGGATGATAGGGGTCAGTGACACTGCTTGTTTCTTGCTGGGCAGGAGCTTGCCGAGCGCACAAACTGGTAGAACAAAGGTCTGTGAGAACGACCCGCAGCTTTCATCTGTCTATCATCACTACGCTCACACAGCGTGCTTTAGCAAACACAAACTAGATGCTTGCTGTGCATGAGTGGGCATCACTGCAGTATGTATATTCTCTGTGTTTTTATCTCCATTTTACTTATTTACTCTTAATTATGAAAAACCCAGTGATTTGATGACCCAAATGTTATATTGCTTCATCATTCTTTATTTTGACTCCCATAAGTTGTCAGTGGTGGAATCGAACTAAGTACATTTGTTTCAATACTCAGTTTTAACATACTTGTACTGATGCTTGTACTCCATTACATTTCAAAGGGAAATGTTATTCTTTATACTGCACTACATCATCTGAGAGCTTTACTTAAAAAAAACAACAACTTATGATATGTTAATACGATACAAACTACTCAGTAGTATCAACCGGCTCCATGTTGAAATAAAACACTCTTACATGTAATCATTAGATATAAAAAAAGAGTAATACAATATTCTATAATGATATAACACTAGACCTGCAAAATGTCACTCAAAGAGACACTCACCAACAATAAAGAGATGCAGAATTACCACAAAAACACACAAAACAACTAAAAAAAAGACACAAAAGAACACAAAGACATACAAAACAACCAAAAATGACACAAATATGCCTTAAAAAAACACAAAATTGCCACAAAGACACACAAAATGACTACACATTTAAACAAAGTGACCACAAATAGACACAAAATTAACACAAACCCTCAAATAATGACTTCAAAGTCTGTATCCTGTGCTCCTTTGAAGAAGAAGTGGCGGGGCTTTTACATATCTGTGCCCGAGAGCCCATTCTCTCATAATGCAGCCATGGTTTTGCTGATAATACTTCGATACTTCTACTTGAGAACCATTTAGATTTCTATCGCAGACTACGGCGTTTCTACTTTCTACTTCACCCCCACTCTGAGCTTCCACAAAGTGATTAGAAGTCTTCCTGCGGTCAGCGTCTTGTTATGTCTCGACATATAAAAGAGATCAGAAGAAAATACATCTCTATCACCATCTGTCATATACTCGAGTGGCCCGTCTAGATATGAAATGGAATGCTGTCCCAAATAAAATCAGGCTCTTAAAACCGCAGTTTAAATTTCCAGTCCTGAGGCAGAGGCGGTGTTGGCCGACAGCTGTCGTATATTTGCTTCTCCTTTCATGCAACACTATAAGGGGGAATAAGGAGGCAAGGAGACACTGGTGACTGGGCTTCCATTAGCTGCATTAGAGGCTTTAAACTTTCATGTTACATGATCTGCCTGAGACATGATGAACCACAAACTGTTGGACTACAAGGGCAGAGAAAAACACTTCTACTACATCCCAAAACTGAAAAACACACGATTGAATGCCTTTTTAAAAGTAAAATAACTGCTATTCAAATAACTAAGCAATGAACTGTGACTTATTCATATTATTACCATAAATGAAGGACTCCATGGTGGATATTTAATCATGGTCTCAACTTAAAATCATAAATGTTCCAAGGGTTTAGTGTCAAGAAAACATTTGATTGTTTCTACCTTTTTATATTTGTTCATCTCCTCCCGATCTCACCCCTTGTGGGTTTCTTTACCGTGTGGCTTTTCTAAGACGGATAGAAAGGCCAGGTGTCATTTTTTCATCAGCTTTTCATGTTTTCAACCACCTTTAAAAGCTTTAGCTCTGTTTGTGCTAGAAGAAGAACAGTGTCCTCCAGTTTTGTGCCATCAGAAAATCAATTTCCACACAGGAATCTAACCTGGCAGCAATTTAAAATAAAGTGCAACCTATTCATCTCGCCTGCAATGGACTCATTTATTTATGTCATAATGAATCGGGTAATGATTTGTTTTAGGTGAGATGATTCATGTAGCAATTTTAATGATGCAAGATGATTAAAAACATTTTTAGCCTCTTTGACCGTGTGAGACTCAGCAGCATGTCTATTATTACAAAAACATGTTGTGCAGCCAAGCAACGTCCAGAGATACAAAATATCATATTAAACTCTTGCCATTCAAGGTTTGCACACTGTAACAAAAAATGTCTGGCAGAAAGAGGTAATGTTTGAGAATTGTTGGGAAATTATGTATATAATTACATCTTAATGGTGTCTCTTTGATTTAATAATTCAGTTATAAAACCTCAGCATTTTGTGTTCAAATATTTCCCTGAATGGACAGATACCTGAGATTATATGAACATGAACAAGACTATACAGTATATTTCCATACAGTGTGGAAATCTAATCTCATTTGAAGAAACATCAATGGTCCAATGTTGTACAAAGTTGGATCTTGATGTCTTTAAGGATTGTAAAGCAGGTCTAGGTGCTTTTGAAATAGTTCAAAACACTCACATGCACACAGCCCCCATTGAGAAACTGAGTTTTAACCAGCCAACAGAATTAGCCTAAGGTTGTGATGTCACACCTAAACTACATATATAGACAGGAAGTGCCGATCAAGTGCTGTTACAGTGATTCCCCAGCTGCAATGACAGTGAAGCAAGAAGCTGAGTACTTAGATGCAGAAGACCCTGAAAACCAATCAGAGCAGACTGGGCTTTTTCAGGAGGGGGGCTTAAAGAGACAGGCACTGAAATGTGTTTCAGAGGGTGAATACAGGTATATTCAGAAAGAAAAATATATTTTTTTTAAAACACAAAAGCATGTAAACAAATTAACGTAATATTTATGTTTGAGTGTAAACGGGTTTATCACATGATCAGTGGTTAGCAGCCTGATAGGTAAAGGGTCACAATGGGCCTGCAGCACCTTCTAGTTGGTTCAGAAAGCAGTTGTCGGCTTATTTTATTGTTGCTGTATTAACGTTTATTGCTTGGTGCTGACCTCTAGTGGCCAGAGGGATTATAACAGGAGTTAAGGAAGAAGTGATGTAGGATAAGAATGCACCTTCTGACAAAAAACGTATGAGGCTGAAACTGGCTATTTCTAGCCAACAATCGAAACATGTCAAATTTACTGCAGCTGCAGGAGAAGTAGTTGGTTCCACTGCCACTCGGCTTGTAACAGTGTTTAAAAATACTGTATGTTGACAACTTATATCTGAAGGAACACTTATGCTTAAAATATACTTTATATTAATAATTATACATTTCCACTCTGAGGAAATTATCTGAATTGTTGGGTTGCAACTGCAGGACGTCATTGGGATATATATACATATGCACACACACACAAACACACACACACATAAAGGGTTGAGGGGTTTTTACCTTCCACACAGGAGGGTCTGGCTCTGGTGGTGCCTGCGACCTGCCCAGGAAAACAGGAACACTTGACGGTTTGAGAGCGCTCCTCAATCTTATTCTTATTACAGCAGCGATGGATGGCCACCACCTCACACGTCCCCTGCTTCACCTGGTATGAGACTGAGAGGGAAAGAAAGAAAAAGAAGAGGCGTGGGGGGATTATTTGCAAGAAATCCATAGAGTTTTATAAAATGGCTTATTGGTGTTTTGACGGTTTGTTGCTGCCAAAAAAATCAAGTTGAAATTCAAATAAATTTGTGCTGCAAAAACAACAATCACATATACAGCACAACAGCTTCTCTGAGGATTAAACAAATCTGCTGAATTATTTACTTTTGTATAAACTCCTCAATTTATTCCAGCCTCATACTCTTTGATTCATAAGTAAACACTCTTTAGCGATACTTTGCTTTTATTCTCAGCACAGTGCCCTCATTAACTGAGACACAGCGGCAGCTCTCTTGTTGTCATTGTGTGCAGGGAGGGAAGAAAACTGAGCATGAAATGTTGAAAAAATTCTAATTTCTTTTGACTCCTTTCAGAAATAATAAACCACTTGATCTAAGTAAAGACATGCACATTTTATGAGTCACGTGATTGAGCAGCACAGTAGGAAACATCTTTATGGGTTATGAGCATCACTCCGTTTATATATGTTCATTATTCAGTATATTATGTTCATACTATATTCCTGGTATATATATGTGCTGGTATTGTTTTTTATACTAGTGTTGTATTGAAGTTTACATTTCTGCCATTGTGACAACCTGAATTCTCACATTTCCACATTTTATATTTTTATCTCCCTGTGTATGTGTTCATCTCTGCGTTTATGTGTCAGTGTGTGTGTGATCCTGAAACTCATAATTTCTATGAGGATAATTGCTTTTCACCTGACACCTCTAACACGCAAACAGCGTCTAATCTCCCTTGATTATCTCCAACTCCCCAGGGGCCCTCGGCCTGGTTAATTATAACATTGCCGTGACAGTAGCGGGACAAGGGCACACTTAACTTAAAGTAAATTTAAACCCAAAGCTGTCTGTCTCATGTATGTAGCAGTTCATATTTCCTGCTGTATGGTCTGTTCACATACAACACAACAGCAGGAGGGTGCTGTGAGGATACTGTGTGAAAAGGCTTATGTTGTATGTTTATGTGTACTGTATAATGTCTATGCTAATGTTACATTTCACTCCGCACATTAAACCCATGAATGGAGGAGGCTTTTGTGGCCACCTGAAGGGAAACGCGTCCACCACAAATGCTGGGGAAAATGTTTAGTAAATCTAATCTTTGCTTATGGCTTCTGAACAGATTCCAGCCGCCTTATCTTCCCTCTCAAAGCTTGTTGTGCACTCCAGAGAGTCTCTGGCACCGTTTCCCGAGCACAGCAAACCCTGCTGGCGACATTGCTACCTATAAGCCTCTTTACAGCCCTGGAAAAACCTTGGTTATACTGTACCGGAGCCCAGATTTCATTTATGTACGTGACTTTACCCAGACTCCAAAACTTTTCATGCTCAGCTGAATGAGCTTTGCAGACGGACAGAAAAGTGCATACACACACAAACACAGCACTCAAACACACACAGAGACACACACACTGTTGAGGGTTCCATTTCTGCAGGCCATGGCCCCTCTCATCCTTTCTGATTTAAAGTTTGTTTGTTCTCTTCTCCAGAGAGCCCCATCAATGATCCCAGGCTCTCGGAGGGCGCCCCTCCGCTATCATCCCTCCACTTTCATTTCCCTCACTCCTCTGTCTCAGGCTCTCCTGAGGCTGGAGCAGCTGCGGATTACAACCGCACACACACATACACACATAAACACATATAACCACTGATAGAGATATAGAATATAATAAAACTGAGCCAAATTCAGCGGGACAAGAATTATCAGTGCAGCCGTTATTATCGTGATCACAATAAAAGCGACAATGTTTAAAAAAATAATAAGTCTAATTCAAAGACAATCAAACTGCATTTGTTTTAATCAGACTTGTGCCCTCATTATTATTAATTTGTACTGAAAAGGAATGAATTCCATTGTTTGTGTAGAGTGGTTACTGGGTAAGACCACCATCTCAGAAACAGGCAGCTTGTGTGTGAGAGAGAGAGAGAGAGAGAGAGAGAGAGAGAGAGAGAGAGAGTCATACAGCAGGAGGAGAAGTGGTGTCACAGGCAGCAGAGAGAACAAAGAGCAGCTCACCTCCTGCTGCCATAATGAGGTCAGAAGGTTCGCAGGTCTACTCTCTTTATTTCCTACATCAGACCTGGGCTGTTTATATTTAAAAACTGCAAAGCTTTGAGGATGTATGTGTGAGCAGTGGAAGGTAAACCCATCTCAACTCCACCGCGCAGCTTTAAATGCTCATTTCAATCTGGTCTCATCGCACTCATGTTAACTATATACATTTACATTATATCTAATAGTTTAGAAGATAAGTTCTGGATAAATACTGCTTATATAACAAACACAATAATTGAGACAGCCCTCCCCCAGAAAAACATCCTATAAGTAATTTGTAGCAGTTAATTAGCTTAGATCTTAATGATGAAGGACACGAAGGCAGAAGTGACATAAACAACCTGATATCACAAAATTATGTGGAATGAACATGTTTGTTTTGACACCGAATTATATGCTTGTGGCTTGTAATGTGCGGAAAATACGTGCCAACAGCAAGGAAACCATGCCAATGTTAAGTACATGAATCACGGGTGAGTTCTAAAAATAGCACACACGTCATTATACATACACCTACGGTAAGCAGTTGTGAAAAAGGCTGCAGTTTCTGTGAATTTATGCTACAAAACTACTTTTAGGGGAAAAAAACGTCCTGGTAAAGCGTTACAAAAAATAATAAAAGTAAATAAATATACCGGTAATGCCGGAAGTGAAGCCACGGAAGTTAAGTAAAAATCTAAGTTACGTAAAAAAAACACGACAAACCGTGAGCCACTTAAGTTACGTGAGTTACGTAAACAATGTAAGCCACTTAAAAATTCTAGGTTACGTTAAAAGTAATTTACTTTTGTCTTTAAAGGGGACACAAACCCGTTCTCTTGGGTTAAAGGCCGCCGTTTGTTCTACCCATCCACCACCCCTTCCTCCTGCCCTCAGTGTGACATCCGCCATCTAAACTCCGTCAATCATTACCACCATGTCACCGAGTGACGTTGTTAAACCAGGGAATACGTGCGCCCAGCTCAAAAAGGATCATCATTGACTTTACATTGGCAGCTAGCATGTATTTTCCACACATTACAGTGGTAAAACAAATGTGGTCATTTCACGTAATTTTGTGGGATCAGGTTGGACGAAAAGAATGACAAAGCAAAAGCACAATGGGGAAGTTGTGATATGAGTATAAAGAACGACAAAGTCCACTTAGGGAGGTTTGGATGGGTCAAACACACACAGGACTTTGTGTCCCATGTTAAACCAAAAGCAATAATGCTCTTTGAGATAATGTAAATTTAACTCGTCACACTTTACGTCCCTGATGTTACTCTCTCTCTGCGGTGAGAGATCAGTAAATTACCTTCATAATAAAACACACATACATCTTTATAAACTTTGAATTTACTCATATTGTAAAGTGTTAGCTTAAATCTTAATGAAGTCAGTATTGTGTTAGTTCAGGCTAGAGCAATAATGTATATGAGATCAACAGGTTGAAGGGCCTCCATTGGGTTTTTTGTGGTTTAAAGCACTTAATGAAAAAAGAGAACTGAAGGTGCTCTTCAAACAAATATTCTAAAAGCTTTTCTTTCATGGCCAGTTCAAAAGGACACTCAAAACAACTTCAGTGTGTCTCAGATGTCGTCTGTGCGGCCTTCATCAGAGTGTAGCACGACAAACTGCATACAGAAACACATTTTCTCAATTGATGCTGATTCATTGCCTGTTAACTCTAATTCAGTGGAATGAAGTCAAGAGTAAAATACAACATGGTATGGCTCTTTTTGGAGTTTGCAAAATGTTTCTGAAATGTCATCACATCACTGACATTTGTCCACCAATTCATTGAAAGGATTTATCTCAGTAGGATTTATATCAGTCTGAAAGTTCAAGTTAGTCATATCAAGGCAGCAAAAGAGTGTAAAGTTGTTATTTTTTCCACTTTCCTGAGCTTGAGGTCAAATGTGAGAGCAGATATGATCACTAACTGAAAGTGCAACTTAAAACCCCAACACATTTTTCATTTCTTCAGTCCTCCTGCTTTCAACTTAAATATCACATATCCAGAAATATTGATTTCTTTGACCTCAGGAAATTATATATATATATGAGTAATATCAACTCTGTTTAGTTTGTGGGTTTGCTCTCACTCAACTCTGAATTAAGAGCAACATCAAACTATTTGTGAAAAGCTGCCACCAGTCCGGTGATGAGGTGGTAACGAATCTACATCAATGTCACTAGCATCCTTAACTTCATTGTGTAGCCTTTTTGTGCCAAAATATATGATTAAATTAGGTGATTAGCTGATTTGTGCACAAATGTACTGTTTGTCTAAATGTAATGCTTGTGAGCTTGTAAGTGTGGGCCTGTTTCGAAGCAGAAATGTAAATCTTTGAAGGAGCAGCATTGTTATGAATTATACCCTTGAGCATCCGAGGTATGTAACCGATCAATAGAGGTTAGAGCCAAACAGAGTTTACAGCCAAAAATATTGAATGTAGGAGAAATAAACTCAAAACCACCCACTCCTGTTGACCAGAAATGAGTGGTGTGAAGCGATTTCTTGTCTCTACCGCAAACATTCATAAAGACGTTCACAGTGAAATGTTAATAATTAAGTGCACAATTAAACATATTTGCATGTCTTGTTTGTGGTGAATCGCAGCACACTGGAGCATTTCATACTCAATTTAACAAAACAAGGAGCCTAAAGCCACACTCAATCACAGACTGTACATCGGCACAGCATGCTAACAGTGACAATGGTAAAGTGGAACTTCAGTATTTTTATGGGATCCTATTGTGTGTGAGTGACTAGTGGGGACATTTCTTAAAATCAGTCTAGTATTGAGCAAGGTTTCCCCATCAATGTCACGTTACATCCACTAAAAGTGCTTGTTTTAGTCACTGACAGGCTCAGATTATTATTAAGACTGCTGATAACATCATGGAAAGGAGCCTGCAGAAAAGGAAGTCTTGTTCTGAAATCTGGAGAGGTCTGAGGTGACTTGTTGCCCAAAGCCAATGAGAGGGGAGAGAGGAGGATGAAGTTTCTTGTGTTAAGAGTAAAGAAAGCCGAGTAAGAGTTTCAATGTCATGGCTGAATATTTGGACAATTTTGGCCATGTGCATGAGATCTTTTAAATCGATGGCCTCCGCTATTTTTTTTAGCCAGAGTATAAGAATAAAGGCTCTTGGAGAGGGGTAAAGCAGCTGTTGCAAGGCTGAGAAGCTCCAGAGACTGGTGGTGTTCTTGTGGGTGCTGTGACCCGCACAGAGGAAGGATAACTTTGTCGCTGCCCAATATTCAGATTTCAGAACAAGGCTTCTCCTTTAGCACGACTGGTTAGACGCAATAACAAATAGATAGGATCAAGAGAGGTAATGAGAAAGGTTTTATTTCCCTGCAGGGTGTTTTCCATAGTGTTGTCAGACACTTCTAATAACAATCTGAGCACGTCAGTGGGAGAAAAAAACAGCACTTTTAACAGTGCATTGACGGTGTGCAATTGCCCTTGCAGCCTGTTTCACGGCTGCTGGCTGAAGCGCTCTCACCAAACACGAGCAATTTCAAATTGTTGTCCTGTTCCTCTCTTAGACACAAAAACCTGGGAAAATAGGATCCAGCGTGCTGATGTTTAGCTGGACCAAGATGATTTGTTGATGGTCAGACAGATAGACTATCCCGACAGTCACTAAGGGGATGCTCGAAGTTTTGAAGACAGAGTGCCAATTAATGGAGCAAAAATATGATTAAGGGCCACGCAGAAAAAATTCAGTTTGCAGTGATGACAGAGTTGCCATGCAACCAGTAGCTTTCTACAGGTATTCATTCCTGACTTGACAGATGCTTGTTAGCAGAGCACCGTTTGACGCAGTAGCCAAGTACTCTATTAAATGTGGACAGCCGAAGATTTTTTCGGTATGCATGTAGTGTCACACTAAGTGTTTCTGGGGGCCTCCATCACCCCACGGGCTGCACTTGGTGAAAAAAAGTAACTTGTCAAAATTGTATACATTTTCACTTAGAGCAAACATGTTTTTTTCAGTAGATCAGGAGTGAACGTCAGAAAGTTGTAAATCAAAATAGTACAAAACCAGGAAAAGTCCCAAACATCAGTAAAGTGGTCTGGAGTGCACCTGAAGTGCGACAAAACTCTCAGTTTTGTCTCTCTCTCCACCAGCCCTGTTCAGAGCACTGCTGCCTCTCACCCCTCATCTGCTTAAGATTCATGTGTTGAGCAGTCAGCCTCCAGCTATATACACATAATAACAGTGTATCTAATGTCTCAATGTTGCCTTTAAACCATTCTGTTATGGCCATCTCAGTGTAATAGAGCCCAGCACACGCTGAGATGAAAAGACTTCTCAAGCATGGCTAAATGCTTTTATTCCCGCGGCAGGCAAACGGGAGGTGGGGTGGGAGGTAAGGTGGCGGGGGGGTTGGGGGGGGGGTGGAAAC
Organism: Serranus cabrilla; assembly: GCA_903364295.1. Taxonomy (NCBI): domain Eukaryota; kingdom Metazoa; phylum Chordata; class Actinopteri; order Perciformes; family Serranidae; genus Serranus; species Serranus cabrilla. Next base: position 396,938 of record CAFUXE010001060.1, read on the forward strand.
AGTAGCTGGGCAGCCAACAAACCAAGCTACCTTGAACTGATGGGTTAGCCAGGCGATTGATGTATTCTGACAGACACAGGCAAGCAGTAGCATCGTGTAATTTATCAAAAAGCTGTGTCTTTCCCCCGTCAATACCTGACAGGCATGTCCACGGCTATGAAAGGCCAGATATCTAGAAAATCTGTCACAGATGGCAAAGTCAATGTGGAGGGGACATACCGTGAGTGTCTGTAGTTACACACAGGTGAGACTCCAGAGAACAACATTACTGTGATCAGTTGTGTGGAACAAGGTGGGAAACCATGTCAAACATCCTACCATATCCTTTCTACTACAATCTATATA
>CAFUXE010001060.1:407401-419717 GCA_903364295.1 Serranus cabrilla
AAACTCTAATCATGTTCAGACATTTTCTTCACACAGTGCCAGGCATGTATGTGTGTCACACCGTGTGTGTGTGCCTGTGAAACTGTGTCAGAACATGTATGTGTGTCAGACACATGACAGATAAACATGCACAAACTACATACAGTTCTACATCAATCTTAAATTACATCCTACAAATGATATATATAGATATAGGGTGAAATGTACTCTGATACACACTGTCTATGTTTAAATTGTACATAAATTACTCTCATTGAAATTTTTATTTAAAAAATTCTAATACATTTTGTAGCTTTCCAACATACTTGTGTCCGTTGAAATAGTATATAAGCCACGTAGATCACTTTGGGGAATTTAGGATGAAAGTAGGAAGGATCAAACTAACCCCCAAACCCTTTCTAACAGACTGGGCTCTTGTCCTTTCATGTCCCTTTAGTAACTAGTGCAGTGCCTGTAGGAAATATGTTTTTGTATACTGGTAGCATAAGTATGTGTGCCAATTATGGTTAAATTAGGTTGTGTTTGAAGGTTGCATTTACATAGAGGTGCACATGTGCTTGCATAGTGTACACATACAAAGTGTATATTGGTTAGGATCAAAATGATATGATATGATTGATTCATTTTCATTGATTGATTGTATCCTCTCATCATATTCAAAATAACCCGTATCATCCAGATTTACAGTATGTTCACTCATCGTTCTTTTCAAACTTTTTGTGCCCAAGGTAAACCTGTAGATTTTGCCATAAAATTTATCGACAAATTATTTAAAAGATTAATTTTATTTTGTATTTTGATGTTCAACTGATTGTTGAGGTTTCAGTAGCAGCAGGGAACAATTGGCGATCTGTTTCAAAAAGTACGATTTTTCACTAAAATATATATATACTGGTTGGTGGATCAGATACAAGCCAAATTAAACACTTAATAACACCGTTCTCTAAGTTTTTTCTCTGGTTGAGGCTGCAGATGCACAGATGGCAGCAACCCAAGTTAAAAACTAAACACATACAGTAATACTAACACAGTGGAGTTTAATCATTGTTCGCTTACGTTAACTTGCAGCTCCTGAAGCGTCTGTAACGGTGTGTTTGGATCCATTCTGAGCGGCCCGTGTGGAAAATACATCCGGCCGGACAGCCGGCGATAGTGGAAAGCTCTGAATAAAACGAATTGAACGTAACATTGTTGCAGCGGCATCGCCTAAATCTTACAAAGATGCGTGTGTCTCACACACAATGCGTGCCCTGCTGATGTTAAAAGAACAGATAAGTTGTCAGACTGTTGACATGCATCAAGCCCGACTTCCTGCTTAGGGCCCGAGGGTCCGCGCTGTAATGTCCCCGGGAAACAATGCACTGCCGACACGTCCTATGTAAATAATCATCTATAATGCAATGTTTTGGAGAAAATATGAATTCAAAAATCTTCAAATTGTCAAAAGGCACTCCGCTGGGCCATGCTCGACACAAATCTAAAATTTCGGTTCGAGCCGACTAAAGGTCAGCGAGTTAGGCGCTCCACAGGAAATACAGACATTCCTTGAATTATAGATTATAGATTATAGATAGATAGATGTATGGAAGAATTGTTTGTAACCCTCACACTGTCCTTTTTCCTTTCAACAAGTAGTTTTGGTGCCTAAACCTAATGAAACAGTTAAAGCAATCTGTCATATTTTGGAGGACGAATTAATTACTGTGGATTACTTTTTGGAGGAAATCATACAAAACCCTTCATGAGAAATCATTGCTGAAATCTGAAAAGGCCTCTAACATTACCAGTGGTGCCTTTTTTAAAAAAAAATAAAAATTCTTCAGCATCCAGTTAAAAGCAAATGTAAAAGTGACATTGCTTCAAAGTAGTTAAAATAGTTACATTATTAATTACATTTTCAAAAGTGTAAAGAGTATTCTGGAATATATTACATTTCAAAAATAAACTTCCCAACACTGCACACTATAAATACAATATTTTAAAGTTTGGCGGCTGTGTGATATTTTTTGACATGCATGTCATAAATATGTATTTTTAAAGTTGCAGACTGAGTTGTTATATACATACTGTGAATATCAAAATGCTTATTACACAGAGAAATGCACACAGCTTGTAATCAGAAGCTGTGTCTTTAAACGAGCGTCAGGACTTCTGTAAAGTTGTGATGTCACAACTCTACTATACATAGGTATAAAATGCTGCTACCACCATTCACCGGCTGCAATGATGGTGCAGAGACCCAGAAACACTGACCAATCAGAGATCAGAGCAGACTGGCCTTTTTTAGGGGTGGGGCTTAAAGAGACACCGTGTGTTTCTTTGTGTTTCAGACGGAGTGTGAATATAGGTATATTCAGACAGACAGTATGAGAAACATAAAAAAGCATTTAAACATGTCTTAGAAACAAAAAAAATACAGGTATAAACCTGAAAACGAGCTTTCCTCCTTTTAATCTCGCCAGGAAATATTCTCTGGAATCTGTAGGAAAGTCCAATAATTTTGTGTGGAGGGGAGTGGATTTCTTTATATAGGAAAAGGTCAGAAGTCATCTGCAGGACACATAATAACATTGCTCCTGTTTATTGCCATCCATCTGTACTGCCACACCTCCCACACTGTATTGTTTCCTCCAATAAACCAACAAGCAATTAAGTGGAGGATCCTCTGTTTGGTGAAATGGCCAGGTGGGGAAAAAGAGAGGAGAGAAAGTTGTGAGTGAAAGTCTGAATTCAGGACCATTACCTGCCTCTGGTATCGACTGCAGAGTTCAGAGAATGGCCTTGGCACTAAGGTACCATTACAGCTCAATTGATCGGCCTCCACTTAAGTCCAAATCCCACCTTGTTGCACAAGCCATCGTGTCCGTTGACCACGGAATATGTGTGTGTTTGTGTTCGTCAAAGTGGTCTGAAAATGTTGCCGTTTCCAAGGTTGCTTTTTGCCCCCTCCTTCTCGTTCTCTCTCTACCAACTTGTTTCATCTCTTTCACAGCACTCCTCTCTTCCCTGTCTCGTATTCTTCCACTCTCCTTCCCTTTCATGGATAAAAGTCAGAAATGATCAGAGTCCCAAAGTGTGTTTCATGTGTTGAAGCATGCGACCAGTCACTTCAAGCAGCCTGGACCCACCTCTCCAGCTGGCTTACACATACAAAACACAACAGCAGACTCATTCACAGAGGCACATGTATGCCCATACGGTTCACACGTACACTTATTATCTCCCTGTGAACTGACAAACACACTCATACTCACAGTTCCACATAAACACTATACAGATCAATCCTCACACAGTTCACACAGAATGAAAATCATTTGTAGGGATTTTGCTGAATGTACCTGTCACATTCACACATTACTAGCAAGTCTCATTAAAGTCTTTTAACAACCTCTCCTACAAAAGCAGAGGAGGGCGGAGGCAGATGTAAGCCGTCAGCTGTTTTATGGAGAGGGGAAAAAAAGCTCAGATACTAACAGGCTAATAAACATTAGCCCGCTAACACAACAAGTCCGAGGCCACGGCCCGGTCCCTGGTTTCCTCTTTACAAGTTAGTCGTTTAAAAGCCAGACAGCCGGCGTTGGGCCGGCATAGATCAGAGCTGCCCTCCTCAGAGCGGCTGACAGACAGAGGCAGGGCCCGGGCTGTAAATCCGGCGCACTCTAATAAAGCAATAAAAGGCCATTAAAAGTCAGTGTCCCTCAGCACCGGAAGATGGATGGAAAGGTGGAAAGTAAAGGAGACACTTTTAGATGGCTGTACACACCCACACACATTTTGGCAGTTTTTTCCCCTCTCCACTCGAGACAAACTAGGTATCTGCAATATTGATGCCTTTCTCCTGCTGTTACTCCTCTTTTATCCTCGCTGGCTTCAACTCGCTTTTGTGATAAAAAGAAAAAAGCAAACACTGAGATTTAGAATGGTGAAGTGCAATCTTTATGTACTGTTCTGCTCACTCTGTAAGCTCTCCGTCTCCACAGCTGATCTGCCTTCCTGCCTGCGAGGTCTACTGCAAGACTTCCCGCTGCACTGATTTGATACCAGCCCACATTTTATTCACCCTATCATGCACAAAGGCAAATGTAAAGTTTCCTCTCATATCCTGGCTTTAAAAACAAATTTAGCTTTTTCGTTGTCTAAATGTTTTTAACAGGAAGGACAGTTTTCCAGTTTACAATGTCCTTTTTTATCTTCCTCTTTTTATTCTTTGACTGGAAGCATTTGTAGTTTTCACCAGATATTAATAGAGCCTGACCATTTTATCGGGCAAAATCTGCCTACGGCCTGTGATGTACCTAATGTTTTCCAATATGCAACAATAATAAACTTTTTTACAGAACATGTGCTGCAAAAAAATCATGCTCTGGGTATTCAAAAACTGGTGTTAGCTATTTGACTGAAGTACTGGTGTTTATTTAGCTATTCATTAATTCATTCAATCATTAAATAATAAATCTTTATTTTGGTTTTATTGCTAGAATTGGTAGAGAATTTATTATATTATATTGAGTGCTTTTTGCATAGTCATGGGGCAAAATTGCTGCACAATCCACATAGAAAAGATAGAAATAGTAAAGGTCTATTTTCATTCTGGCTAAAAAAATGTACTATATTGCTCACCATATCAGTAAACTCGTAATCTTCTCCCCTAAAACTGGTATTGGTCTCAAAAATCCAGCATCGGTCAGGTTCTAGTTTTCATACTGTCCCCAAGTTTTTCTTCCCTTCCCAACCTGTAGAGGGATCAAGAAGAGAAGTGGTGAACCAGGAGGGAGACAACATAACTAAGCCAAGTAATAAAACATGACTGCTACACCCCCGGTCAATGCTCTTTGCTCCTCTCTGTACAAAGAATAAGAAAAAAATAAGAACAAAGTGTGTTTGTTTTCTCTGTTTGTGTGTGTGGCAGCCTACCCCCGACTGGACCCTTCCTCTGTAGCTGCTGGTATCGAATGGCGGCCCGGAGCCAAACAAAAGCCGGCCAGGGCCCTGACAGTGAGTCTCCCGAGAACAGCGGCCATTCATTGTGCTTTGTGCCCAAATTATGATTAATGGAAAATAAACAACCTTGATGTGAAGCCTGCTTTGATTTTCTATGAGTCCCGGCCTCGCTGTAGTTGTAGCTACTCCTCTGGCCAAGAGAAAAGCTCTGGACAAACACTCAGCTCTCAGGCTCACAACAGCTTTAAATCAATGTGCACACAGATAAAGAAGCTGCTTTCACACACACACACACTTTTCTCTCACTACCTCTGCACATCCACACAGAAACTCATATATGCAGACAAACCGACATCTTGATTATATCAGTCCCCTCTGCTGCTAATGACCAGCTTGCGCGTAATTATATTAATTACTGTACGTGCCACGCCTGTCAATTGGCCAGCCAAAGGAAAAGGGAGCGATGGATACAACGGAGAAAAGGAGCGAGAGAGGAAAAGAAAGGGAAGGGAAGAAAGCTCCAGATGAAGGAGTTGGAAAGTGGTCAGAGAGGGGAATGGCAGAGAAGGAGGGAGAGGTCAGGGAAAATAGACTGAAAAGAGAGCGAGAGAGTGAGACAAAGACAGAGAGGGGAGAGAGAGAGAGAGAGAGGAAGCCTGATCAATTGTTCATTTTACAAAGTCACTGAGACGTGTCAGCAGTGTCAATAAGTGAATTAATTTGTCTGTGGGTCTCCGGAGCATGACACCATATCACTCTGTTCCCCCGAGACAAGCAGGGCCTCTAACCCTCTCACACACACGCGCAAACAGACACACATACTCCTGCACAGCAATTGCATACAAGGACCGTACATGGATATCTGAAACAGCCAACACAAAAACAATTTGATACAAATGTTGTCATGCTTATAAGATGCATATTCTCATCGCACACACAAACCTTTGTTTTTAAGCATTTGGGAAGAAGAGGACATATTTTACCCTAACCAAACCCCGTCCTCAAATCTGATCTGCCTCCTACCACTCCAGTGCTTTATCATTAGGGAGCAGCGGCGCATCAGCAAGTGAACAAAACACTGACAATACCACAGCAGGGTTGAGCCTGGTCACAACCTTACAAACTGGACAATAACACACTCACAGGAGAGGCTGGAACTATTGTTCTATTCCCGTAAGGCACTGGTTCACGAACTGGGGTCAAGGGGGGCTGAGAGGCTTTCTTGATCTTAAGGGTTGAAAGACAATAAAAAAATACACTTGGCCTTTATCTCTGCATTTCATTCATTTTAGTAAAGACCTGAAATTGTTATATTAATTTAAAAAAGTCTCATGGGATAAGGACATGGTGAAGACCTGAACATAAGGTACAGTCACACAGCCTAGTCCAGCATATGAAAAGCATGCTGTTAAAACACTCACAGAGCTAATAGAACAATGGACAAAGGCATTATACAGAGTTTGTTAAAACAAAACTCATGTCATGCAATATTCAGAGGAACCAGTCTGCTCAAAATTCATCCAAATTGCTTTTTTTACACAAACTTTCTGCAGTTATTGCATTCACAATTCTGGGTTGATTGTACAATTTATCACTTGTTCTGTATCGTTATTGCTTGCACTGAATATAATATGAAATTTGTCACTTGGTCAGGGGTTGTCAGTTTACTCAATGAGGTAGGATCATATACACTGGGGATGCTGGGGACATGTCCCCACCAGTGATCGCTTTTGTCCCCATCACTTTTTAAGCATACTTTGTTAAAGAATTTCTGAAAAACAGCCTGCACAAAAAATGGAAAGGAAGTATTTGCACAATAAGAAAAATGCAATGCAATGTAAATATAGAGGAAACATGCATTATTCATACATTCATAGTATTTCGTAATGCTATATGTTCTTGTGATGCCTTACCATGCAGTTTTTTCCCCCGACCCTCTTATCTCCTCTGACCTCACACCGACCCCCCATTACAATGCTGGAAAGTTTTCAACACAAAGTGGCACTCTTGCTCAATAATAGAAAAGGGTTCTCTTAAAGGAAATGTTGTGAACCACTGCCCTGAGGCCTAAATGGCAGACTTTTAATATCTTGTTTTAAGGTTGTTTGATATTTAGAGGAATATTAAAGGATTTTTCTGTGCCAGGGTACAATGAACTTCACCTCAGGAAGTAAACTGCCTCTCTTTGGACATAAACTAACCAGAATGTGTGTTTTTCTCATGCCTCGTGGGATCCGCTATTTATAAACCCAAAAGGTATCAAGTGTGATATGACCACCACATTCTTTTTGGGAATGCACCAATGCTGAGATCACACAGTCAGATTTGAATGTTGTCGATCCTGCTTTTGATTTTGATCACTGAATCTGAAAGCTCATTTCAAGTTGATTTTTTTTTTTTACAATTTAGAATTTTAATTGTCTTAGTTAAATGGTTTAATACAAGATGAAGAGGATACAGAAAACAAATATTTTAACAAATTAAAAATGATTCCCTAAACAACCAGTTTTTTAATTTGCTCTCTCTTTTTTAATCATTTCTATTCATTTTTAGTCTTACTTGTTTAATTGTATTTTTATTTTTCCCTTCTCTCCCTTTTGTTCTCTGCTATTATTATGATTTTGATGTTTTTTGCCCCCTTATTGAATTTCTTAATCAAATGTAATATTATGATGCTGGGCTTGAGTGGTGTAGTGGGACCGGGTGGGTATACAGTAGCTATTATGAAGATGTTTGATGATAATGATTTGAGTTGATTGATCTCTTCTCTGAGAGTTAACTACGGTAGTGGAAAATGATTTGAAATTGTGACTCCACTTATATACAGAGTAATAAATACACACACACACTCAAACACACACACACAGAGACACACACACACAGACAATCCTCAATCGGGCGTCCTCGGGGGAGGCTATTGTCCGCTGGTGACTGACATCAGTCAGCCAACAAGAGGGGCCCTCAACCACAGGCTGCCTGCTGTTTTCATTACAAAGCCATCACCTCCAGCACACACACACACACAAACACAAACTGTGCACCGACACATCGACAAATACATCTACACACTCACTCACCCCTCGGACAGATTTCCCCTCAGTGCTGACTTCCCATACTCCTCTCTGTTGAAGCCTTTCCCTCACATCTGCAGCTTACACCCACATTAGACCCTAGCTTCCTCTGTTCCCCTCTTTCTTGTTTTTCTATCTCTTCCTCTCCTCTCCATATTTCCACCACTTCGCCTCCTTTCATGCTCTGCATCCCACGGGGTTGAGCCCTCACCCCCCCTCTCAGGAGGTGCGGTGTTGTTTGAGGGCTGCTGTGATGACCGCCCCAGGCTCCGCCACCACCGCACCGCTTCCTCGCTACGGCTTCACAGTGGACCCACGCTGCAGAGCATGCTGGGAGCTTTTCATAATCCCACAAACACACTAAGACTGTCGCTCACAGTTACTAGCACATCTGCCAGCTGCCAGAGGGGAGCGAACAGGGACGCACTGTCTCTCGCAAAGACACACGCAGACAGACACACATGAATACATACACACACACACACACACACACACACGAGGGGAAGCAGCAGATTGCATCCAAGGTGATAGATAGAGCACTGTGGGAAGGAACTGTGCCTGTTCAATTACAATCATTACTATCACTTTGGGAGATTTGTCATGGTCAAAGTGAGTTGGAGCTGTGGAGAAATCACCTTGAGGCCCGTGAAGTGGTGTTATTTTTGGTTTCCACAAAAGGGTTACAACATCCTCAAAACTCTCTTCCAATTGAAAATGACTAAAATTAAACCTAAATTAATTACAGCAAAATTTCAAACAGATGTTTAAAAGATAATCCCCCAACGGTGCATGACAGACTCTTTAAAACCACTTGGCACCTGAAGAACAGTAATCCACTAACTCGCAATCTGCCAACTACTTTGGAGCCATGAGAGCAGTCAATTTGAATGTGTCTGATGTGCCTTTCCCCGTCTTCTCTGGGCTGGACAGGGGGACACCATGTGGTAGCTTGGGCTGTCAGTCAAACAAGACCTGTTAGATGGAATTAGAGAGAGTCTGGATGGTGTGATGGCGCCCCGCAGGAGGCCGACGCCTTGCTGTCACTGATTGACTGACTGACAGAGGGAGGAATGGAAGACAAGGGACACACACAGCTGTGGAGCTCCACCATCAGACCGCCACTGTTCACACCAGTTGGTACCTATACTCATACAAAATGATTACTGTGTGAGGGGAAAATTGGAAAAATGACCACAACTTTGCTTACGGGACATTTATAGGATTGGATCAGTAATTTGGACAAACCTCATGTGTGGTTACTCCACTGTGCTCTTCAGTGCATGATCCCTGTTTGTGCTGTACGATTACAATATATGCATTTGTTGTTAGGAGGTGACTTGTAGTAATTATAACCAAAGCAAACGAGTAAGTTAAGTGTGTATAAAGAGTGATAAAGCACGCACAGGGAGGAGGCTGGAGTTACCCGGGGTTGGGATGTTTGTGGGGTTGCCATATGGAGAATGGGGGAAGAGGATTTGTAGTATGATGGATATCTACAATTGTAGAAAGTCACTTTGTATCTGTATGTGTGAGCTACATGAGGAAAGGGGGGAAGAAAAAGTAGAGCATGTTTAATCTATGATGTTGCTTTTTGCACTTTTCTAACAAAAAATTGATCGGAAAAGAAGGTCGGAGTCGATAGCTGGGTCCAACAAACACAGAACTTTGACCCAGGAAACTGCTGTTCATGTTCCGTGTAAAACCAAAAATCAATACGGAGTTATTTTGAGCCATGTGTGCAACTATGTTATTAAATAAAGCAACACATATTACGTCATATATACTATTACACCAAACTTAAACCCAGGAGGCTGCTGTTTCTGTTCCATGTAAAGGTCAATGCTGAGTTATTTGAGTCATGAGCGTAACTATGTTATCAGGCAACAAAGTCACACACCATCTCACACACATAACTACGTAACATATCTGCGTCACATACTTATATTAAGCCAAACCATGATCTTTTCTTTGACCTAACCAAGCAGTTCCATTTCACAACATTAACATTTAAACTGCAATTGTTATATTACATTAATGGCTCTATATAGCAAACAATCTATTCTTGTGGAAAAACTATGCAATGGGGACACTGTTTGTAAATGACTTCGAAACTAGTTTAACATATACAGCCATAATAAGCTCGCAGTGGATGATTAATTGATCTGGCTGATTAATCAGTGTAGCTCTAATTTCAATACATTAGTTTGATGTTGCCTCTTTTAAAACACCTTAATTAGGGCTGTAAACTCTAAGAAAACTGTTCAAATTAAGATCAGAATTGAATGTATTGAGTAAATAAAGACCATTGTGAGCTTGAGTACTTTAACAGATGAAGTTATTGATTATGATTCAGATATTTAGTAATGCATGTGGATTACATTATAGATGAAACTTTCCCATGCTGAGATAGTAAACGCACTAAAAGGCTGCTGAGGAATATGCACATCAGGGAAGAGTGTGTGGGAGTCTAAACTGCAGTCAGTGGCGGACAGTCTCTTTATTCATGGAGGCCTAGTGGCATCACATGTTACCCCTCTGGCCTGTCAGCAACATCTGGACTTTACCCTGTTTTAAAGCATGGGTCGTGACCTCCAGCCAACTGTGGTTTTGTGGTTGTGACAAGAAACAGACACCACATTTCTCATTGATCTCATATCCTCATTTCCTTCATCAGAGTCTCCTGTGAGAGGAGACATCAGTCCCTGGGTGTAGTTTCTCTGAGTCCGACTTCATGCGGATGAGTGACGACATTATTGTCCGCTGCTTCTGCATGACGCCTCTTCATGTTCTCAGACTCGATAGACCCAGAAACAGCCTGAGATGAAAAGCTGTCCAGGACACTGTCATTTACAAATGAGAGGCCTTTCCATCTTTCTGTCCATGACATGAAAGAAGGCCTCTCCTCTCTTCTCCTCCTCCTCCTCTTCTCAGTCGGGAAGTATCATTCATCACAGTCAATCTGTTAATGCCAGTGTGTGTGTGGAGGTGATCTCCAATCTGTCGCGCTGCTGTCACCTCACTAGTCCTACATGCCTGATCCCAGTTTATTCATCTGGCATATCATCCAGAATGCTTTTCTCACTCTCACTCTCTCTTGCACACACACACGCCATCATTATCATCATCTTAGTGTTTTCTCTCCCTTACACATGAACACACAGATTTACAAGATTCCATTGTGTATTGTTCCTCCCATTACGTACACACAGGTCATTTCACATAGAAGATGTCTGTGACTTCCTTACACACACACACACACACACACAATCGCTATCTCCTTTCCTTCGCTTCATCTCTCACAAATATTTTTTCTGTCTCTCCAGCACATTTCTCTCGCCTCCCTTGCTCTCCCTTCTCCTCGCTGCCGTCCGCCGCGTTTCTGCTTGGCCGTGTCCTCATGCACAATCACAAATGCACACAATCCATTCCCCCTCATCCCCAGCCAGTCATACTGAACAGCCCTCTGTGGGGTAAGTAGATAGGAGGCTGTTGAGACATGTAGAGCCGAACGGCCCTCTGAGGATACTGGCTGTCCCACCGCTGGGAGGTACTATAGGAGGAAAGGAGGTAGGGGGGGATCGAAGCAGAGGAAGGGTTCAGATGAGAGTGAGCCTGGAGAGAGGAGTAATTGCCAAGTGTGTGAATTTGTGTGTGTGGATCTGTGAAAAGTGCAGTGGGAGGGTGGGTAGGTGTGAGGAGATGGGAAAAGGGTGACAAAGACAGAAAAGTCATCCACTGCGGACTGGGGAAACAGCACAGCAAGACGTCAGCGTGCCACCCTCATACAGGTGTGTGTGTGTGTGTGTGTGTGTGTAGCATGGCTGTGTGACAGGGGGTCAGCTTGGAGAGAGTAATCTCCCAAGGATTAAGAGTGCTGCTCCTGTGTTAATGTGACTGTCAATGAGAATTAAGTCCCTGGACCGATCCCCTCCACGCGGCTCTCCTCTCCCTCTCTCTCTCTCCTCTCCTGTCCGCCCTGTCACACTAATGACACCACTTTCTGTGGAGTGCCAGTGCGGCGCGCTAAAAACAATGGGGAAATAATTACACTCTTTCAATACAGTACAAATTGCAGAGCTGAGCAGCGGGACAAGAGAGATATAAGCAAAGGGAGAAGCAGGAGGAGAGGTGGGGAAGGGAGAGGGAGGGGTTGAGACAAGGATGACTAACAATTACAACACGATAGGGGTTGGGTCTCATTACTGCGCCCATTAACATGCACCAAGTAATTTTCCCCTCACAGTTTGTGTGTGTGCGCATGAGAGAGAGAGGGAGAAAGAGAGAGAGAGAGAGAGAGAGAGAGA
>CAFUXE010001060.1:420368-472623 GCA_903364295.1 Serranus cabrilla
ACCACCCCTTCTCTCCCTGCTGCCCGTGGAAAAATGTTCCACATTTCTACAGCCAAAGTCCCCCTCTGACCCCAGCTTCCTTTAATTAGCCCATTGACCATGAAAACACACAAGGAATTAAAATGTGAATCTATACGTATTGAATTTTAATAAAAAGAAAAAAACACCACCTTACCTAAATCTATAAACTCGATGGCATGATCACAGGGAATTGTAAAGGATCCAGGTGAGACAGTAGAGCGCTGTGCCACTTTCTGCTTCAACTCCACTGATTTTTTTTTCCCCCACTAAACGGGGCAATCCTTTAGAGCCCGCTGTCCAGTTCCCGGAGCCCGCGCCACAAACACACTGAAGCAGGGGGTGAGGAGGGCTACTGCCAAGCCGGAGTACCAGCCCTCCGGAGCCGGGTGAGCAAACAGAGCTCGCCGCGCAATAGCGAGGTGCTCCAATGTGCCATGATCTCACCGCGTCCCACCTCAAAACCACACTGAGGAGAAAGTCATCAAAAGTGCGTAATTCCCCCAAGAAGACACCGGGTTGATGTTTTTGGCGAACACTCCACACAAGTTCACCCCCCTTGTGCCGCGACTGTCACACGGAGGCGTTAAAGTCGCCGGAGAGATACTGATGAGAGTGATGGTATAGTGATGCAGGAGTGATAGTTGCGCTCCCGTCGCTCCTCCCGAGCAGGGATCGATTGGACATGAGAAATGCGATGCGAGCCCCGTCTTCCCCATTCAGAACACGTGCAACAGCGCCCGCCCAGTTCACTAGCTCCCAAGTACACCCCCTCTTCCTCACTGATGTCATGTAGTTTACAAGTAGCCATGGACTGCTGGGGTGGAGGGGGGACAATTATGTGCTTGTATGTCCAAGGAGAGATGACGACCATTCTTGGACAGCAAAGTTAATCTAAACAAGTCGTGTTTCGTCATTGTGGATTACTTGGCATTTCGACTTTTTATGATTTGTTGTAAATAGTCTTGACCGTGAGAACCGATCACTACCGGAAAACACACACACACAGCGCAAGTTGCAATGCTTTAGAGCCAACAGATGGATGGATTTTGAGTGGACACATGAATTTTACATTGGATATATGCTTCCAAGTCAAAAGTAAGATATCTGAGTGCAAGGTCCCTGAAAGTATGATTGATTTTTATTCAAATTGGTAGGAGTTTGCCCGGAAGTGCTGGAGGTCATATCTTGCACTCCATTTCTTGTATATAACTTGCGTGTATTGAGTTGAGGAAGGGGCTCTGATGACTGACAGCTGCTCGCCTGAGCAAGAGTCGATGACCCCCTCCTCATCACATAATAGTCCACCTCGCCTCTACACTTCGATCATGTTACAGATGGTGTCCGGATATCAATACTTGGGTCTGTGCTCGGCTATACGCGCGGATGGTGTAAATCTAAACTCCCACCCCCACCCCCCTACCGCGATGTTAAACAGAATTTAATCACCGCCGCCTCTCCGTTACGCACCAGGAGACAGCCTATCAATTATTCCATCCCTAGAATATTCTAGTGTGTTGATGGCGATTGATTGCTTTGCGCTGTATTTGCAGTCGTTAAGACTTAGAGGAGGTCGATGTCTGCTAACGACCCAAGGTGAGGAGTATCCGATACGTTCAGATGTCTTCCTTGTTTTCTTGTTACCAGCGTGGCTGGGCCACACGGTGAGCCCTGTGCCAGTGAAGGCGTTTTTTGTGGTGGTTGTTGTTGTTGTTAGGAGTAGTTTAAAGTAGTTTAAGTTATCAAAAGAAACAAAAACAGCCATTAACCATAGTATTCCAACAAGATTTTTACAGTAATCTTGCCATGAACCGTTCTCAACACCTTATGACCGTTTTGCCTCCTGTGCATGAGTGAGAACGTGTTATTTTCATCAGATAAGTTTAGGCTGCAATCCATTCTAAATCGATGTGTCTGACTTGAGAACAGATTAGTCATTGACCTGCAGGACTAATGTACATGCAGCCCTGTATTTGCAGGATTCGGGGGAAAAAAACATTCAACTCAAGTAAAGATCCTGGTTGCAGCACCATGGACAGGGCCAGATGCGCCGCATATAAATTCAGCACGCTGGACAGCTCCAGACTGTCCTGTCACTGTGCTTTTCTTTGCGCTTACTTAGCTGACAAGTAGCTAATCCAGTTTGGAGACAAAATAAACAAAAATAGATGAACTGTGCAGAGTGTAAGTGAAGAAAAAACGCAGCAAAAAGTTGATAAAAACGTAATAAATCCTGTCTGCACCTGCGAGCGGTTGTGTCTACAGTCCTGAACCTGTGTGTCGCAATGGGGATCGGAGGCCTTTTATCTTAAAGTGAGGCAGCTAATGGATGCAACAGCCCACAGCACTTATCTCATCTATCCATCCTCAGAGGGGGCAGATAGTATCAGCGGAAACCACATCATGTGACGTAAACACGGACTTGAAAGTGTGAGCGGTGTGAAATTTAATTTACTTCTCTTATACTTCCCATTACAGCTGTTACAGAGCCATCCGTTTCCTTAACATGTCCCACTGTGTGTTGTCGTCTTAAGCAGGGATGGCAAGTTAAAGGTTGAAGATTCGCTCTTTTATATTGTGGAAAAGGTAAAAGTATATAGATGTGTCATGTATCACAGGAGCTGGATTATAAAACCTCCTCTGGGATTATTCGCCCAATAATCATTGCCCAGGGGAGAAAAAAAGGCATTAAGGAAATATCTGCTCATAACTTGAGGCATATTTCTTTCTCCTAAATCGATATTCCTGCATTAATCCCTCTGTGGGAGCAAGTTCTCCTGGTGTAGGGGACGCCTGGAAATGTGGGCAAGGTAAGATGAGCAGATTGTGATTGATTTGTCTGAGTTCAGTGGTGAGAAATGTTTGTGTTTTGAGATAAATTAGATTATGCTAATGATCACGTTGTAAAACACTAAGATAAACGACTTGACGATCAGGAGATAATGAAAGAAATAAAGGCAGGATGTGCTGGTGTGGTGTTGTTAAGTGATGGAGCAGAAAGTTCAGAATAGAACTGCTCCAGTGGAAATGTCAGACAAACTAAAATAGGGCATTAAAAGTCAGACAAAGCAGCTCGTGGGATATCTCACACTTTCAAACAAAAGTTATAAATAATAATAATAATAAAATACAAAATCTGAATCAGACTCGATTTACTGACTTTACTCACAGCTTCCACCTCGGTGATTAAACCTCAGTCTTTGCTCTGCAATCAGCTCTGCTGTCCTGACGCGTCTAAGGCCCGTTTCTTCACTGCACAGGGTCTGCATTAAGGGCGACAGAGATAAGTCATTCAACATTTCTGGAGGGAAAACACACGATTACTTATAAGGCACGACGAAATAAGGCCAACCAAACAAAGACGGCTGTTGGAGAACACTGGGTGGTAAACCTCCAGCGGCCTGAGGTAGCAAATGTGGGGTCTGTTCAGTGATGATAGGTGAGAGAAAGTAGGCCTGCGACAACACTAATTACACTAGTGCGCTTTCGCTGCGCCCTGGCGGCCAATGACGCAAGGTTATACTGTGCGCACAAGGACCGCACACTGAGGTGATGTTTAAGACTGTACACTGTGTTTGCCTCACGCTTTTAAGTCGAAAGGTGGGGGCGACCTGGCGTCCTCTCTTCCACTCATAGTTTGATACATACAGCAGGCACGCTTTGCGCAGAAAAGCAGGACTTGGGTCATCGATTTGGAGTCGCCATGAAGGTTAATGAGAACAGACATCTTGGTTCCTCTGCTTTTGATCCCGCCCCCTGCAAAGAGATTCTTCATTTCTTTACGAGGTCACTGGCAGTAACCTGAGCAGGGCCATAAATAGTGTCCATCCCAGACAGGCCCGGTGTCTGTCAATACTCAGAAAGTTCAGACACAACATCCGCAAAGAGCGAGCAGAAGCACGGGTGCTGACATTAAAACTTGTAATACTGGAGCAAATTCATCCAAACAAACATTATCTCCTTATGACCCTTTGGATATATTTGTGAATAAATTGTTCTCACTCTCCACAGTGTTTGGAACAAGTCTGTCAGGGACGATCATACAGCGCAGGGTGACGATTTGGCCTCATGTGTGGTGTTATACTGCCCCCGCGTGGCTTTCATGCGTCACTTTTTAACTTGGTGGTTTTTTGAGGTCATCCAGATTTATTACGGTGACAGTAAAAACTGAACTAGTGCCCTTTTGCGAAGAGCCCTCTCCCTCCTCAGACTCGAACTCACTAAAATAATGAAAGCCACAGCAAAGAGCTGTCTGGTGTCAGCAAGAACCGGCAAGACAGAGGCTTCAGTTTTTCCCCTCCAAGGTCAGACTTCAAAAGATGATTGATTAAATTAAGATGAATTAAATCTCTGATGCCTAATATGGCCAGCACAGTCAAGAAGACATGCTTCAGCATTTTTGAAGAATTATTTATTTCAAAATATTACAGTTTTTTGAATATGAAATTGCTTACGAACTGAGCAAAGCCCTGACCATAAAAAGGCCTGACTGAGTTCAACATGGTTTCACTGATAAATAAAACATTAAGCTCACAGAGAGGCCAAGGAACATGAAAATGACCCTCTGATCGCTCAAAATACTCCTGTGCATTGCATCATGCAAATTGTGCTTGTTCCGTCTCAGACTGGTTTGCAGTAAAATATAAAACTGACAGCAGGAAAGGTAACAGACAAAAGCAGCACCCTCATCGTTCGACCATACTGACCAAGCATTTTCTTTGGTAAAATGCAAAGGAATTAATAATAATAATAGACGCCGCTATCAATGGCATATTCCATCAAACCAACAAGACATACATACTTTAAATAACTGTAACAATTGTAAAAGAAAACCATGTAAACTGTGAAGTTGCAAAAATAAAAGGTACATTTAAAAATCTGCCAGATATTTCTGATACGTAGGTAAAACATTTTAAAAAGCAACATTATTTTCATCATGTTGCATGAAACAATGGAGTGTTGAATTTTACTTACAAATACATAAATGTATGCTTCAATACTGATGATGCCAATACACCTCTTGGCAGTGTCTCACTTACCTTCTGTCTATTAGAGTTATTAGTGTTTGTGATGAGAACAACTTAAATTCACTTGTCAAAGTAACTGCTAAAAAAGTCTCAGTCTGCAGCAGAATGGGTGAATCCAGCATGTGAATACTGCACATCGTATTTGAGTGGTGTAAGCTGGATGTACTCAGAAACTCTGGTGTGATTGTCAACAGCTCTGAAGTGGCTCGCATCAAGGTGACACTGATCAAATGTGACAAGATGTCGCGTGTGAAGGGACGCCGTAACAGCTGCTCATTAGCTAACTTTGTCTGCGTGGAATGAAGTAGACGCAGCGGAGGTAATGAAGAAACATAGGACACTTCTTATCGCTCTCCAGATGCTTCGTTTGCACGCGCCTCGTCCTTTAACTGATTTGACACTAATAGAGCTGGTGGAGGCTATTCAAGCCCGAGTTGTCCGCCATATTGCTTTCACTCATCCTGACCGATCAAAGCAGCGGACGGGAGGTGACAAATACTCTGATGGATGAGGTAACTTCTAAAAAAAAAAAGTACAATGTGAAGAGGTCTTTAGGTCACATAAACGACATTAAAAGTTCTTCAGCAGCCAGGTGATTGTGTCCCACACTCAGAGACTCTAGAGTTCATCATGAACAGTACGACGCTGCCATTTGGGATTGTGAGTGACGTAATCAGCTGCCTCCAGCATGAGGCGCATGAACTCCCCCACATCAAAGGAGTAGTTGGTGAACTTGGGATGGTCCCCAAGGGTTGGATGGTGACCCTGAGGTAAGCGACAGAGAAAAGTGTACACGTTAAATGGAAACACGTGTGTTTGTTTGATCAGTCCTTGCAATTAGATCCGTAAAATAAGTGAGAAATTAAGTGTGTGTATGTTGGTTCTGCTGTATCTTTAATTGCACATAATTAGATGTGTGCCTGAGAGTGTACGTGTGTGTATGTGTGAGATGAATTGAGAAAGCTAACGCTGAGGTGCCGTGGAGCTAACGGCTGGTACGGGAGTTTCCCCTACCTTGTCCTGTGGGAGCACTTTGTCCATTTTCTGCCAAGTCACGTATCGAATGCCCCGCAGCCGAGCCAAATCTCGATAGCAGCTCTCATCCTGACAATTATATCTGGGAGGGACAGATGCAGACACTTTATCTCTTGCTCTCCTCGGTCTGCCTCACTTTCACTCTTTTCTTGCTCCATCTCTCCCCATCCCTCTCTCTCTCGCCGTATGCACACTGTGGTTCTCGCTCTGTGTCACTCACCAAAACGCACACAAAACACTCCCACACATGCTCGTTCACACACACACACATATTCCAATCAGCTCCTCTACCCAGGGTAGCCAGGTGTGATGAATGCCTGGTTAATTAGACAGTATTTCACAGTCATACACCGAGTGTCTGAGGGGTACTTTGGGCACAGCAAGCTGCCACACAGCCATCGCTCTCCCTGTCCCCCCCTCGCCTGTCTTTTTCAGTCTTTCACACACACACAAACACACACACAGGCAGACAAAAAGTGTCACTCACAGCTCAAAAATGACAGCCCAGTCAGGGAGGAAGAGGAGGTGTGTGAGACCTGCCCCGTGCATCCCTATAAAGATGTCAGAGTTGTGGGTGATCCTCAACTGCTCCAGGAAGGGAACATCCCTGAAAGACAGACAGGGAGTCACACATCAATCATCCTTGTTGTGTAAACACTGTCACTATGACACAATTTAAAACACTATATTTATTCTTATACAGCACATATACATGCCTGACCAATGCTTAGCAGCGCTGAGCAGCTCCTGTATTAATGTGGCAAGCGCTCTATAACTCACTTGTATTTGTAGTCCACCACGCTGACCTCCAGTAAAGGCACAGTCTTGAGGGCATTTACCAGCTTTAACAACAACAGAGAGACATGTTCTCTGATCAATGAGAGAGCAAACAAATATGGGCAGCGACCATATAAATCACAAGCCTTTTTTACTTGTTCTGTTTATAGCAAATAAGATTTTAAATAGGCACTTAACAGATGTGGGCAGTAAATCAATGGTGGGAAGGAGGGGCTGAGGGCGTGAGAGAGTCGTATAGAGTGAAGAAAGACAAAGAGTCAAAGAGAGGGAACATGAAAGACCGATAGGAAAGGAAAAGGAGGACAGGTGGTAAAAAAGGATGGAGGGAAAAGTGCAAGAGGCAAGAGAGGGAGGAGGGAGGGTGGTGCTGCACTCACCTCCACTTGGTTTAATATCCTTCTGTATTCTGTGCTGCGTGCCAGCAGGGTGACACGAACACGCCCCTCCTGAAAACAGCAATGCACCCAATAATCAATCAGCCAAGGACATAAAAGATAGGCGACTGGGAAAACATGATTCTCATTCAAAATAACTAAAAAGGGCCCCTACTTTAAATGACTCTTTATACGGCACAGAGGAGAGGACACATTAGCTAAAATCAAATTATAAAGTGGAATCTGTTCTGTTCTTATTAGTTTACAGTGTCTACAAAGATTTTCTGTACTCTTCTACTGCCACCTTGTGTTCTGAAAGAGAAGTTTTTGACATTTGTAACATATTGCAATTAACAATAACTCCACTATCCTTAAATCAAAGTAATGACACTAACAGCTACTTACAACCTGTGCAATCCACTGTACACAATACAGCAGCCAAAGTACCTGACATATATGTATTCAACACGGACCTCATTTATTCTCTTCTGCTTAAAAATATTTTTTTAAGTACTGAAAAAATGCCATTCAGAGCAAGACCAGGCCAGAGCAAATTATGACGAGGGGGAGATAGGAAGAGAGTGGCAGTAGAGGCGGATGAATGGGACACAATAGAGGAGAGCAGCAGTGTGAGTCTCCGGCTGTGCCATTAATCTGGGGATGAAAGGAGGAGCTGAGGAGAGGGTCAGGGCCAAGAGGACCTCTCATTCAGTCGCGGGGCCCGCTATCGCCAGCAGCCCCATGTCTCGCTGAAAAGCCTCTTAGCATATTTCCAGTGAAGGCCATGAATACCCAATGAGCTGCTCTACATGAAGGAAGAAGTTATCGAGCTTTGCTGGTCATAAAGATACAGTCAAGTGCTTTTCAAACCTGGGATCATAAAACATCTGTGAGGGGTGCTGAAGACTTATGGATGTAGGATGAATAAGGAAGTGGCTGTGGAAGTATGCAAGTGTGTGTGAACTCCTGCATGTATCTTTCAGAAATGAGGACGCTTCAATCAGTGATGAGCTCTTTCACTGTGTTGTAGTTGGCGTAGTGACTTGGCTCTCCATTTTACAGGATTGCTCATTCTACACTGTGCTTTTCATTAAAACATTTACAGTAACAATCTGATTTTCGCTCAGAAATTGCAGGCAAAGCCTGATCAGAAGAAGAAGTTGTTTTCTATTTTCTTCTTAAAACAGTCATTAAAGCTGGTATGGCGTAGATGTAGGAGCATTACTTACATGACATATTATGTCTGCTGAAATACATCAAAGTAGAAACTATTCAACTGGGTAAACACAGGTTTAAAACTTTACTGATTCAGAGATTTAATCATATGACATCAAAATGGCTTACCCTGGGCCTGAAAGCCCAGAACTTTACATGATGTATTCATTTTTTAGTAGGTGAAATGAGTGATCTGATATTCACTGCTCACTTTCTAAAAAACACAAATTTCTAAAAAGCTGTAAAACGTCTCACCAACTCAAGATGGCGACAGCTAGAGTTTGAATCTCAAAATAAAAAATTCTGTTCTCTGAGCAGACTCATTAACTCTTACTACAAGAATAAATATTAGCATGACTTTTGTGAATAAATAACTTAAATACAAATACTTAAACCCTCTGATCAGTTTCAGCAGGTCTTTTTCTTCTGTCCCATTCTACTCACATTTCATTCCATATCTCAGGTGTCAGCAAGGCATTAAAGCATAATGTATTTAAATTTAGGGTGACAGAAAGAAAAATAATGATACATCTACAAAGTGTGAATTGGAGCAGGAAATCTACGAACGACGAGATGAAAGTCAAGGATATTCAATTATCACACACTGTACAGAGAGGTAACTAAATGTGCTGCCTAAATCCCCCAGACCCCAAAAAAGTTACTGTTTACCAATCAAATCCAAGCCGCGGTAGTGAACTCGCTGAAACATAGCCACTAGACCACCACGGAGACATACTCTGCCCCAGAGGAACATATGGATCAAGGTTAGGCCAATCTTTTATGAATTTTTGGGGATTTTTAAATGTCTGAGTTGAATAGCCAGAAGGTACATACATTACTGCTGACAATTCTCCAGTGCAGTGATTTGCAAAAGACTTAAACTTGAAATAGGCTGTGTCATCTTAATTATATGGCTCAAATATGTTTCACAGCTCCAGAGAAATTTTGTTTTTTTTGCATTTGAAAGTAAATGTTGTCATGTTTCTTACAAACTGAACAATGATTACACTGAATGCTTTATTTAAAGCTAAACGTAATTCATGGCATACACTAGCACTAAAGGAATACGAGTGTATGCAGTGTATACACTAGGGGCATAAGTAGACTAAGTAGTAAGTATTGTCGCGCAATGTGTTACAAACTTTGGAAGTTAGCATTCCAAGGACAAAGAGCATAAAGCTTTCCCTGACGGGGAATCGAACCCCGGCCGCGGCGGTGAGAGCGCCGAATCCTAGCCACTAGACCACCAGGGAGACATGTATGAACCCACAGCACCAGAAACACATGGACATGTATAGGCCCTGAGTTATATGCAGCTTATAGATGGAGAAGACTTTAACTTGATATAATCTACCACAGCTAACAACTCACAGCCTCGTTTAAAAAAGTTCTGGTACTCTGTGCCAGTTGCTCCTGTCACTCATGCTATTTCGGTGCAGGTGTTAAATGACACCAAATCAGCAAACCTACAAGCAGTCTCTGCTGATCTAGTGCTTGTAAAGTTAACAAAGAAGTGGCTAGACTGGCTAGAACTTTTCTCTTAGACTTTGTATGGATAACTTTTAGATATATTGTTCCAAATGGTTATCACACATGATATAAATACAGACATTCCATAAAAAGGAAGGAAATAATAATAATAAATTCAAATATAAAAGATAAATCTAATGACAAATCATTTCAGTGCGTTCCAAAATCTAAAGTTGCAATTATTAGAATGAAAATGAATGTGAAATTAACTTTCCTTTTTTAATTTTACACTTTGCAGACAAAGCCAACCAGACATGAAAGTCAAAATGTAAGCTGGGCTCTTGCATTTGAATGATCATGTTTTTTAATCAAATCACAAATTAAATGGAAATTACAGTTGGCATTTTCATTTGGATGATTTCAAAGATTTGCCCAGGCTTGTTTTATAAAATCTGTTGGTCATCAAAGCCATTAGCAATAGACCATCCACTCCACCATTTGCACTACTAACAGATTTGTCCATTTCTGGATAAGGCAGCTGTGTTGCCTACAATCTGGGCTTGTTTTCCGAAAGAGGGCTTGAAAATGACCAAACAGTGTTTTGAAATTTTAATGCATTTAATTATATAATTTTCACTTTCATTTATCACTGCTGTGGGCCTAAAGTCATTCTTACTTTCTTCATTTGTAAAAATGTGTAGCTGATATACCAAAAAAAAAAAGGTTTTGATATTTTAGTTTAAATTTATATTTTAAATTGTGCATTATAATCTACGCCCGTCTATGGCCCAGCGCCTTCTCCACTGTATTTTGACAAATTTCAGCAGCCATGGTTTGTTTTACTAGCTAAGCTGATGGCTTCCATATCTCAAAGATGTAACGCACTCCAGAGAAATTTATCTTTTTTTTCTATGGCCAAAAATGGCACATCTGAAAGTAAAGGTTGCTGACCCCTTTATGAGCGTGTTGTGTGACTTACAAACTGAACAATGAGTCTGTGAATGCTTCATTGAAAGCTAAATGTAATTTCTGAATACACTAATTGCATGAAAGGAATATAATTGTATGCAGTCTGATGGACACCAGAGCATAAGTAGAATGTCTATTGAAAAACATTTCCAAACATTGGAAATATGCACACCTAAGATACACGGCATAAAATGTTCCCTGACCGGGAATCGAACCCGGGCCGCGGCGGTGAGAGCGCCGAATCCTAGCCACTAGACCACCAGGGAGACATTTACTGATCTCTAACACCAGAAACTGTCTCATGGACAGTAGTATAGGCACTTAATCAAGCCTCATCTATAGATGGATTATGTGAATGAGTTCAAAACCTGTTGCAAAACACTTTATTTACACATTCTTTGTTACCCTAGCTCTTGGTTATTATTGTTCCAATGTCTAATGACTTGATATTTTTTAATTATATATCAATTGATCTCAACTAAACTGGGATAAAGGTTGATGATCAGCAGAGATTTGTTCTTGTGTTCCCACTACTGATTCTATACATCTCTTAATAGGTATATAGGAGTTGACCTTCATTATTATCCAACGTATTCAGTATATCAATAAGGTGATACAGTTCCTGTTATCATGATGAGAGAACAGCCTCCCTGGTGGTCTAGTGGCTAGGATTCGGCGCTCTCACCGCCGCGGCCCGGGTTCGATTCCCGGTCAGGGAACACTCCTCTTATGGCGGAGTGCTGAATGCTACTGCAGTATTAACAACTGGCTAGATTCAAAAGTATGTGTGCCACAATGTTGATTGATTTGGCATGTCATGAACAGATACCCCAACTACAGGCAAAGAGGAAATGCTGTCACCAACAGTGACAGAGATGCGATGCACCACCGAAATGAATCATCACCTGCAGCACACTTACAATGTAAGCTTCTCTAAAATACTTTACTACTCCATTGAATCATACAAGATTATAGAGCAATCATGACCTTGTCTATACCTTGTATATAAACAAGTTTACATTATAAAAGATGTAATCAGTGTTGCTTAAGAGACATTCTTCCTACCTTTGGCCCGTCTTGCAGGATGTTCAGTCGATGGAGGACATGCTGGGAGAACGCCCTAAACATCCCTTCACTGTAGCAGTCTGAGATCTGCCAACAACACACCACAGAAAAAGCATTCATATTTGCAGTTTATAATTCATCCATTCAAAATAGTGTATTAAAAAGATTATTTTCGTGGTATATAGTCATGAAAAAAAGATCAGCTATATTTGTATTTTTAGAAAACTACTCTCTGATTTGAAATGAAATGAAGGTAAATTGAATCTTGCCACAATATCGCATTGCACTGGGCTGAGATGAAAAATATGTAACACACCAGGAATCTGACAATTGTCAACATATTTCTAATCTCCCAGGAATGAATATCATATGAGCCTATGCATTTCTCAAATCTAAGAATCCCACACATACACTGCTGCACTGCAGCTGTAAATGTGAGCACATGAATATAAACATGACATGTTCTGCAGGGGCAATCAAAAGCATCAGCTTGAGGCTGACCTATCAATATTTCACACCTCAAGGCTGGAGCCACGGGACAACACATATTTACATGGGATCATCTTTATAGTAATCTCCTTGGAATTATCATTTAAATAACATAAGCACTTGCTGCGCGTTTGAATATATCACATAAATATTTGACCTGAACTGCATGTTTATGACTAAACCGGATATCATCGTGCATGTGGGGAGGAAATGCCGATAAATAATGAGAAGAAATCCATCACAAAATGTGAGATAAAAACAGCAATAAAGGATGTTAAAAGTATGACTGCAATTGGTTGAATACAAATATATATGTTAAGTATATTTGATTAGTGGCTACACACACACACAGACACACAGACAGATTTGAGGGGTAACTTACAATAGGAGTGTTGTAAAAGAGGCCGTATCTCATTCTCGGGAGGAGGGAGAAAAAGGCGTCTTTGAAACACATCTGTGGACAAGTGTGAATAGATCAATGAAACAGGCATTCAGCATGGCATGGAAGTCAGTGTGTGTATTTGTCATGGTTTTGTACATGCATGAGCATGCATGCATACTCATTTGGCGACATCAAGTGCTTTCAGAAACACTGAAATAACGACTTGGCTATGCATTAATAACAGTATTCTCAGAGATCACATAAGTGTTCCCTTTTCATTTGATTTCATATGGATGGATTTTGAGTGTCTGTAGGAGAAGAACATTTCCTATCAGCCCAGCTATGGTTGGTCATACTAATTTAATCATTTCTTAATGTATATTTCATCACCCTGGTTATCCTTGTGTATAAATCAAATGTAACATTTCCTGTGTGCCAGATGATTTTTCATGTAAAAATCAACCTAGTTCCAGGGGTCTGTATCAACACTCTAAAGACTCTAATTTACTAAAAACCAATTCGCAGTGTTGGAAGAAGCACTCGGGTCCTTTCCTTAAGCAAAAGTAGCAATACCACACTGTGAAAATACATTTTACTTTTACGAGTAAAAGTCCTTACTAAAAAACCTTACTTA
Organism: Serranus cabrilla; assembly: GCA_903364295.1. Taxonomy (NCBI): domain Eukaryota; kingdom Metazoa; phylum Chordata; class Actinopteri; order Perciformes; family Serranidae; genus Serranus; species Serranus cabrilla. Next base: position 433,845 of record CAFUXE010001060.1, read on the forward strand.
CTCAAAACTATGTAATCATTATCAGCAAACTCCACTTAAAGTATGAACATTTTAAGTATTTATTGTTCAGTAAACTGTTCCCTGCAAGTGTTTTGACAATAAACACATAACAGATGAAAGAAAAAAAATTTGTACTTGACAGGATGAGTATGAAAACTGCACTCTGATATCAACTAAAGCCCTCAGATAAATGTACTGGAGTAAGAGGTACAGTATTTGCCTCTGATGTAGTGGAGAAATAAAAAGCTGCATAAAATGGAAATACTAAAATAAAGAACAAGTACCTTGAAATAGTGCTTACATACAGTACTTTGGTGCATTGGTGGTATTTCCAGATAATCATACTTTAGTTTGTAAGGAGACATTTACAAAGGAGCGTGCACGGACCACACAGAGGTGCATTAAACCTACTCTTTTCGAGTCATAGGTCTTCAGGTGGATGATGTCATACTCTGAGAAGGCTCTCCATGTTTCACTGAACAGATCCCCATAACCATAAAAACTCTGGGAAAAGACATTAAGAAGAAGGGAACAAATGTTAATCAAATAAATGTTACACCTGAAAATAAAAACAAACCAATAAAATTAGAATAAACTACAGCTCCCAGCAGCGCCTGAGTCCTTCATCTGTTTTCAAACTGCTGGCTGGACTTCTTTTGAAGTTGCGGTTTTATACAAAATCTGCTATCACACTATTATCTGACAGCTTGCTGCTGTTTGGACTGCAGTGTGCAGTTTGTGCTGAAAGGTCACTGCTTTCCTTCTCCCTGTCGGGTTTCTCTTCCTTTTCCTCTTTACCTCTGTGCACAGTTGGGGGAACAATGGGCCGGATAAGGCCGTCTGTGAAGCATTCTGTTTTTCAACTGGTGTTTCCCCTTGATGTCTTCATCGCTCACATGTACCACTGACTTGTTCAACAAAAACTGTGCGTGCAGGACATTTCAGACAAACTGCTGTTTGGCTTTCTGGCTGGGTTGAAGTACTCAAATCAAATCTCTGCTTTCTTCTTCCATTTGTCTAGGACTCAAAACTCCAAGATATTTGTACGACTTTAATGCCAGAGAGGGAAACCTTCACAAAACAATGACTTAGTATCTGCAAATAACGAGAAGCTTTCTTAAAATATTGATTTCACATTTCAAAATAAGGACTTTTTTGGTAGAAATGTCTTTTTTCACCGGAAAGAAGAGGAAGAGGTTACAATTTACTGTAGGCAGAACGTGGATGCTGGTTAACCTTTAATAGAAACAACAAATTAAGAAAAGTTACAGACATCAGGTACCCACCGTGTCCCACATGACGATGTTGATATCTGAGCTGAAGGAGTTGTTGATGTGCTGGGAGATGTAGAGGTTGACAAAGTCACAGAAATGGTGATACATGTTCACCCCTGTTGGAAAAATGTATTATTATTTTTTTGGAAGAGCAGTTTGTTTTGCTGGTAATTAATAGGAGAATAATACTCTAGTCAAGCTCTGAATACCTTTTTCTTAACAGTCCACACAGGGTTGAACTGAGTGAGTTGTGGTGGAATCCTTGCTATTACATATTGTTAATTAGTGTATGTTTGTTAATTATTAGCTACTTATTTATGTTTCAGGGTTTTGAATGTATTTGTGTAAATCTTCTGTCACCTACCAGCATCCAGTTTCATGAAAACAGTGGGCTTTTCAATGACGATGTCACAGTGTCCATCCTCGATGGGATGAAAGTCCAGCTCTGTAAATGTCTGCAGCTCAGCATACCTACAAACACACCACATCACGTAAAATTTGTATTTTAAATGCAGCTGTAAACCATACAGGTTTTTCACTACAGATATAAACATTAAAGCCTCAAAATAGTTGATTGATGAAAGTTGTCACACAACTATGAAATGTATCTTTCAAGACAAGATCTTGACAGATAAATATTGTGATCCATAGGCAGACGCTTTATCCATTGCGCCACTAGCCTAATGACCATGTCAGCTTTACCAGAGTAATCATCCAGAGCGGGCTCGCTTAGAAGCATAACATTAATTGATTATGTGATAGTATTTTGGTTGAGCCAATTGGTGCATTTCATTTTCAAGTACAGGAGGCTCCTTGATCCTTGCTCGTGGGACTAAAACTGAAGCAATTTGAAAACATGTGTTCTGACAAGAATATTCAAAACACAAACCCCGCCTTTTAAATCAAAAGAAATTAGTGTACATGCTTTAAAGTGCCAGTGGTTCAAGCAGATCTGATTAGGATAAGTACAGATTAAATCTGTGTAAATCAGTAACAGTGCCAGTTTAAGTCCAAGCTATAGGGGAGTGGGGGCAGTCCACTGTGAGACCCCTGGCCCTGGGTTTTCGCTGGCAGAGCAATACGGAGCACTGAGTTTGATTAATTTATTCTTTATCAGACCACAAATGAGACAAGACTTTGCTAGCAAGTATATGCTGTTCCTCATCTCTCTTCACAGCTAATGCTACAGCAGCTAGGATGCTGTAGCACCCTGAAATAGAAGCACCCCGAAAATAGAAAACTTCTGACATCTCCCTGGTGGTCTAGTGGCTAGGATTCGGCGCTCTCACCGCCGCGGCCCGGGTTCGATTCCCGGTCAGGGAACATGCTTTTGAATAATCAAATGGTATTTATTTGATTAATTTTGTACTTATTCTTTAAATCTTTTAGTGATGCATATGTAACATATGGATGCATGTCATGCATTGTATCAGAAAGGTGAGGAAGACTGACTTCTTTGTTTCAGTTAACATTTCAAAGCCAGAGCACTGTTCAAGCCGCCTTATAAATCTTTTGAAATGACAATAGGTTCTAGTTCCTTTAATTCATTATGAAACTGGTCTCCATGGCAAGGGAAGGGCATGAAAGACTAAAAGAGACATAAGTATCAATAAATTAACAATAAAGGCGTGAAGACAGCAATAAATAACTGTGTAAATTAATGAATGAAGAAATTAATTCATTCTGAAATAAACATATATACAGAAAATAAAAATACAGAAATTATTTTCACTTATGTTGCTAGCATATTGCTAGCTTGGGAATGGCTTTATCCAGGTATGTGCTCTCTGAGTGGCCTTCAAGTTTACACACTAGTTAATACATTTAATTATTATAAAATTATAAAAAAGAAAAAAATACCTAAAAATACATACAAGTAGTCCTTTGAAAAACGCCATTTTAGAATAATAACCTATTTATTTACTAATAACACTTAGTATTTTTTTTTTTCTGTGTTTACATTCATTTCTATATTTTTATTAATTTAATACTGACTGAAATGACAGTCCATACATTTGATGATTTGTGTCCAAGAAGGGCAGAGGCCCTTCAGTAGAGACTAGTAGAACAAATCCAGAAGATTAGGAAGTGTCAAGTTGTCCTATGTGCAATGTTATGTTCACACAGACAAAAGTTTTGAGCAAATGTCAGTCTGCATCCAGTTACACTTTGAGTGGCCAAGAAAGGGTTAAACCTTAACAAATGCATAACAAGCGAAACTATAACCATTGCCATTACTAATTAGTATCAAAAATATATTTGCTACTCAGAACAAGAGATAATGAAGTGCTATCAAAGCTGCACATTTTGAGCAGCATTATAATGTCATATTTCTTCACGCTGTGCTTTCGATTGCAGTACAACTCTCTCAGCATATATATTTTATAATACTAATAATATATTACGAGCCAGCCAGGAGTCGAACCTAGAATCTTCTGATCCGTAGTCAGACGCGTTATCCATTGCGCCACTGGCCCGCTGCCACTCCTAATTCTCTCAACAAAAGACACGAAAGGAGCGCAAACTCCGCCCCCCACATTCCTGACTGTCTCTGACTTCCCTTTCAGAACAACTTTGAATGAGAGCTACATGTTTTCAACTACCTTAAGAAATATGATCATACAACAACAAAGACTTGAAATGCATTGTAAAAGTTGATAATTTAGCTAAATGACTTTAAAGAGATCAAATATATCATGTGGTCTACAAGTAACATTTTATTTCAAAGCCAGAGCACTGTTCAAGCCGTCTTACGGATCTTTTGAAATGGTTCTAGTTTCTTTAATTAATTTAGGAAACTGGTCTCCATGGCAGGGGAAGGGCATGTATCAATAAATAAAAAAGAAAAACAAAATTGTTTTATTCCCAGTCAAAGAAAATGATTTAGATAAATCAAATATTTTTCATTTATGCATTTATTTATTTCAATATGTATTTCCTTATTCTTGTATTTATTTCTACTTTCTACTTCATATTTGTTTATTCCTAGATTTATGTGGATGTTTTACGTATCAAATTTACTTATTTATATAAATTACATCTTCCTTTCTTCCTACATTTCTTTATTCTTGTATTTACTCCTTTATTTATTAATTTTCACACTTACTTATTCCAGTATTAATGTAGATATATTTTACCTTTTCATATTAATTTACATTTAATATATCTTCCAGGGAAAGGAGGAGGTTTACTCAGTTCAGGTACAGAAATTATTTTTCACTTATGTTAACATTGTAAGCTTTAGAACAACCTTGGTCTAGTTTCTGCATTTATTTATAAATTCAGATATGCGTTTATTGAGTTACTAATTAGTTTTTTGTTCCTCATGGAAATGGGGAAGTTACTACTTCTATGTTGCATCTGTCTGCAGAGCTTTGCATCTTGCAGATTGTACTTACACTGTTCTGCCCATAATGGAGAAGTGGCAGGTTTAGTAGTATAAACATGAAACATGGCACATACTGTAAGTTCTAACTCTCCAAGTAGGATATTAGCTGCCTCTAAGCCATACAGCACATTAATACCTACAGAAGCCTGTTCAGCAAAGGCATTCAAGTGCACAGAGCACCACCTAGTGACGGTCTTTGTTACTTCATACAAAAAGTCTCATCCTGCCAGTTGTCACACATGCTATACATTCCTCACACAACCAACTTCCCCCTTCCAAAACACCCCAGGCATCTCCCTGGTGGTCTAGTGGCTAGGATTCGGCGCTCTCACCGCCGCGGCCCGGGTTCGATTCCCGGTCAGGGAACATAGTTTTGGCCCTGTTTAGTAACTTGAAGCTAAAGTAGATGGGGAGTATGCTTATCTTAGTCATGCCAAAAACATATTAGCAGATATGTTTAATCACATGCCTTTCTTATATCTATTCACAAAACCACAAACACAGAGGGCCAGATCACTGAGTGTCATTAGTGCCTCTATATGATACAATTAAAATGTAACTTCAAAATCAGTCTCAGTAGATTACACTAACCATGCATATGTAGCATATAGATGCATACCATGCACTGCAATGACTGGGTTCAAAAGGTCATCGTCAAGTCCCTGGTGGTCTAGTGGCTAGGATTCGGCGCTCTCACCGCCGCGGCCCGGGTTCGATTCCCGGTCAGGGAATTTGTATCATTCTTTTTAACATTATTGTTTCTCCAGTTTCCAAGAGCTCACATCAAAGTCATTGGCTAAAGCTCAGTAACTAAGTGTGTAAATGTGTGTGTCCTGCCTTACCAAGACTGTAAAGGACTCTTGTGCTCCCCCTCAGCAGCAAGCGCTCGATTGTTCAGTCTGCAACGGCCGCCAATCTCACCCTTCTGAAAGAATTCCTCCTTGTATCTGCAACATAAGCATGGATGAGTTAAAGGCACTACCATCTGTCAGTGTAATGTTTTCTCATGTACATGTCACTTTGAAATAAACTGACCTCTCATGACTTCTGCGGGGCTTACGAAGATCCAGGTACAGGTTGGTTGCCTTACAGAAGCGAGTGTGGCTACTGCATCTTAATGATGAGTCCCCCTGGAAAAATATTAAGAAATGTTAAGTATTTAAGCAATATAAAATCTGGAAATTAGAGATTGTGATAATGCTCTGTGTAATATAGTCTCTCACTATTGCCTTTGAACAGCAGAACATGTTCAGGCTTTTTTGTCTGTGCACTCTTTTGTTCCACACTGTGTCTGTTTCTACCTGTTGTTTGTTCCTGTTGACTCAGTAAGCCTGTGGGAACTAAGGAAATGAGCAGACTTACTGGCTTGCTGGCCTTGCAAAGTGTTTTGAGCTCAGAAAGGCGCTCCTTGACGTAGCCAAAATCAGCCTGCTTCCAGAAAAGCTCCCGGGCTGCGTCGAGAGAACGGGCCCTGACAGATCAGAGATTTAGGCAGATCAGCAAAGCCTGAAACCACAGTGCTTCATCAATGATGCATGCTATGAATGAGTACACTTTCACTTTAGAAACAAAATGGAAATTGTGGTTCAGTAAATTCAATGCCTATGAATAAAATATTACCATATTTTCTGGACTATAAGGTACACTTAAAATCCTTTAATTTTCTAAAAACACGGACACGGGAATAGAGGAGCTGTGAGAGAATTCAGCATTAATGAATCAATGGTACGGAAGTGGAGGAAGCAAGAAGAAGTAAAGAAGACCAAATAGGGTTTCCGAGGGAAATTGAACAGAGGGTTAGTGAACAGAGAACAGTTTTGTTTCGATTAATCCACTTTATAATCCAGTGCGCTTTTTGTATGAAAATAGACCTGTTCATTGATATTGCGCCTTATAATCCGGTGCGACTAGTAGTGCGAAAAATACGGTACTATTATTTGTTAGACTTAATATTACTTAGCACCTTACACATCATGAATGGCTGCTAGGAGAGAATTGAAGGTAAATTATATAACCTGCATTATATTTCAAAGAGGTGTGTTAGAATAAGTTGTGGGGAACACTACCATCCAGAGTCAGCTTTAGTACAGACTGGATAGCCAAAGCGATTCCCTGGATCACAGTGCTTCTCGTAGCCCCAACAGGCAGACAGATCCTGCAGGGCATCCTGTTAAAACACAAGTTTAATATCAACTTTTACCAGTTTAAAAGACATCTATGATTGAAAGAACAAAAATGTGACATGCAATGTGTGAGGTAAAGCAAAGCGGGGTTCACTTGCTGTCCAACTACAGGCAAAAAGCAGATTCTGTGGATACACACTCATTCTAATGCACTAAGACACACAACAACTGGATCAAGAAATGTTGCTAATCTATTTAATGAGCCAACTAAATAAATGGAGTTGCAACACATGTCAAAAAATAAAATAACTTCACACTAGGGCTGCAGCTAACAAATATTTTCATTATTATTTAATCTACCATAGTATTCTCTATTGAGCAATTGTTTGTGCTATAAAATAAAAAAAAAAAGGTTAGAGGTTAGATTTAAAGTTATGTCACTCAAACTCAAAGATATTCCGATAATCACTTTATTAGTAAATAAAACTGAAAAAGGCAGAAGATCTCTAATCATAAATTGTTGGTGATCATTTTTTTGTATCATTTGTAAGTCTTTGTTATTCAAGATATTAAAGCAGTTACTCAACTAATAAAAATCTTTGTGAGAGCTTTTCTTCGCAGTAGGACAAACTAACTAACATGCTACCAGTCCACACTGAGAAAAGTGCATATCTTACTTTAAAAGGGCAGAGTGGGTCCAGGCGGCATTGCTTGGCGACCCTCTTGTTGTTGTAGAGGAAGTAGGGTACGTGCTCTGGTGGCAGGGAGATCCTGCTGTAGTTGAGCAGCGGTGCTGGTGGTTTGTGGTTGGTGTTCTCAGCCTTCTCAGTGGCGACCGCAGTGAAAGAAAAAACTATGCCCAGCGCTACCAAGAGCAGCATAGTCAGAGTTACACAGACATGTGAGATAGCCGGCTCTCCTCACAGCACTCTGAGGAAGAGAAAAAAAAAAAGAGGAGAGACAAAGACTCAGACTTGCACTCAGTAATTTTGGTTGAAAGCCTAACACAACAGTTTACAAGCATGTGGGCACAAGCAAGTGTGAGGGAATGTAGTTCCAGGCGGATCTGAGCGCCTCATAAGGAAAGGTCCTGTTGCAGGAAGTATTAGTGACCTTTTTCCGACTGTTGTCCGAGCAATCATGACGGAGACTGAAGGAGGCAAATGAAAACTGCTGGCTCCTAACAATGTCACGTATGTGGCTGACCAAACCAGTAGTCACAAACAGCACAGTCATATTTGCAATTTTGTTTAATCTCAAGTATGCATGTACTTACACAGCCCAAAGCCACTGACATTCTTCACTCCCAACATTTATGGTCAAAGAATATTAGTGTGACTGCTGTTACTGCAGTTGCAACACTGCTGTATAAACATGGTCCCCACGTCACTGCACAACTGAGGCAGCTGAGAAGGACTGATGTGGCTGTATATAACAAACGTATAAACTGTCACTATGACAGAAGTAAAACAAATCTTTTCTGGAGGGATTTTTAACAGATGAGTCTCCTTTCTGCATGTGCATACAATGCCCCTAAATGTGTGATTTAGTTATGTTTGATTGCCAAAATGTGAAGAGTTCTCCTTTTATTTATATTTTTTATTAGCATTATCATTATTTAATGACAAAGCAGTTGTGTGTAATTAAAATAAAGGGGAAACAACAATCAGTTGCAAACAAAAAGTTGTTAAGAGTTCAATTATGTTCAGTTATTTCCACCAGTCATTATTACACGTTCTCACTGAGCTACTTTGAAAGGGTTAAGTAACAGAAAACAATACTCTGCTATGGGCGTAACGGTGTGCCTGAAACTACCGTGCTCAGTTACTGCACTTAACTTGAAAAGTTAAATGTGAAAACACGATGCTGATGAGCTTCACAGATTTCTGGTGGTATTTCGTTGTAGCTAGCGCTACCGTTAAATATCGTAATGTTCATTTTAACGTTAACTGTTGGAGAAGGATAGCGATATGGCTTTTATTTCACGAGCCCTGTTCAAATGTGTCCCCCAAGCTCATAACCTCATCTTTTTGTCACACGTGGAGCCACTGAGAAGAAACTTTATTTTGGCCAGCTATTTAGCTGGCGTTATCGTTTGTAACTATCAAACTTTAAGCTAGCGCCAATTAGTTAGCGTTAACTAAGCGTTTAAGAAAACGTTAACGCCAGTACCTCTCAGTGACTCCATAGTGAAATAACTGAAAACAGTGGATATGTGGAGATAATAACGCCCTAATTAAAACATTTTTCAGGCGGTAAAATTTGAGAATACTTTATCACAGGCTAATGTTTATAATATGTATGTGGCAGCTAACATGTAGCGGTAATTCTTGACAAAGCCAAGACCCCTTCATGTTAATTCAAGCTGTACCAATGTGGCAGTAAAAGCACACGGCAGGAAAAAATATTTAACATTTCAACTGCACAAAAACTTGCCACGGGCACATAGCTCGCTATCAATGATGGTCTAAATAACGCTGGTTTGAGTTTGAGTGAGAAGCAGTTTACCTGAATGCACAGCCCGCTGTCCTCCAGACTGGAGTGAAGATGTTGCCGGCGGTCGCCATAACACCGGAAATCTTATACCGGTTTGTAATGAATAGGAACAGCCACAGGGTGGCGCTGTGGACCGCACTTTAGATTGTGCTTCATCCTCAATAAAACAATAAAACAATCCTCCTCGATAAACAATATTGTAAATCTGTATTCTGTATGTATCTATATTCATACAGTACATACAGTATGTATTAGTACAGAAGAGTCTTTCACTTCCTAATCACATTAAATTAGATATTTTGCTATAAAAAATGTCTTGTGACAGCATTGTAAAGGGTGACAAATAAAATACAATACATTTTCATGTGTCAAAATGTGTAACCGGTTTAAAAGTAGATCACCACATTACCATTCAAGTGTTTTCACAGATTCCCAGCACCTACAGGGACCCTGCTATTTAAGAATGTTTTACAATCCTTTGATCAACATTATAATTGTAGCCAAATGTGGTTAATTGTTTTGTTTTCTTTACAATAAGCACAACATATTTGTGAAAATGTTATAAAGTATACAATTCACATATAAAATGGGAATTTTAAAGAAAAAAATATCAGTCTTTACTTTACAAACTTGGCTAGTCTTGTGGAAAATATGTGGAAACTTTAAAGACTTATGAAACACTGACATAATGTATGGTTTTATATGGATGAAATGAAAATCTAATTTATGAACCCACGGACTTTAAATTAAGAATCACATTATTTCTCACCACCCAAATAAATGTTTATTCATTTACATATTTATAAGGTTTAGAATCCAGTCTTTAGGATTTCAATCACAGACTACTCTCAGGTCTACACCACAATGTGTGATTTGTAAGGACTTAAGATCAATACATACATTTCTTTGTACAATAACTTCGTATATTTCTTAAACCATTCTGATTATTCATGAAGAAATAAACAAGGATAAAACTGTATAGTGCAAAAACCCTTGACCATCTCCTACAGTTATAAACTGTCTATGCAAGACCATGTAAAAGGTTTAATCATGGAAAAGTAAGTCTAAAGCAAAGTTTGTGCTAAGTCCCAAAGATTTCAAATGGACATCAGAATCACGAACTCAGGCTATCCTTCATACTGATTCTGTAATATATTGTATGTTATGCATAATCCCAACACCCCAATTAAATATATAATATGTGATAATTAATTAAAATAAAATAATAGATAAAGAAACATAATTCGACACAGTGATTACATTTAAATTCTCTGCCCTATCTTTTACTGTGAATGCATATGTGGATAAGATGGTCAATTGATTTGTTTGCGAGTGTCCCAGAAGCACCAAAAGTTCAGTTAATTATTTCTGGTTCTGCAGCAGTTCATCGATCTGAGTTTTGTACATGTTCTTCACATCTTCAAGGTCCAGTCTCAGCTCCTCTGCCTCTTCAGCCTTTTCTCCGTACATCTGCAGGATGGTGTTGTGCCTCTGCTCCAGATCCTACAATGCACAGCCATGCAGATTAGAAGAACCTCTGCACAAACAGCAATAAAGTATCCACTGTTTGCTTATGTAGGCTTTACCTTGAGTTGAACTTTCAACATGGGGATCTCCTTCACCATCTCCTCCATCTCATCATTTTGATTAGTGAGTCGGACCAGCTCTTCTGCCATCACAGAACGGCTCCTCTCTAGACTGGAGATCTCGAGCTGCAACAGCAAGAGGAGGAGGGTAGTGAGAACAGCTGGGTGAAAAGCTGCTTTTTAATGCAGGACATGACTCATTACCTTCGTCAAGGGGGTCACGTTTTCGGCTCAGTTTGTCTGATTCTCAACAGGATTATGGAAAATAATATCTATCTATGAGATAGGGCATTTATGCTTCATTTATGGCATGTCAGAATACTCATGTGAACACCTTCACAAATAGGAACGTTAAAACTGTGAGACAGGACATACCTTGGCATGGGTCTGCGCTCTCCAAGTGCCCTTCTATTTTTTTCTATAAAAATGTTAATTTGGCTGTTGATAAGTGTAATTTTTCTGCATTTACATACCTCTTATTTTATTTTAAGAAAACATTGTAGATTTGTACCGCCTTCTGGTGCTAATATATATACAGAAGCATCAAACTAATAAAGTCTTAAGCAGCTTAATGTGGTTTGGTTTTGAATTGCTACCTGCAGTTGTGCTATCTCTCCTTCTCTGAGTTTGAGCTGAGACTGCAGGTTCTCCATGATGCTGGAGCCTCCGGACAGCCGGGCAGCCTCATACAGGTTGGTCCCGCTCATTGACATAGACATGGTCATGGTTCCCAGAGAATGTTCTAAACAGTCATCCTGTGGAAAAATAAGACGCAGAATAGGGCCGGTCACGCATGTACAAACAAATCTTCATTTCTAGGTTTAAAATGTTTCCATGTGTGTACCTGGGAAAGAATGGAGGTGTGAAGACCAGCATTGTCCACCCCACTGATGGAGCTCGAGCGGGACAGGGAGGGTGTGGAGGAGGCTGGGGGCTCTCCTACAGAGTAGGTCATCGACTTCCGCTCCTGATAGGGAAACATTTCACAACAATGGGGAGGGAACTGAATTAAAACACCTCACTGTTTAAATTGACAAATTCTGATGAGCTGATTCTCTACATTTTCCTCAACCTTTTCTTTGAGTGCCTCTTGTGCTAAGTAGCATTTCTTCTTCTCTTGCTCCACCTTCATCTTCTCCATCTCTAACTGATTGGCCAGCAGTAGCTGATGAAAGAAGCAAAATTGTGCACATGAAGAAGTTGTTTCAGAGAGGAAAACAACAATAGCAGTAAGGAATATTAATGGTACCTTTTCTTTCTTTGCCTCTTCTAGCATACGTATGTGTTCTCCTCGTAGGTTTTCCAAATCCACATGCTCCCTGCATTGAGATAATGAGCAGGAAGTCAGGACAAACTATCAACAGTATCAAAGACTTAAAACCAGTGAAATACCCCTCCGCTCTTCCAGTAAAGAAGGAGTTACAACAAGAAGACATTAACTGTGAACTGTGTACATCAGCTTAAACATTTCCAGTATGGAATATAAATATTTCCAGTCTTTCTCACAGCCATGTGCAAGTAATGGGCTTCAATTTTCTTCATTTGTGTCACAAAATGCCTGCAAAACACATAATGTAGACCATTCAGTAGGAGCTAAAAACATTCCGAGCCAGCCAGGAGTCGAACCTAGAATCTTCTGATCCGTAGTCAGACGCGTTATCCATTGCGCCACTGGCCCAGTCACAGCAGTTACACTTCTCACAGATGGTACTGCTGTGCCACAAAAGGCCATGAGTGCATGCATGACTGCTTCTCTCAGGGGGGGATCCCCCCCGGCCTCTGACTCACAATCAGGTTTGCGGTTAAACAAAAACACTTTCTAAGAGGCATTAGCATTACAAGGAGAGATGTGGTGACAGCATTTCCTCAACACTTTGTCTAAAAAAACTATGCCAGTATTTAACTATACACATATGTATATATATATATATATATATATATATATATATATAAAACTTCAGCAAATGTAAGATAACAGGAAGTAATGAATGAATGCAGCATTTAGCTCCTTCCTTCTGTCCTGCACCACACTATCCTGATAGTGCACTAGTACGGACATAGTTTAGTAGCAACTCCTTAAAGGAAAAATCACTTTACGTTGCAGTGTGACTGGCCTTCCTGACAGGGAAAGAAGCAATAATAACAATCTATACTCTCTTCAAAGCCTCCAGACTTGATTGACAGTAACAGTCATTTTATCTTGCAGAACAGAGTTGCTGGTCTACCACTGCCTTGATCTCTTAGTTTGTTTGTGTTATTGTGTGACTTTGGTGAATCTGAACTAATTCCCTAAAACACCAAAGTCAACAAACAAACAGATAGAGCCGGTGGTAGACCAGCAACTCCTGTGTTCTGCAAGATAAAATTACTGTTTTTGTCAATCAAGTCTTGTGGCTTTAAGGACAGCATATATAACAGTGTCAGTTCCCTGTTGGAAAAGGCTGTCTGATATCAAGGTAAAGCTGTGAAAATAGTGTAAATACAGCATACACTTCCGGTGGGCCTTTTTTTGCTGCTACCTCTCCACAGCAGTGCAATGCTCAGCTTCCGTGCCAGTACTCTGAGGCTGTGCTGACCACCATTCACTGTAGTGTAATACAATGGCATAGATAAGCCCCCCATAAAAAAAATATTTAAAAAAAATCTGAACTTTGCCTTTAGGCATTTGAAAGCTATGTCATGGTTAAGATTCTAACTGAACAATGCATCAGCCCGGACAAAAATACATGCATTAAGACTAGACAGTTAAAGGTTATGGTGACTGATTAATGGCTGGATGTACTTTATCACTCAACTTTGTAGGCCTGAATCTTATGTTGTCTTTTGTTACCTGCTGCTCTCATCCTCCAGTTTCTCCCTCTTGCTCTTCTCAGCATCCAGCTGTGCCAGGAGTCGGGCCTTCTCCTGGCGGAACAGGGAATTCTGGGACTCCAGAGAGGCCAGCTGGGTCTTGATGGAAAGAAGCTCTTCTGTCGCTGATCGCTCCTTCTCTACAGCAACAGCCAGCTGTGTCTGAGCATCCGCTGTTGAAAAGGAAAGCAAGCTTTGTGCTCACTTAATCCAATACTGTATGTCTGTTCTTGTTTTACAAACACAGTTAGACTCCTCCTGCCTCTTACCCAGCCTATCAGAGATGTTCTTCTCCAGTTTTTCCCAGGATGTCGTCTGTCCGCCCAGTGAGGCCTGTAAGTTCTCAATCTGTCGCAGTAGGGGCCGTGTTGCAGAGGTAACACTCTGACTCAGTTCCTGGTTCCTGGTTTCTGCCTCCTGAAGCCTCTGTGGAAGATAAAAAGACAGAAATGGTGCACATTAAATAAATTCTGTCCCAGTCAAAATTCTGGTTAGTTTGCATCTTGTCGAAGGACACCGTCTTGGTAAAGACATGTTCTAACCAGTATATTATCTTACCTGCTGCAGCTCACCGATCTCCTCCCTCAAATAATCTTCTTTCCTCCCTTGCTGTTGCTCAGCCCTCTGCAGAGCCACTCTCAGGTCCGCTACCTGCACACAACATTAAGAGAGTTGACAGAAATAGTCAGTGATCAAGGTCAATATAGTAGTGACTTTAATGCTTTTTATGAGCACATATTTGTGAATCAATTTCATTTAACGCATAAATGACAGCAAGTCAGACCAATTGTAGTTTGACAGGACATTCTTTATCCAGCTTATGCAGCATCTCCAACAAAATGATCAGGAACTTGCTGTAAACATTTACTACATTGCCGAGCCTTAGTGGTGTCCTACAGATCATGATTTTGTGAATATGTTTGTGGACTCCTGTTTTGAATTCTCGAGTGTAGCATTTTGGCTATCAGCATCTTTTTTTTGGAGTCAGAATTTGCCATATTTGGACATGAGCACAAGGACACTATGCACACCTGCTTATACCAGCGACCTGACTGCACCTGGCTCCCTGCCACACCATGACAAGTTGTTGGTAACCAAATTATCTTCCATCTTTTGAGGCAATCTTAGGGTATTTACATGTGGACATTGCTGTGGATACACATTGCTACACTTCTACCCTTATTGATAAGTTGCCCTGGTTGTAACTTGTAAATGGCAAGGCAGCCACAGCCAAAAGCACACTCCAGCTTTATCACCACTGTGACTCTAAATGGGACCGTAATTTACAAAACATCAGGATGCATTGTAGACTTAACAATACGACCTCTTTTTGCAGCCAGTGGAGTCATTTCCTGCTGGCTAGGTCCATGTCTTTTATACAGTCTGAGCAGGTGAATAAAATCTGGCTATCGTGAAACAATCAGACACAGTTCAACTGTGCATGCTTGTGTGTGTGTGATTAATCATAACAGGCCATTGTTGGGTATGGGCAGCACCTCCTGCACCATGGAGAACAGTATCAGTTGGAAACAATAGCTGCACCACTGACCCCTCAATGAGGATTGAGGTTTATTGAATCACAACCTGCAAGTGTATACTTTACATTAACACTTGCAGGTTGTGTTGGGTTGTTTGTGCAACAGCAACGTATCAGGTATGACGAGCCTTCAATGCTTTACTTGACAAATAACAGCAAGAGCTTATGTTACCTGATTGGCCAGAGCCTCCTGTTGCATTCTGGCCTCCTCCTGGGCCTTCTCCAGAGCCAGGCTCAGCTGCTCCTTGGCTTGTGTTTCCCTGCTAAGAGCTGCTTCTTCAGCCTCACTGGTTCTGCTGACGTGTGCCTTGTGAAGTTCTGCCAGCTCCCTGACAACAGAGATGTAGAAGTAGACCATTAAACTCACAAGCCTATTTAAGAACAGTTGTTGTTGTTCAGCTATGGACTTCAAAAGAAACAATGAAGATGGGGTAGTAATTATTTTAAGTACATATTCATTTGAACGGTTATTTTCTGTACCTCTAAAACTGAAGGACTGTGTATAAATTCCAATACTGTTCACCTAGGGGTGGGACGATTCACAAAATCCACGGTTTGGTTCACGGTTTTCGGTTCGGTATATGTTGATTGTTAGGAAAATCAATTATGTCTTGTAAAGTCCGGTTAAAACTGAAAGAATGAAGCAATCTGCCATGTGCGGGAGGGGATTTTATATAGTGGCTCCAGTGCTATAATCATAGAACGGAATCCTGCACCCTCCACTACAGAATAAGGCTGCATATCTTTGGCTATGAAATATCCCACAGCTTTAGATATGCATTTCGCCCTGTCTGACTCACAGAAAGGCTGTGTAAAAGCTGCGGTGAGTAGAAGTTGTCCTGTCGACTCTCTCCCTCTCCTCCTTATGCTACTAATTGTCTCACTGGGATGATGTCTCCGCAGGTGAGTTGTTGCTGTTAGCAT
Source organism: Serranus cabrilla (assembly GCA_903364295.1). NCBI lineage: Eukaryota > Metazoa > Chordata > Actinopteri > Perciformes > Serranidae > Serranus > Serranus cabrilla. Next base: position 450,023 of record CAFUXE010001060.1, read on the forward strand.
AAACAACACGTGTTGCACAATGCTTGCACACTGTCGCACTTTTTGTCAACAACTGTTGACAATTGCTCTTATCAGCCCAGCCATGAATTAATGTCATGAAATTTAAAGGACAACACAACAGCTGGTTTCCGAGGTTAGATTAACAGTAAGCCTCATTCAGTACGAGTAGCAGGAGGTGGCAGTATTTACTTATAAGAGTTGTCCAGAGCAGCCTGGAGGCTCCTGTTCTTCTCCTGCAGCTCCTCAGCGTCCATCTGCAGCCTGCTCAGCTCCTTCTCCTGCCGCTCCACCACAGCGTTCAGCTTCTTGATGTTCTCCCTGTGCTGTTTCTCCACCTCCTCCTTCCCATCCAGAACCTAAGCACATAAAACAAGGATGGAATTACACAATGGTTACACTAAATCTTGTCATTTAAGATAACTAGCTCTATATATTTTCATGAAATGAACTGACGAAAAATTGTCAAATTCCCAGATCGCCAAACGTTAGAGTGCTTAAAGGGACAGTTCACCCCAATCTCAAAAATAAATATGACCTTTTTACCTGTAGTGCTATTTAAACTACATTGTTTTGGTGTGAGTTGTTGAGTGCTACAGATACAGGCCATATCTCCAAGAGCCAAAAATTGAAAAATGGTATTAGCCATGTCTCTTTCCATTGCCTTTTTTAAAAATGTACTAAAATGAGACCTGCTGCAGCTGCCTGAGCTCCTCCTCCTGCTCCTTGATTTTCCTCTGTTGCTTGGTGATCCGTGTGTCGCTCTCCTTCTCCTTCACACGCAGTTTCTTAATGATGTTGCTGTGCTGTAGCTGCTGCTTGGACAACTTTTCCCCTAAAAGACAGAAATAAACAACTAAAAGTCAAACACATTGAAACAATACCCACTGCGTCCCACTACTTGAGCAACGTTTGGCCAAGTTGGATATGAAGAAGTATAGTCTGTTACATAAATTACAGAAGTATTACCTTCTTCCAGCAGGCCTCGGATCTGCTCCTCCTTCTCTTTGATGATCTCCATTGTATCACTGGAGTTCAGTCTTGTAGAAAGCTCTTCTCGCAAGCCCTTTATTTCCTGTAGCATAGAAAAATATAATTTTTGACACATTGGATTTTAGCATCAACGAATATAAATGTGGGATAGTTGTTAAAATAATATACAGACAGGTCCTTTGTAGGTCTTTGAAGGAAAAGCAAAGCCTCAGATCACTAATACGTGAATTACCTTCTTGGCGATGTCTCTTTCTTTGCAGGCCAGCTGAGCCTTCCTCTCTGCATCTGCTATGCGCTGGGTGAACTCATCCTTTAGGGACTGAACAGTGGAGCTCTCCTCCTTCAGGCTTATCACTTCACTAAAGGATGAACAGAGTCATTAGTGTAAGAGCTCATTGTTAAAAATACATTCAGCCTCAAAGCCAAAATGGCTTTTAAAACTCTGCACAAGTCGATTATTTTAAGCACTTAAGAATCAGAGTGACTCAATGAAAACATCACTTAAAAATTACAGCAGTATTTCTTTAGTCCATTTACAATAATTACATACATTTCTATGAATAAATACTGCATAAAATGTTATTGCTGAGTTTAACAAATTTGTTGCATTTGTTAGTATCATAGAAACAACATAATACAGTGGTACTTGTTGCCTTGTTTGACCTAGATATCAGCATGAACATTAATCAAAACAGCTTCCTTATCAAGATTTTTACAGTATCCTTGTGCCGCAGGTGTGTGTGTGTGTGTGTGTGTGTCATAAACTCACTCTTTGAGATTGTCACACTGCTCCTCCAGCGTGGCCTTGTCTTTGCTGACTGCCAGCAGCTGAGACTCTCTCTTCTCAAGGCGACCTGACAGCTCATCGATGACCTGCAACATGTTCACAATATTTTAGTGTGTTTACATAAGAACTTGTACAGAAAAGCCTAAAAAATGGAAAGTAGTGTGGTATTGCCTAAATATACTGTGAAGGTGTTACGCTTGCATGAAAAATTCTTTAACAGTATTAGACTGATTGTCAGTCAGTTGATAAAGTTACTGCACACGAGGCTGAATATTTATTTATTATTGTATCTGACTGAGCCAACAGCAGGGAAGGCCACTACACTAACATAGTTGATTTGCTTCTCATTTCTGTGAGTTTGCATTCTTTCTCAGAAACAAGGAGATGCTACTTTTATTATCTAACATTTATCTGCTGATACTTTATTTTGCATTAGTAAGTTTGTTTTGTTTGTTTTTTAACCGCCCTTTACATGTGCACATTTATTTAAATGGTACATTTTTTTTAACAAAGTGCACTGCAGAAAGATTTCAAATCTACTTAAGCAAACAGAGACAACAGCCCACGCTGCACATCACAACACTGTATGCACTGTTTACTTGTGTATGTACAATCAGTTTTTAGACCAATAATTACTTTTACGGCTAAAGTACAACTGCATAGCATCTTAATGACACAAAATATGAGGTGACTAAAAATGGCAACCATATTTTGAATTTTGGCAGCCATAAGCTGATGCGTGGTTGCCAGCCTGTCAACAGTTTTGTTTGTACTGCAGAGTTCAAGTTATATTTCAATGAAATACCTATATACTATATACATATGTATTATTTCAGAGCAGTCTAAGAATTTTGCATGGCGCTATATACACAGCTAATCTACAAAAACGCATCCCTAATATTTATTGATTAAGCAATGTGGCAAAGTTATGCAGTACATTGGGAGGGAAGGTGTTTTTGAAGTTGAAAAATAAACTCCAGTGTATTAAACATTAGCATAAACATTATGTACACACACTAGCAGCTACTAGCTACATAGGAATACAATAGTAAATGCTACCTTTTGAAGCTCCAAAATCTGTACTGTTGAGACACTTTTCATCTCTTCAGTGATCGGTGGAGTGATCCGTTCTTCCACTTTGGAGGCGGGATCAGACAGTGTGATGTTAGCCTCAGATTCCTGTTCTGTCAGCTCTTCAGGCTGCTCACTATTAACAGGTGTTGCACTGCGTCCACTCTCCTCCATCTCATCCACTGACTGCTCCCTCATTGTATCCGGAAGGCCATCTTCCTCCTCCTCTTCTTCTTCTTCCACCTCTCCTTCCTTTTCCACTGCTCCGTCTTCCTGCTTCTGACATACAGCTGATGAAACTGTTAAAGGAGGAGGGCCTGCGGTGACAGACGCCAGTGTCCGACTGCCGGGGATCTCATCATCTGAGTTAACCTCGCTGACACTCCGGCTATCCAGTGACTGCACACTGAAGGAATCTATACGTTCAAATGCGTCAGAGGAGGAGCCGCAGCTCTCTGTGAGTTTGGAGTAGTCCTCCAGACGGGGGAAATCTCCACAGGTGGAGGCAGTGAGAAGCTGGAAGGAGCCCTGCATCAGGTGAAGGCCAGCCTTGCCCTCCCCTGTTTCTTGTCTGGAGCTGGCCGAGCTCTCACTCAAAACAGACTCATGGTCAAGCACTTCAATGTCACTGGTGGTAGAGGTTCCTGAGGAGAAAGCACTGACTGGAGGGGAAGGAGTATCATTTTGACGGTCCTCCCCCTTTGAGTCTTTATGTTCAATGAGTACTTCCTTTGATGGCGGAGAAGGCGAAGGATCAGAAGGTGTAGAGCTCTTCGGTTCAGAAGTGACAGCAGCAGGTTCAGGTGAGTCTGTTGTATCCTGCTCAACTTGGTGATCTGATGGAGTCTGTGACTGCTCTAACTTTGAGTCTGCAGAAACTGGAGAGCCAGCATCTGTTTTTTCACTGCTCGTTTTACTGTCAGGGCTACAAGGAAGATCACTGGAGGAAGAAGCAGGAGAAACCGGCTGCAGGAGGATAGTGTCTGCATAAGGTGCTGTTGGTGTGGACTCAAGCTCAACCAGCTGCATCTCATCAGCTGTCTGATTCTCATCACTCTCATCAGAAGGTGATGACTTTTGAGTCTCCACTTCTAATTGTGCCACAGGCTCTTTGTTTTTCTTCTTCTTCTTCTCCTGTGGTCGCATTTGAGACTTAGTAGGGGGTACAGACACCACCTGGGTGTTGGGGACACCTTGCTCACCGGTGGACAGAAAGGCACTGAAAAAGTTTTCGGAATCATCCACAACTGTTCGGGTGACAGGAGTAGTGATAGCCTCAGAGGAAGGAGGAGGAGTGGTGGTCTTTTCTTCAGGGGGTGCTTCCCACTGCGTCATTCCCCATCCTCCGCTTAATGACAGCTTTCCAGGTATTGTAACATCTGGCAAGAAAGAAACTGCAGTGATTCGTAACTTCTATATGGCAACATTAGCTTTTAACACCTTACGTTAGAATACTTACCATCATAGGGCATTACAACTGTGTCAGCCCATTGGTCCTCTTCTTTGATGTCCAGAACTCGGTCGATTGACTTTTGGGCTGTTGTTAAAGCTTGTTTAGCGAAGCTGGACAGGTGAGATGCGTTGAACCAACTCATTTCGACCGTTAGCTAGCTAGCGATTACCAAGTTCCGAAATGGTTACTGGGATTTTAAAGGGAATTTGACAGTTAACGTTACCACACAAAGCACCGTCACTTTATCCGTCTGTGCATCTTTCGTTATCAAGGACAACCTGGTGCGAGCAATATTTCGCAATTTCAAAGTCTGTTCTGTTTAGAAAAGCTTTGTTGACAGCTAGCTTCCACTCAGCTAGTTAGCAAAGCTGCCAGATAGCCAGAGCATAACGTTAGTGTACAGGGACATCAATCCCAGATACAGTTACAGCTCGCAAACTGGCTAGCTGGCATTGAAAGTCGCAATTAAAATACAGGTATGTCTTATACCGTATCCAGAACTTTGCCACAGATGTCAAAGCGAAAGCATTCCCATGCTTAATCCAAGCTTTTTTCGGCTCCTTTGCTCGGCCGTCATCGTTTGTTTTGGTCGCTCTCAACTTGTAGCCTTGCTAGCCTTAGCCTGCTCTCTACTTCCCTTTCCACGTAGCATCATGACGTCATGATCCGGTCTGACTCCGCCTGAAATCCTCTGAATTATGATTATGGAAATTTCCTAGGAGCTAAATCTTCTCCGTTCAAATTAAGACTGTACATTATATTATAACAGTTAACCGTGAGAAATCTTAGACTTTAGTTTGTAAATTTCCCATTTGTAAGGCAAGATTCATTCAAGACCTTCCCAAACCAACATATTTTTCTGGTTGAAATCATTTTTTTTTTGTGTTCAGTTGCCTCTCTCCACTGATTGTTACTGATATCTTTATTTATGTTATTGTTTAATTATGTTAAGGGACCTTATTATTTATGTTTAATAAAGTTAACGTTTTCATATTTCATATGATTATCTACTTTTACACGCTGAAATCTTTATTGCCTAACCTGCTGAATGTCAATATGTTCCAAATATTCAAGAGATATAAAAAAAAATGTGTGAAATCTAGTCTGCAGAGAATTGCCATATGAAGCCTACAAACATGCATCGTAAATTGTTAAAACACTTCAGTTCTCAATTAAAGGATAAAGGACTTATACATAATTGCAAGACTTTGATATTATTAGCTCTATATATTTATGTTTGAGCCTATTTTACATTGGGCAAAAATTAAATGCCCAGTCTATATTGAGACATGACAACAAACAGCCTTTATAAGGTCTCTTAATTCTATGTGATAAAGTCAGTGAGTGAATCATTTCACTCCAAAAAATTGTGTAGGTTCATAAAGAAAACAGGAACTTTATAAGAAAACCATTTTATTCCAGTTCATACACCATCATCAGTGACTGTCACTTACCACCTTGGTGGTTACTGCAACTAAAATTCTTTTGGAATAAATAAATATTCAAAACCAGAACATGTACAGAATAATATTTACCAAAGTTACCATTTTTTGTCTCTTTGTTTGCTCACTATAGGTTGTAGTGCAGATAACACATTAATGCAGAAATCCTCAATATCTGAAGACAACGTATCACAAAAAGATGACAAGGTATGAACGATGATTTTGGCTTTTCAGTGCAAAACATTAACTTAAGTCAGTAAGTACATTAAAACAATTAAATCAGTGACACTCATTTACACTGTGACTGAATGCACTGTAAACTGTTCTAGCTTTTAGGCCATTTTAAATATTCTGCTTTTTGGCCCAGAAACAAGAATGACATCAACTGGTTATAGGAGTGCTTGAGTTCAACCTATGAGGTAAAGCAGAGTCTGAACAACATGGTCTGGGGTGTGGTGGCATCAGCGACAGCCAGCTCTTGTCCGTCAGTCAGCCCCAGCTCTGGAAAAATGAGTTCATAACATAAATAAGTCAGCACATTCACAGCGTGTTCATCTCAACAAAGCGTAGACATTGCTATTAATAGGAAACATATTCAGTAAATAAATTAAGCTCATCACCTTTCAGCGTTTTGGATAGATTTGGCCGCGTCCTCTGCTCAATTGAAGCAACAGACTGTGAAATAAAATAAAAACTGAAAATCTGCTCATACTAAAAATTGCAGGATTTCTTAAATCCATCAGAACTCACATGAAGTGAAAACACAAAACAGTGTAATTACCTGTAAATACAATGTTTTGTTCTTCCCTTCCACTGTGGCAGTTATAGCAGGCAATTTCATTTGTCTGAAAGAAAAGCATTATATTTGGTTGGACAATGTGTAATGCTACTAATGATTTCACCACAATCAAATATATCTACAAGCAGAAATTAAGTAGGGTGGCACAGTGCTGTAAGCATAAATAAGCCATGATAGGCAGCTAAACCTACAGGGAGGCACTCTCAGTCAGGTAGTCCAATATCTCCTGGAGTTTGGAAGATGGAGAAAAGTGCAGTTCCAGAGGTACTTGGCTGCAAGCTGAACAGGTTTCCTGCATCAGACGTGAACATTAACACGTGTTTTACAAAAAGGGCAACTTTATCACTACAGCAAACATGAGCGGGCAGATAAAATTCTGGGACAAACCTTTCGTTCTGCTTCAAAAGTGTAGGTGTACAGGCCGTCAACATCATTGAAGAGCATGTAGTTATTGAGAGGTATATAGGCACTGCAGATGCAAAAGGTGATATTATGAGACACACTGACAGGCATGCGTGATATTTACAGATCATCACTGTGCATATTTGTGCAAGCCAGACCTGCAAACTCACCTTGATGCTATTTTGAAAACTTCGGTAGCACAAGCAGCTGGGTAAAAAAAATCAGGGAAAAAAACAGTTAGGTCCGGGTAGACAGTTCTGTTTACAAAAGTCAACACACTCAGCACTGTTTGGAAATTATTAACTCTTTTATTGCAGGTCGTACAATCTTTCATCGGGTCCACAGCTCTCTACTAACACATTTATTCAGTCTAGCAGCTACTTACCAGCTATGACAGCATTTGTGGACGCTACAGCTGGAATTATCCTCTTGACAACACCTGCAGAATTTAAAAGGACAAAGTAAATACATGTTGTGTGTTTTTGTAAAACTGGACAATCAGAGAAATAAAAGCTACATACATACTACTGATCAGAGCAAACATCAATACCATATTTGTTGCAATGTTTTATCATAAAACTTGCACAAAACGAAATAGTGTTTTGGAGACACAGTGCTGTGCTATATGTATTTTGGCTTGTTTCCCAGCAGAGCAGGAGAAAAGTAGCAGTGTTCTGGTGGTGACGGATAGATGTGCTATGTGTGCTCACCCTGGGTTAGTCTGTATGTGACTCCTGTTATGTTGAATTCTGCTGCCCTCTCCAGGGATCTCTGGTAAACCCACTGGATGTGCTCTGGGTCATCACCATCCAGGACCACACCCTCTAATCCACAAAAGAAACACACACAAACAAGAATTTAGGTGTACGTATTTGTAACAGTCTTGTAAGTCAGGTGGGCATGTTTATTGAACATCTTCATGATCAATCCAAACATTACTAAGGACATTTAACAGAAATAATAACTGCCATTCATACCACCAAAGGGTTTCTCTTTGGGCCACAGCAGCATCCGGACATACTCAATGCAATGTTCTGGCAAACGAGGCATGGAGGCTATTGTACACATGGGGAAGTTGATCTATAAAGACAGGTGTATTTTAGTTACAACAAACTGACCAAGAAGTGTTTCTGTAAGATCACTAAGTCATGGTTGTATACACTATTTTTTTTCTGAAAAAAAGAAGAAGAAAAAAAGCTACCTCACCTGAGGAGGGTAATACTCGAGGGTACAGTCGATGCAGGCGGTCATGCCAGGGAGTATGACTCTGGCATTGCCTCTAAAGCCTTCTGTCCCGCCGTCAATGAGAGGAATTATGGAACTTGGGTCCAAAGCACCATCCTCATACACCAGCAAAGACAGCTGCACAGAGGAACAAAGGGATTGCTTGTGGTTACTTAGATCATTTTCCTTTCAGCGTATCTCAGCTCACCATTTTGAAAATTCAGTTATTATACACAGAAAATAAAAAAAACAGTCGTCCAAATTACTTCATAAAAATTGTTACAAACATTGAAGTTAAAAGGGATATCCTACCAGCATTCCATTCATCCACCTCCTGGCAACTATAGAGTCCAGGCCACAGACAATTATATGAAATTCTAGATGAAAACACAAAGATAAATTATTGTCAAGGCAGTTGTGGTGAAACTTTATCCCCTGATGCAAAAACGTAATGCATTGGATGCATTATAGTGTTGAAAAGAATCTGTGTGTTCCAAAATAACAAGAAAGTTGCAAATGAAAGGAATTTTGGGGTCTTGGTAGCTGCTCTTAATGATACTTACGTCTGTAGAACGTTTCATCAAAGTCTTGAATTTTCTTAAAATGTCTGCACGGAGCATTTAGGAGAAATTCATGTTTGGACAAAATGTTCACTTGCTTTCACAACCAAGAATTAAGCAGATATGTATTCTACATTCTCGTGATATCTGACATGGAGATTAGCTACTGACAGCATTTTACACTTTAATCACATGGATTTGCATGAACCAGGTATTTTAAATAACATCTGTATTCTAGACATCTGCCTTTATGTTAAACATCTATGCCTTTGCAGTAGTTGTTCAATCAAAAGGATACGGTACAACACAGCATCCAGGTATGCGGTTGTTGATGAAATCAGCTGCAACGTCTGCCTTGGGTCGTCCGACATCGTTTGGCCTGGTCACATCACACACATTAAAGAACATTTCTTAGTACTTAGAACATTATATGTACTGCATTGCATCATCTACACTGCCTTCACCAATGATACAGGTCAGAAATATACTTAATTAAACTGACCTGAAGAGGAACTGTCGATTCAGGTTTGACACATCAATGGTGTCCATGTCCACGACGTGAATGTTGCGAAAGCCTGATAGTGCCTGGGCCATGACATTAACAAAAACAAATACAAAGTGTTGACCATTTATTAATGCACATGTAATACATTGTAAATATTAAAAAATGTTATATAGTGATCATACCAGGTCTTTCAGCAGTTCACATCCCAAACCACCAGCACCAATGACCAGGATTTTGCAGGTTTCTAACATAAACTGCAACGACTGGGGTGAGAGGTAATACAGGCATATATTAAAGCAATGCAAAATGGCACAGGATGGATGAAATAACAAATAAAAAACGTGCATAACTGTGTATGTTCCTGTAATTTACCTCTGTGCTGGGTTCAAAGTCAGGATGCGTGAAGGGCCCTGACCTTTCCAGAAACTTTTTGATATGATTCCACCGCCCATCCCACTCACAGGCACGTCCACTGCCTCCATCTACCACCATCCTGGAGACAACATGTACATTTAGGGTGTATCATCAACATTACTTATGGTTGATGGCATGCAAGTCATTGTGTGGTTTGATATTACACAACATTAAGTCAATTGAAAGCATGCAACAACAAGAAAAAAGGCCTAAATTCATACTGTGAATAACTGCCAGTTCACAGCAGATCATGCAATCATTTAAAAGATTCAAGAGACTACATGGGGGTTCTACATAAACATTCACTTGTGTTTTGCTATCTGTCCTATGTCAGCGTCTACTCTACCATGTGTAACGTTTGGCTGTTTAACAACACCATTTAAATACAGTACAACTTCCTATTTTTGTAATGTGGGCGTTTCTGACCCTCTGACACTTTAAGCTAACTGTTAGGCTAGGTGAATAGCTAACATGTAAACAGTAAAACGGTAAAGACCTCTACCTTTGCATAGAGGTGAACGATACCATCAATATTTTACTGTATAGACGTGTTAGCAACTCACGACCAACTAATCAGTATTTTCGTCCTTAGACTAGAGTCAGTGTACTCTCTTTACATCCACTATCAAATTAGCTTCTCCAGCTAACGTTAGCTAACGATAACCTTCCTCCTGTCTGGTAACCTCAAACCTTCCGCCAGTTCTACCAATTCATCACTAACTTCTCAGTCAGCTCCACTACTCTGCTTCTTTTCTTCTCCCTAAAAAGAGAGAATAAAAGAAGTTTCATTCATGCTGTGCTTTCGTATGTTAATGAGATTTGAAAGCATCTTTCGGGCAGTTAATGACTGTTTCTTGCTTGTTTCTTCGGCAGCTACTTACGGCTCATCCGCATCCGCCATGTTTGTCGACTTAAATGCCTTCAAATGCCGAGGTAATAGTAGTAATTGCAATACCTCTAGAGAAATAATATCAAAAGTAACTACGATAAAGGTAGATTCATATGCCATTTTAATGTAAGACCAAGACCTGTTATGCCGTGCAGCTATGTCCTGGAGAACTTAAATGTTATATGAGCTATTGTAGCATCAATTGAGGAGTTTTTGTTGAATATCAATATTTCCGATTATTGTGAAGGCAGCAATGGTCCACTCAGTGTTGCCAGATTGGTTTGATGTTTTCCAGCCCAATTAGTGTTCAAATACCGCCCAAAGATAAGAAATAATGCAAATTAGTTTGAAAAACAATACAAGCAGTATTATGGCTCACCACAGTAATAAAACAAGTGTTCACAAGTGTACTAACAGTTAGAACATAAATAATAATAATAATAATAATAATAATAATAATAATAATAATAATAATAATAATAATAATAATAATGGGGAAGTTCATTTTACCCTCTGTTATGATATAAACGGTCTGTTTATTTTTATCAGGTAAATTTACATTGTTTATTTGCCTTCAGCACCGGATCTCCCCTTCTCTCATCAAGTCCAGTGAGTCTGTTTCTTTTTAATTTACATTTAGTATCTCAATTACGATTTAGTGTCTCATTATTACGACCTTTTATCTCATAATTACGACTTGGTGTCATAATAAATCTATAGTATGTTATGCGCAGTGGGCATGTTATTTCCATAGCAACGTCTTTTGTTTACATTCTCGCACCTGCTGATAATCCTGTTGAATTAGTACTCTGTAATACGTTACATTAAATAAAATAAGGTCTTCCCCTTATATCTTAATTGACCATCCAGCAACAGGAAGTGCTTTAATGCGGACTCTTTCATTTCCAGTGAGCTCTCGACGTTTTACCATTTTTAACAGGAATGAGGAATTTCAAACTGAATGAACCTTTTATTACCCAAATCTGAGCCTCCTCACTGGGCTTCTTTGAGAAGAAATGACTCAAGCATAAAACCCAACCACTAACACATCTCTTTCTGTTCAGGAATGCAAGTAAATAACGATAATTTGACATCTAAATCATTAAATAATTGCTTTACTTTTTGTTCAGTTTTTTTGTAAAACAGTTTGAAAATTCATGGATAACAATAATAATTATATTTCAGCATTAAAATATAGTTTTGGTTAGAGAGCTTATACATACTGGTGTATTAACCATTACAGAAACATAACAATGTTGGTAATTACCAATGCTGTTAATTTAGGGCAGCTGTGGTATAAACCTTACACTGGGTGGTGGTCTAATTAATTTGTTAAGCACTGTATATGTATATTACTTTTTAATATAATTAAAAACCAGCCCAACTCTTCGAAACCAGCCCAAATTGTGTCCACCCGCCCAAGCCCGTTTTTGCCCACACAATACAACTCAAGCCAGGCCAATTATGCGGGAAACCGTCCAATCTGGCAACATTGTGTCCACTAAAAACTTGGCAAGTACGCCACAGATCCAACAGGTGGCAGTATTTACCTTTTATTTCAGTACATCCAGCACTGTGCATACCTACTGTAGACTGTATAAAACACAAGTTAATAGTGTTAATATTGTATTCATTCCGTGTTCCAAATATTGGCACTTTCTAAGGCAATATGGTTTTGTAGGATCATAGGACATTTGAGCTGTGGGTTTAATAATAGAAAAGAGAGTTAATTGACTCTACTTGTAATTACTTGGTAATTGCTCTGCTCTGTATGGTTCACCGCTATAACTTTAGCAGTTATCTATAAAACCAGTTAACGGTCAAGGAGGGGCAGGAAAAGAGAAATGGCCCATTTGAGTTAAATAAAATGTATCAAATGAACTTGCAAACTGGATTTTAAAAAAAAATCAACCTTTCAATTTATTTGCAGCACTTCTCCTGATGTTATTATTGTGTAATTTACTTGAAACAAATATACGAAACAAAACATCTGTGTAAAACATCATAAAAATAAACGAATGCATGTCACAGATTTATTGCTTTGAGTTGCTTTCATTGTGAATTGCTGCACGAGGCACAAAGCATGAATAAGACATGAAACTGAGGTCCTGTTATTAGGTTTAACGACTTTATTAGTCAGGGCGTCTCCCTTAAGTATCTGAGTTACTGTGTCCACATTGTGCTAATGAATCTGGGTGTTTAATCTCTCATTATAGAATGATTAATAAACCTTGGATGGGCTTCTGTGCATTTTTAAGAGACATGTCTGTGGGCACGTGAACATAATTAATCTATCTGTCTGCCACCCCTCTGATATAATAAGGAATGCAGAAGGTATCTTTTGCAGAGGTCACCAAAGACTCTCCAAAACTCCTTGACAGTAATATAGGTTATTGCATGTGTGTCTGAGAGCAACAGAGAGAGAGAGTATGCACAGCAGGACATCAAGCTTTTTTTTTTCTCAGTTTCTGTGATTTGAATGGTTTGATGGAGCATCAAGATTTTTTTTTTCCTGATTTTTAATGAGATGTTCCGAATGACAGCCTCCGAAAACTGATAACTAAAAATAACTGCTGAGGCCATGTCCTTCATAGCTGACTGCCTGCCATCTCAGCCCTCCTCTCTCTCTCTTTCTATTTTTCTATCTTGTCCTCTTTCATTTAACCTCAGCGATGCTTTCGTGTTAAACAGGAGGGAAATGTGATGAAATTTCATCTCAAAAAGATTGGAAGATGAAAACCCATGAGACACTTTAAAATCAGTTATATTATGAGCGAGGATGGTTGCTGTCAAAGTATTGCTCATGGGCACTTGAGTAGGTAAGATTGTGCCCAGATCTTCAAATTGAAGCAATGTCTCTTTTCAGGGCTGGGCGATAATACAATGAATATTGTCAACATAATCCATAATATATATTTGACTGGATTGTTTCAATTGTAATGCCAACATAACATCAGCCAAACGGCGTTCCAGCAATTTTTACATCATTTGAAGGACAATTTATGTGCTAAACCTTGCAGTGGAAGCGAAGCTGGAGCAAACAATAGATGCACTTTTTTGCTAACATGTATAAAATGTGGTCTTTTTGTTGGTTTTGCCTCCAGCATTATTTTGAAGGTCTTTAAAGCATCAAGTGTTGCTGATTTGAGACTGTATCTAGAGTAGGGCAGCAGGGGACCAGAAGTCAAAACATCTTCCATTGCTGACACATTTTTATAGATTCCATTGAAATGCCATCTGTCATTCCCCCACCTAAAGCAGGGACGCTGTGAATGTCACTGCCGTGCTTTTGAGGTGACCCAGCTCTTTGCCATCCATCACAGCCAGCCAACTACAGTTAGCGTGTCCATGCAGAGATTGAAGAGTCCACAGTTAAACAGACCATTACTTGAAATACTTGATCATAGCAGGCTATCAGTAATGTGACACCTTGCTGGGAAGAAGAAGAACCTCAGAGGAGCTGTTGATGTTTTCCAGTCTTTCCCGTCCTTTTTCCTTTGCCTGCATTGACATGGGAATCAGGGTTTGGTAGCTTTATGGCCTCATATATCTCCATATCCATTTGCCGTTTGATGGCTTTCTGTCAGGACGTCCAAAGTGGTGTTGATTGTGCTAATGATAATGTGTCACAGCAATGTGTCCCATGTTAGGCAGGGAGCAGGGCTGCCAGCCAGAAGACAAGGAGACGCTACAGGCCGATGTTGTGTTGTGCAGAAGTAAGTGATTGATGAGTCTTTCTGCTGTAGTGCTTTGATTAAGACTCCAGTGATTTATCGCCACTGCTCACAACGCAATTAGTCTCCATATATACACTCAACAAAACAGTGCTGTCTTGCTATATGATCCCAATATTTGCCAGTGTGTGCGTGAACGATTGTGTGCTATCTTCATATATTATTACATTATACTGTGATGGTTTGCATCTAAATGCTTCCCAAGTCTGCCTGAAGAGATTCCCTGGGAAAAACACACCCCTCTGTTCACTTTTTCTTATTAAAGCAGGAAATGTGTTGCACGTGAGATATTTATTTAATTATTTAATATGTGATGGATGTGTTTACCTTTAGCTGAAATTGCCTTGAGTGTATTCACTTCACTATTGCCAAGAAGCTCGATAAATAGATCTTATTTGAAAATGCAACCATGCTGTGTTTGATGGTTAAAGGCTGGTGGTTTTGGTTGCTCTTGGTATCTTTAGTTTAAGTGAAGAAGTAGAAGGAAAGCAGATGTTTTTTTTTTCCTGTATTGCTACTTCGAAAGCAGATGCATTATTTTTTTTATGAAATACAACAAGTCAGAAATTCCACTGTCAGTGTCACCATTATAGCATGAGCTTGGACCAGATCCTGGTTGTTGCAACATCACCAAGGTGTTCAACAACACAATCCATCTTCCTTGTGGGAGGGGTGTGGCGTCATTGCTGGTTTGCACTTTGTTCTTCCTGTTTCTGATGGGCAGAGCCCCGCAGACGATTTGTGCTCGGCACTTCCTGCCTACAGGGGCGGAGGACTTGCCATGACCTTGCTGCACATTTGTATGCACATTTTCTAAGAGTTATTTCTAAGATGGAGGAAAAGCTGAGAGTCGATCACGTGGCGAGTTTAAAACAACTGGCCTCACTTCACTGATGATTATGTAAACCAGTGCAGCCACTGCCTTAGTTATTGTTTCTTATTGGTTCATGTCTGACCCTAAACCTACAGTTATATTTCACATCAATACATTTTCAGTACTTAGTGACTATAGCTTTGTTACATTTTAAAATGATATAACTTTGACCATATAGTTCTTTAATTAAGTCTGTATATTTACAGCACCAGTTATGACCAAAAATATATATAAACAGTATACTACACTTACATACTAACATTAAAGCAATCTTGGCCAGTAACTACATTGAACAAAAGAAACACATTTTCAGGTGAGACCTTATTTTTACAGACTATGGGTGAGACAGTGAGACATGGATATGTGCAGGACAAAAAGCAAAACAAGTCATTACAGTAAGAGGTCACAATCAACAAAGACGTTTGAAAATAAACACATCATTTTCATTTCCAACATCTTTTGTCAGGATTAAAGTCATAGTTGTAATAGATTGTTTCCATAGCAACTATCATGTTTTCAGTTTTGTAGGCATTCTATCTTACTCAAATCCCTTGAAAAAGCAGATGTCTACATTGTCCACCTCTACCACTGCTGTTTCCCTGTTTGCAGTCTTTGCGCTAAGCTAGCTGGCTTCTTGCCAGTGGTTTCAACCCTATAATTTTGAGCAAGAAAGACAAAATAAAAGTCTTTTAAAATAAAAACTATTCCTTTAATTTTCATTGAAAGTCTCAACAGCCACATATCTGC
Source organism: Serranus cabrilla (assembly GCA_903364295.1). Taxonomy (NCBI): domain Eukaryota; kingdom Metazoa; phylum Chordata; class Actinopteri; order Perciformes; family Serranidae; genus Serranus; species Serranus cabrilla. The sequence continues at coordinate 465,914 of CAFUXE010001060.1, forward strand.
CACGTTGTTGACAGTCTCATACAGTGGACTCATGTTTTTGTAACTGTTCTGGCACTAAGACTTGTTTACATATATTGCTCAGGCCTGTCAAACCATTGTGTCTCCATGATGCTGATTTGTATCCATGCAGTGTTAATATCAACCACGGCAAAGTCCTATTATCCGATCTTACATGTTTGGGAGGGGCTCACTTTCTGTGTCTTTCAAGGACAACAGAGGAATTAGTTGCAGGAGAGCCTTAAGACAGTGGAACGGAAATTTCCCTCTGCCTATTTCAACAGCGTTTATTCCTGCTTGCGCTTCCTATTTCCTGTCCTCCTCAGCATGCTTCCTGCTCTGCCATTCCTACTGTTCCTCCATCACTATTGTCCCGCTCTTGCTGAAAAGAGACATTGTGCATTGTGAAGACAACATCCAGTCAGCAGTCACTCAAGAATTTCCTCACAACAGTGAAACACACCTAGAAGTGAAGTGGCAAACAACAGATATATCAAGATTTCCAATCCATTTCCTCTGCATGGTTTTGGCTTAACTCAGCTGTGCTCACTTTTGTTACCTGGTTGTTTTTTCTGTTTACTTTTCCACTGCAGATAGTTCCCCTCAGTGCAGGTTCATTCCATGCCGTGCATGGGTTCACATTACAGTCTATGGAAGTCTGGTACATATTATATATATGCTATATGTTGCCTTGCGTGCTGTAATCACAGGCAGAAGCCATGACAAAGCGATGGTATCTGATGAGTTCAGAGTGAGACCGGTCTGATGATCGAGGATGTGACAGCACTCAAGGTAGTTCTGTGGTTGGGGTACATACATGGGAGGTCAAATGTCTGAAGGAGAGCTGTTACTGCAAAAAGTTTGGTAAACAGCTTAAGGGCAGAAATGATCGTAACTAGAACCCAAGTTTCCATTTTTCATTCCTGCCCCTGACAGAGTCTGTGGTGCAGGGAATGTGATTTTCCTTTTCCATCAAAACCCTCAAACCTCCCATTGATCCAGCATGTTTTCTTGTGACACAGTGGAGGAATGACTCATTACTCATTTGGTCAACAAATGAACACTGCTTCAGAAGTCTTTCTCTGATCTTTTTTTGTGGCAATTTTGATTGAAAAATGTAAAACCCACTCAATTATAGTCACTTGGGTTAAGGCATGACAAGTTACCTTATAAACAGCCATGATTAATGATAGAGAAGAGGTCCATGCTGTTCCCACCCTAAGGTTTAACCCCCATGGGAGTTCCTTAGCCCTGCATTTTATGTTCTCCTCTTTCCTCTGCATAACATGGGGCAGGGTGGAGCTTTAGGAAGTGGGGTATATCCTTCCTCTCCAATGAGAACATGACTGAGGTGAGAGGCTGGAGGCTTGGATGGCTCAGGCTCTGAAGCAGTGATAGCACAACAGATACCAACGTACAGCTTCCCTACAGTCAGTAGAGTCACATGTTTATGAAACATTCACAGGAGATAAAGTATCCTGAAATCCTTCACTATCCAAGCAATAAAGAGCCGTGCACCTGGCAGGCCTTAGAGGTAAATTGCCTGTGAGATTTGAGTTGTAAAATTGATACCTAAAAGAAAACACGCTCTTCTGTCATAACAATTTCATTGCAGCAATATGTATAAAATGTGTTTTAGCCTTGTAATATTGCAGTTCTCTCCAGCTGGATCACTGAGATTTAGATGGACCATGCATTGAAACAATAGCTCATTTTTATATGCACTCATGATGGTATTTAAGACCGACTATATCACATAATAAAAGGAGTAACATTTTTATTCGCTTCTCACTTCCATTTATACAACGTAACATAACTGCGACTGTTAGTTGAAAGCGCAATATTAATCACGTTGACATATCACACATTAATGAATTATAAGATTATTCATTTGTGTTTTCTTCTTGACTTTTAATCTTTATGGTGGCTGCACATCTGCACGCAGTCTGCATCGTAACGAGTCGTGATTTAATCCATGAATACACACGAGTTTATCAGCACATTAAACAACCATAATGACAAAATTATGTGACTTCTTGTTAACATCTCAGTGGTGGAGAGCCCGTTTAAATTTCTCTCTCAGATGAATAGCATGACAAGAATAATGCAGTTACAAGTTTTAAGCTACAACTTGGATCTTATTCATGTAGATTCTGTTCTTTTAGTAATAATAATGCTGTATCAAATTCATTATGGTGATGTGGTAACGTGGAGGAAAGGACGGGATAAGATGGATGTATCAGATGGGATAAGAAAGGATTATAGGGTTTTAAACAAACTCACAGGTTATCTAAACAATAAAGATGTACAAATGGTAAACAATTCAAAACCTGTCTGGAAATATTCATCACAGCTTAGCTTGGCTGAGGTCTGTGCTCTCCGAGTGCTTTTCTAGTTTGATCTTTTACCTCAGTAAACTGTGTTCCCAGATCTCAGAAATGACTTTGGTGAGTTCAACAATCTTATCAAAACTGATAGAAATGACAGACAAAAAAAGAAAGAAAAAGACTCATCCTTCAGCCGTTTTAGATAGATTCAGCTCTTTTTGATGACATAACAGTGCATCCCCTTGTACAGATGCAAGCAATTTGCCAACCAGTGTTGAGCTCAGTGTTCTCCCCAGCCCACCATAATGAATTCATTAGAGCACAACTAAAATGAGATCTTGATTAAAAACAATTTGGGTGCTAACTTATTTATTAAGATGGTGGCCAAGTGCTGTTTACCAGCTCCTGTGGGCCACTCAGTGAAGTAATGGCCAACACATGACTCAGTATACTGAATGTATAATACACACAGAAACACATAGACACCCACATAATATTATGAGACTTGCAAGTGTGTGTTACAAACATCCCCTTTCTCAACCCGGGCCAGCTGGCGCCTCATCATACCAAACAAATTATTACTCTCTCTCTCTCTTTTTGTCTACCTCTCTCCCCCACCGCCTGATGTGATGACTCCATCGTATGTCACTGTCTCCCAGCATCACCCTGAGTGATTGCCAGTCCTGACACCCACCTGCTTGTACCACTAAACCACCCAAATGCCCAGGAAATTAAATGCTCCGCCAAGATAATAAAGAGAGTAAATCCTGGTTGTGCTCTCCGTTGACGGTCGGGTGTTGTGGGGTCGGGTATTATCATATTAAGCTCGGGGCAGAAGGGGATCACAGCCCCGCACTCCCTCATTACACCTCATCTAGTGGGGATTTACTGCTTTTCCAAAAAAACAGCTTGTCTACAGCTGGAGGGTCAGTTTGTGCCGCGTGCCACTTGTGTGCCTGGCAATTCATGTTTGAGCACAGAAAATCTGAGTCATAACTTTTGGAAATATTTTAGTGCAGTTTATCGTACATTGATGCATTTTATGAAAGTCCTGCTGTACTTACAAATTCGACAAATTCAAATCAGCCGTTTGCATCATTAGAGATCAAATGAATTCATATAAATTTACATTGAACAAAAATATAAACACAACACTTTTGTTTTTGCTCCCATTTTTCATGAGCTGAACTCAAAGATCTAAAACATTTTCTATACACTCAAAATAACCATTTCTCTCAAATATTGTTCACAGATCTGTGATAGTGAGCACTTCTCCTTTGTCCAGATAATCCATCCCACCTCACAGGTGTGACATATCAAGATGCTGATTACACAGCATGATTACTGCACAGGTGTGTCTTAGGCTGCCTACAATAAAAAGCCACTCTAGCATGCTGACTGCAGGAGTGTAGTATTTCTGTATTAGTGTATTTCTCCAGTAGGATTTACCTTTGTCCATAAGATCCAAAATATAGATTTAAAATATAACTACAAGCATTGATTTCTTTCTAGTTTCCCAATAGTAATATCATTTTCATGATGGTGTTCAGTATTAGCCAGTGAGGCAGTATGAACAGCTTGTACAGCGACTGCAACAAACATGATAAAAACCATTCATTTTGAACAGATTTTCCCTCCTGATAACAGCTGCCGAGGAAGAGATTAATAATGAAGTAGAAAATGAGATTATGCTGAGTCATTAAGTTTATAACCCTCTGTAGAAGTAGATAATGGTTCTGCTAGTGATCATAACTGTTGGCACAAAGTCACCAGAATGCTTGATTATAAATGAAGTCCTTGAAATCTTCCTCCACTTGGGACTGGGTAACTTTGTTTATTGAAGTGCAACCTCATTTTATGAGTCACAGACAGTTGTTTGTCTGTTTCTGAAAAGGGAAAGCAATAAATAAAAGTTGAAGAAAATATTAAGGAAGAATCCGATAACTCAGTTCTTTGCTTATAGGAATAGTGTGGATTTTTTTGAAGTAGAAGTATATGGGCTATTTATCCATAGTCAGCGTATTGACTACAGTAGATGGTGGTAGGCACGACCCCGTTTAGAGAAAGAAAAATACAGACATAGAAGCCAAAGAAAGGTGCTGCTGACCTATGTCACCAAACTCCATTGACAAAAAGTGTAATTTTATCTTGCAGAACACAGGAGCTGCTGATCTACCACTGCAAACAAACTAATCGATCAAGGCAGCGTTTGACCAGCAACTACCATGTTCTGCAAAGTAAAATTACCATTTTGGCCAAAGAAGTTTGGTGGTCTCGTCAAGAACCTAAAAGGCTCCAGTGTCCCCACATGTAAACTTATACAGGGCTGTCTGATGGCATTGATTCTCTTTTTTTTAGGTGGACAAATCGCCAACATTTTGCTTATTGCTACATTGCTTAGCTTTCACATCCTTCTAACCGATTCAAACCGGCGGGGTGCCGACTGCCATGTACTTTAGTTAATACTCTCACTCTGACTAGGCACCTCATACAACCCCTCTTAAATAAAGACAGTAAGGCAATCCATAATGTCTTATAGTTCCATCTGCTTTGATTTGAAAGAGTGGAAGTGGCTTTGAGTTTTACATGTCCTGTCATGTGCAGCCTACCATCACCACTCAACAAAATGCATTTTCAGCTCACTGATTCAAAGACTGTAAGTCTCCCACCAGGTGTGTATCCCATTTCCACAACAAACTCTGTGTGCACATGTGTGTAGAACAGAATTGGCATTTTTTATACACACAACTGCATTAATGTCACTGCAGACAGTTAGTAAACAGCCTCAGGTGGGTCCTTTGGAGGCTTATTTGCATTTTACACATTGTCTTCCTACAGTCGATCAACCTGGCTGTTTTCAGTGTGAACTAATCCATTGGCACAGCAGGGGACAAGGGCATTCCATTAGCATCAAGCTATATTTTAAATAAATAAATTTATCTCAGAGGATTGAAAGGCTTTTACTTTTCAAACATATAATGGATTTGAATTTGGGAATGCAGGTATTTGAACCATTGGAACTGTGAACTAATGCCACATATCTTTGTACACATGACTCAGTCAAATATAAGGCAGCAGCATTTAAAAATGGAATCTCCTAGTTTAAAATACCCATCTGCAACATTCAGCTAATTGCCTTGGCATCAAAGTGGTGCACTGGTCTTTCATTTCTGTGCTTTGTTATGCTATGCTTTGTGTTTGTAGTTGGACAGATTTTTGGAAAAAAGCTGCATATTTAATTTAAAATGTGACATCGTTAACACGGGGCCCTTCATCACACGATGGCAGGCAAATTTCTGTTAAGTGTTCAATCACAGTTGTCAAGGTGAGGATTTAGCACGTGGGATGTTGATGAAGGATCAATACAACTCCATCATGGCTGCGCTTTTGTCTCACTGCTAATAAACACATTGACCGTTTTATGATGTTCAGGGACAAACCCAGTCCAAAATGAACTGGAACCCAGGGGCTTCACACATAAACAGATTGGTGCTGTGGATTTGCACACTTGGGATGTGATCACACACATCACAGTTTCCCATCTAGTGTTTTTTTTCCTTTTGTTTTTTTTGCTCAATCTGCCCCAAAATATCTATCAGCATTGGATGCCTCGCCTACAGCTATTATCAGCTCCACATCCCTATGAGTGTTGAACTAAACCATCCTCAGCCACCATATGAGCAGCACAGCGTAGTGTACATGATATGATATGAATGGTGAGAAATCATATAAGAGAAGGTGTCCCAATGCCATAGTTTCCATAATGCAACAATGCAAGGTATATGTCTGTGAGTGCAGGCCCTTGCTGAAATACATGGAGCTTTAAGCTACTGTTTGATCAGAGCCATTTATTTTTCTTGGTTATATTCTTCCCTGGGTGATACTGAGGGAGAGAAAAAGCACCCCGTGTTAAAGGGAAAGCGATAAAAACATAAATGGGGTAAAACGGGAAAGATCATTGTTTATTGTGGTTTAGGAATTTTCATATTGCCTGAAACCAGTAACGTAAATAGACACATCCCCTTGAGATTTCCAGGGTAGTTTATATGAAACATATATAAAGTTCTCTGACATTGGAGGCCAGTCCTGCATGTGAGTCCAGCCTCAGGTGGATCAGCAAAAGATAGGCTTTGTCTCCTGATTCAAAGCCTACAGCCATATACTACAGCTTTACTCCAGACACATAAAGAAGCAACACCTCCTCTTCTCATTTCCTCAGTAAACGCCTTTGAGTGTGTAGAGAGGAAAAGGTGAGAGGCAGAAAAAAACTGTAGCAATTAAAAGAAGAAAAGAGGAGCAAGAGAGAAAGTTGCTAATGGGAGTGGAAGATAAATCAAACCCATGTATTTTTTCAAGAGAAGGGAAAGGAAGGGAAAGTGGGGGTGG
>CAFUXE010001060.1:481312-519523 GCA_903364295.1 Serranus cabrilla
GTTGCAATTGTGAATAGAATACTCTCGAGAGGCAATTTGGTGCTGCCATAAGACCAGAGTGGAGCTATCTTTAGTCATCCAATTCAAAAACAAAAGGTTACTTTATGGCAGCTATAAATGTGCTACTACTGACACATTAAAAACTGTCTTGGCTTCAGCACTCCATAATGGTTATTACAGTATCTCATTGTAACAAGGGGAAGCAAAACAACTGAGTCATTGTGATTTAATTGTTTTGGTGGAGCATATTGCAAAATACATTAGTCAGCATCCTATTTACACAAATAAACAGCTTAATTACTGCAGCAAACACAATGGGCACATCTTCAACGGAAATGATTTCATATTTAATACCCTCTTTAGTGACTTGCTAAATAATTTAGAAATTGTATCATTACACACACACACATGCATATTTACTGTTAAATGAGAAGACATGAAGTGATTCTCTCTAACCACCTCTTTGAGTCTGTGCACCTGCAGGAGAGCTTCATCCTTCCTGCACCAAACCATCTGGAATGGGAATTTCTCTGTGTGTATAATGTATGGGCCTGTATGCTGCTGCAGCAGTCAGGACCAGAGCCCTGTGGTGATACAGCACAGCTGATTCTTTTGTTGCACATCTCTAATATATCACTATCCTCTCCAAATCTGCTGTAAAAAAAAATCCCAGAAGTCTGATACATTGTTTGACCTTCAATGTGTGGGTGTAAGCTGACAAATCAAAGACCCCAAGTGGGCGACGCTCCTGCAGCCTCCCCGCTGTGTTGCACAAGGTGCCTCTGTCCTTGAAAAAGCACAATGAAGTCCCGGACTAAAGCTTGTCAAAGTTTGTCTGTTCCTCGAAACCATCAGGCTCTGCACAGCACCAGTCAATCAGCTCTGTGTGAGGTTACCTAAGGGGTTAACATCGCCAACCTTTCCCATCTGTTGCTAAGGAAGTGTTGCCTGTTGTGCAGGAAACAGGGAGAGCAGTTTCCTGTTATGAAGAGAGATTTTTTTTTAAAGGCTTGCATTCATTCAATCATGCAACAGATGCCGGGCCAGGAAGCCCGGCCAATAGCAAAAAGGCTTTGGTGTCCTGGAGAAACTGTATTTGGAAACTGCTTTTAGGAAACCTCTCTATGCACTGTTCTGCTTCAGGAAATAATACATGAGCAAAACATGGTGGAGAAAACACAGAGGAGACCTTCTGAGTATCTGATATATACTGTGTAATCTCTTTACGGGTTCCAGTCATTTAGAGCTTGAAAAGTGTGTTATGGCACCGCTCATGTAACTATAGGTCTTAACTTTTCAACTGTCATTCAATCAGTGAAGGGACGTGCATGAAGGGACAGATGTGATTTTAAATAAGAATTGCTTTGTGCAAAAATAGTATGTGAAGATTTAAAGCTGCTGCACAATGCAACACTGATTTATAATCCAAATCTGTCATACTGAGGGGATTTGTTTTTACTCATCTGTGGAAAAAACAACACATACACAGACACACTAACACGATCAGGTGTGGTTATAAAATAGCTCACATATAACGCTGTGCATTGCAAATTGAAGCATATAGAGAGTGGGTTTGGCTCTCGCCGTGCTGTAGCTCTGGCTGTAGTCCTGCCTCAGGAAGCGCCGAGCAGCACCTCCCGTTTCCACACCAGAGCGCACCAGTTTACTGTAGCATCAGCACTGGAGGTGCACGCCGAATGAACGCTCAGCTGCGAACACGGCTGTCCTCCACACTCTGATTACTGGGAGAGAAAAAAAGAACAAGATATGTTTCGAAACTCTTCTTTTACCGCTTGAATTTCCCGCAATGTGTTTGTCTCTGGATTAAGTTTTCACGTCATTTCGAGGGACGCGGTCGGTTTGCGGGGAAACATGAGGATAACAGTCGGTTCCCGTGGATGATGATGCCCCACAATGAACGCAGGTTGGTTGTTAATCTTTTATGTTCCTGCTAAGAGTCCAGAAACTTTAAATGTTTTATTGCAAACAAAGTGAGACGGCTGTGTATATGTGTGAGGGATGTGGTGATTACTGAGATTGCTAATTTCTTCCTGAAAACACATTGAATTAGATTATTTTTCAACTATTTGACATATCAAATTGTATCCAACCATGTTGTGGTGCTGTAATGAGTTGTTCCATAGGTCAAATTAAATATACACACAGCTATAAATGTGTGTGTATCTGTACGTGTGTGTATGTATATATATATATATTATATATAGAGAGAAAAAAGTAGTGGGTTTTTAATGGAAATGACATAACTACAGTTTCTACAATTGTGGGATCAATTCTAAAAACAGACATTTTTGAGTTTAAATCTGTTTTGGATAAAATTGCTTTCAATGGAAGTCTCATTTGGGATTGTTCTAGCAATAGGGTTAGAGCCAGGATTATAATCAATGTCTGTGGAAGAAGACAGAGCCATGGCTCGAAGGTCACCTGTCATGCACATGCACTGTCCTGTGAATTAAGTTGAAAATGGTTCCTTTGTGTATGATTTCTGCAAAAGGAAATCTTTCTATTTTAAAAAGAATCCCCCATTTTGTTCTTTAGCCTTGTAACTTTCGGGCAGGTTATTCAGGCTTAGCGGGTGACATTTCATGATGAGGACACAGTCTGAAATCATATCCTGTGAGTTTGGCACAGCCAAGGTCCCAGTGTCTATCCCTTCCTTTGTTTTTCAAACATTTGTTTTAATTGAATTCTTGTTGCATAATTCATATCCTGTTGTTTGCAGTTGGGTGCTTTGTCAGACGGGGACCCTTGTTTTCTCTCCCAGTTTTATTGTTCTTTGACGCACTCAAAGGACCTTTTCAGCAAAAAAAAGTGTGTGTGTGTGTGTGTGTGTGTGTGTGTGTGTTTCGTGAGAAACAGGGAAGAATGACGAGAAGGAAGTCCATTTGTGTTGTGAAAATGTGTACTCCTAGAGAGGTTCATGGAGGAGTGATGGGGGGCCATGGTGTTAATGTCCTTCCCCCCCATGGACATCCTGTGTGGAGTCTGAGGAGGCTCCGCTGGAGCAGCTAATGAACCTGAAATTCCTATAAGGAAGAGTGCGGTGACATTAATACAGAAAAAATATGTATAATTGTGGTCATAAAGCAACAAACTGCAATGAAAGCCAGTTATTGTAAAAACTCAAATTAGACTGATGTCTAGAGAGTGAGAGAGAGACACTGATAGAGAGAGAACACTCAGAGATAACCAGAGTGCACACAGGGTTTAATAGGATGTGCGTCAGGGCAGGTACTAAATAACAGGAAGAGACAAGGGGTGTATACACTTTGTTAAGTACGGGTGTGTTTCATGACAATTCTAAATTTCGAATAGCGCTCTTTAATGACTTAACAATTTTACCACTTAGCTAAAGTCTTCCTTCCAAAGCAACATATAGACACACAGTGTCAAAAAATTAAAATGACACCGTTCTTTGCAGATGAAAGCTGCTTGATCACCCATTTCAATGCATATAATGATTTTTGGGAACAACAAATCATCTTTAGATTTTGTAATGACAATTAATTGATTATTTTCCAAATCTGATTCTGTTCTAAGCGTCCAACCTGCATGTGTCATTTCCCAGACAGGGACATGTTATTGTTCCTCGTCCAAGTACTCTGTGGCTCTGTTGTTTTTCCTGCTGATAATGTCCCCTGCAGCATTCTGCATGTCACTGACTATTGTACAGCACTTGACTTCCTCTTAGTATTCTATACCAAAACAAGAGCCACAAATGTATCATTGTGTATCTTAGCTATTAGGTACAACAGAAGAAATGAAAATATTATTAATGCAGTCCCTGTGAAGTGAGAGCCTCTTAAGCTAATGTACTGTGACATATTTGCCAGTGCATAAGAGTATTTGAATGGAGTACAGCTACAAGAGAGATTTAAATCAGAACCTCTGTATTTTGCAAACACACACCTCCCTCACCTGATGTTGAAGCAGGTGGAGGACAAGGGACAGATGAATGGGGAAATTTGCCAACTTTCCCTTTTTTTCCTTCTTCTATTTAAGTAATTTTTTCCATCTTTCAGCTGTATTGATAGTGGAGAGATATAGAGTGAAAGGGGGGAACAGAGGGGAAGACACACACGAAAAGGCCTCCGAGCCGTACCCGAACCCAGGCTGCCTGCTCGCGAGGACTAAGCCTCTGGGGTATGTGCTCCGCCAGGTGTGCCACCTGGATGCCCAAAATTAGCCCATTTTCAACTGGCTCTGTGTAATTGGAGCGCAGGCAGCACTTGCAGGCGAACAGCGTCTGGCCTCCCTGTCTCTCCATGTTTCTGTTCACCTGCCAGATCAAGCCAGCCCGTATTGCCCAGTACGCAGAGTTGGCTGAAGAATGGCAAAGCCTCCATTAAACAGACCCCAGCCACATTGTTTTGGAAATCAAAACAATGTTTTAGCTCACTGATATTCACTGATATTCGCCCCCATCTTGCTCTGCAGTGCAGTTTATATATTGTATTACTTGCTGCTGGTTGCCCAAAATCTTATTTGATTGGATTAATTCTTGTAAACCCTGCTCAGTGCAGGTCCGAGCATTTGAAACCATTTTACTTGCTTTTACAGGAAGAGAAAAGATATGGATTTTGATGTAGATAACTGTGATTTTTTACATATATTTGACATTATGCGGCTATTCTTTATTCAGTAATTAACTTAAACTCTCTTTTCACAGATTGTCAAAATCCTTTGCAAGTCCCACGACCAAAGGTCCGCAGTCATCTGACCATCAAAGTGCAGTCCAAACTGATGTCCAGGCCGTGTCCTCCTCTCCGTGGTCCAAAACCTCCTGTCGCCCCCAAGCCCAGACCCCTGTATGAGCCTAACGCACAGGAGGAGCCCTGCCCCCAACAGCGCCTGAGTAACGGAGACCTGGCTCACTCTGATGGGGAGACGGAAGATCTCCATGATATGGCTGAGGAGAATCAGGACAAAGAGGAGAAAAGTGAGGCAGAGGATGGGGTTTTCGACAATGGCTCAGGACACAATGACAAAGAGGACATAGCAGGAGGAGAAACTGAGGAGGAAGCAGAAAAGGAAACAGACATATTAGATAATGATGGCGACAGCATTGGTTCTGAGGACACAGTGAAAGCAGATTCTATTGTTGACACTACTGAGGATGAAAACACTGACAATGACTTGAACCAGCCTGAAGGTGGCATTCACACTGACGATGAGAATACATCAACGCCTCCACTTCCTCCTGCTGAAATGGAGAATGAAACAGGGGAGGAGGCAGAAGAAGAGGAAAGTGAAATAGTTTGTGGTTCTACAGGACACTCAGATGAACATGTAGAGGAACAAAATCTTGATCAAACACAATCACTCAGTCAGGGTGATGAGGACAATGATACTGGACTTAATAAAGTGGACAGCGAGGACTGTGTGGACTGTGATTTACACACAGATGAGGAAGCTGGAGGATTTTCATTTGGATTAAACGTGCTTCCAACTGTAACTGAGGAGTATCCCTACGATGTGATTGGCCCCACAGATGATGCTAGTGATACATGTGAGTCATGTGACCCAGCTGAAACAGGGGAGACAGAGGTTTGGCAACCAGAAAGGGCCACCAAGGACGTCTCCGGTTGTTTCCGGTTCACATCAAGCACTGAGGATGTGTTTGGGCCTTATTCGGTCATTGAATCACTTCCGCCAGATATGACCGGCACTGCTGACCCGGAGTGGAGTCAGGATGACACTGATGACAAACCCACACATGAAATGCAAACGGCAGGTGCTTCTGACCAAGAACCTCACTATGTGTCATCAGTTGACGTGGACAACTTGGAGGATAAGCAAGCCCTCTCAGAACAGGGTGAGATTGATGAGGACACTGATCAGTCGAATCAGCACAAAGACAAAGCAAAGGAAATCGACTCAGCAGATGAGTATGCAGACATTGACGATTCACTCTGCCTTCAAGCAGAGGATGAGCAGTTGGAGTGTGTCTCATCAGAGGATTACGTTGAGATAGGCGACGATGACGAAGAGGAAGAAATTGAAAAGAAACACATCAAAGGAAAAAGTGTAAAAGTGAGAACGGCTAAACGAGAGCAGGCTTTCCTCAGTAAGCGAACAAGCTGCCAACCTCGCCTCAGGTTGTGCAACATCACAGTGCCAGCAGACCTAGACGCAGGCCGCACCCCGGAGCTCACCAACAGGGTGGTGTTTGCCCACACCACTGAGGCCTTTGAAGAAGACATTGAGGAACTGGACTGCCATATTGTGCCTTACTATGAGGACACAGATTCAGACAGTGAGGAGCATATATACGAAGAGGCAGGGTTTGACTCAGAAGGCGAGAACTTTGTTACACTCGATCGGAAGACGATTGTCACAAGATCACGCTCCTATTCTGGTAAAATTCCAGGTTATGTCCCAGAAACTGTTCCAGAAGAGACAGGGACAGAGTACCAGACACATGACTACTGCACAGTGGCCTTAGATAAAAACAATGAACCACTTAGCCATTCACAGCAGCCTGGGGTCAACTGTTTGATCCCGTCTATGAAGTCTCGTCGCTTCTTGTTTTATTCCCGGTCTGCAGAGGGTCCTGAATTGACCTTGACCACTCCAACAGACATCAACCAATCCATGAAGGACGAAATCAGGATAAAGAGGAAAGATGATACGCTTTCACTCCCATGTGTCATTACGTCTTCTGGAAGCTTCTCCCAGCGTAGCCATCAATCATCTAGTGGTGTTTCTACACCAACCTCTCTAGTGGACATACCACCACCCTTTGAGCTGGCATACATTACTAAAAGACCAGTCACCAAGAGTTCCCCATCCCTCCTGATCCAGCATGAACCTAATGACATACCTAAGAAGAAGACTTCCTCCTTCAAGCGCTTCCTGGCACTCAAGTTCAAGAGGAAATCGGACTCGAAGGGTTTCAGTGACGGGAGTGTCCGCTCTTCGCGTTCTTCATCTGAGTCCAGCCATCACGGTCCAGCAAGAGTCATAGAGCTTGATCGTAGAAGCACTGGCAGCTCTCCTCAGCTTCAGTCCCGCATTGTGAACCCCCAGCAGCATCCTTTTGTCCTCTACAAAGAACAACAGAGGAGGAAAGGTGACCTCAAAACTTATGGCAGGGGCGTCTCCAGAGTGGAGTCCTTTGAGGAGCGTTCTCGGCGATCCGCCATGCCGCTGCCTTTGACCAAACCTCGATCCATCTCCTTCCCCAGTGCAGACACCTCAGACTATGAAAACATCCCAGCCATGAGCTCAGACTATGAGAACATCCAGATCCCAGGCAGACCCACCAGATCCCACACTGTGACAGAGTTTTTTGAGGACCCCAATCGCACTACAGTTACCTGCAATGACAATGACGGCTATGTGGATATGAACAGTTTCCCTGGGATTGACAGCATAACCCAGTCATCGAAAGCAGACACTGAAAGGTAAAGTAAAAGTTCCATAAAATTAAAATGGCCTTGTATTATCGCTACAAAAACTGAGTCACAGTTTAAAAAACATACATTACCTTACATGCTTGACCTTGCCTCCGGCTGTATTTAATCATAAAGACATACATTTGTCTGAAATGTCCCAGGTTTTGAGATCGCTTTCTGCTATCAACTATAGGTGGACACAAATTACCATTCCAATGAAAACTGTTCCTGAATTTTCAGTGCTATGACTATACCAAATTAAGCTACGTAAAGGTTCAAGTTAGTTGTATTGGAGTTAAAGCTCAAAGTTCAGAGACAGAATTATTAATTAAAATTGAAAAAAAAATAATACTTTAACATTTTTTTTTTTAAATAATTAAAATATTACAAATCTGGGAATATTAATCTATAATTACCTGTATGGCTTGATAGCACAAAACTTTGGTGTGCTGAGAATTTAATATATCACATGTTCTTTGGTAGCATTTGAATTTGATAAGTGATTGATTGTTATAAGACAAAACAAGCTATTTGAAGTCATCAGATTCTGGGCAACTGGGATGAAAACATTTAACTATTTTCCTGCATTTAAATAGATGGCATCAGTTAAGCAGTTCATTTGCAAGAAAAACCAATAATGAAAACAGTCCTTAGCTGCAGCCTTAGATTAGATGTCTTGAACATAATAAGCAAAAACTGTGTTTTTATTAATGCTCAAATATGGCATTACTGCTAATCTTCTCATACATTAGCTGTAAAAACTAAGCATCCTCTATGTTGACTTTGTAGTCTACAGAACAGGTGAGCCTGTTTATCTCTGGAGCCACTCTTGAAGTAGTCATCTGAGTGGTTAGGCCTGAACCTATCTGCTCAGAGGGGCAATCTTGACCCCTGAACAGCTGACAGATATACTTACACCGTATCTCGGATGAGCGGTGGGCACCTGGCTGAGTACAATGAGATCTCCCTCTTGTAGGAAAGTGTTCAGCGAGAGATGAGCAGCCTGCTGTGTCAGGCATCGCTGGCTCCTGGAAGATGGACAATGCTTGTGGGAGAGCTTACTTCTGTTTTTCATTTGGTAGATTTAGAGGTCACATCTGGTGCCGCTGCTTCCCAAGAAGTCTGAGGTGATAGAACTGGTAATGGTTATCGGGTCGCTTACCAAGCGCAGGTTGCCCACATTATAGAAAGTCATTATGGGCTGCAATTAAAAGTGAAAAAATGTGGGGGAGTTCCTTTCACACAAGGAAGTGGAAAATGATGAGGGAAAAGGTGAGAGAACTGAGAGAGGGGGTGTTAATAGAAGGTACAGAAGAGTAAGAACACAAAGAGTAAAGCGATAAAGTCATATAGAGGAGGGGGAGGGGGAGGTAAGAACAGCAGAAAGGAAGCAAGAGCAGCTCTGGTGTAATTGCTCTCCTGTACCTGACACTTATTGTTAAGTTTAGGAGAGCTTTTATTAAAGTAGCTCTCTCCCGAGTGCTTCTCTTTCATTGGACCCTTAAGGGGCCACACGATTTACTGCAGTGTGTGATAGAGTGAGGAATCACCGCGGTCAGACTGTACCAAATTACCTCAGCCTGTGCCACAGCTTTAGTCACTACGGACCTCAGTCTTTCCCCAGTCTTAATAAAATAGTTATGTTTGATGACCTGTGTGCAGTTAAAGAGACAGGCCATTACCAAGAGCTTCTTAAAAGGCTTAAGATAATCTTGGGGCAAAATGTGTCTCTATTTGTTTTTATTTCTTGTGGTACCCTTTGTTTATATATTTTATGTGCAGCTATCTGCTGTTTATTTCCTCACTACTTCACATCATCATACTATCCTAACATTTTACCAGGGTATGTGATATGTCACTTTTAGTGTATAATAAATGAATACATTTATTTCTTTATTAATTCAAAACAAACAAGTGTCAAAGCTTACCTGCTGATGATTTAAATCATTGTAAGCTAGCAGGTATGACATGGTCTAGCCTACTATTTCTCTAATATGCAATTAGCCTACTCAGACAAGTCTTGCTGTGTGTAAATCCTTGTGGGGAAGATTTCCAGATATTCAACCAGCTGTTGGTTATAATAGAAACCCACAGCTGTGGTTTTCTATTAAAAAGTCAGAATAGAAAGAGTGACATTTGACCTTGTTTGGGGTTCAAAGTGTCCACGCAACAGTTTTGCAGACAGGGGAATATTTCACTGTAGTACCATGAGTGTCCATTGCTGCCATATCCAGTTCTAAAGATTATTTGTGTTGTTTTTTTATTGGCATTTCCCCTCATATCCAGTTCTATAATACTTTCATACATTCACCATATGGAAGAGGGTGTGATTTACTATAAAGTGGGTTGCAAAAATAACAGAAGCTGCCTGTTCCAACTCTAGTGGTGTGTGCGGTGCACTACAGTACATGACCCCAGTACGGCATCTCACCATTAAAGAGGAGTGCCTGTATTTTGACCGTGTTAATAATCATACTGTTGGGATTTCTATTTAGACACTTAACCGACAGTAACACCCCTCCTAGCCTTGTTCAGCTTGCAGAAGAAATAATTTATACAACTTTAGACACACACACACACTCTTCCATACATTCTGTGCAGCAGCACTTTACTGTGATTTCCTCACTGTTTCTTTACATTGTAGTTTAAACATTATACATATCTCAACATTTGAAACCCTTCCATTCCCCAGAAAATGGTCCCTCAGTGAGGGCTCTTTTTCTCCCAGTGATGTTATCGATGTGGCTCATTGTATGGATGAGGTCTCACAACACTCACAATGATGCAAAGAACCTATCTGTCCTGTCGGCTCGCCTCCACCGCATTCCCCCCAGGGATGCTTCAGTTGCCAGGGCCACTCTTTGGTCTGTCTATACGGGGCTTTTTATGTTTATTTGAGTCTGTGTGTGTGTGTGTTTACATGTGTATGTATACACAATATAAGTCATGTGTAGTCAGTGTATATAGGTGTTTGTCCCTGCCTTTGTGTGTACATCTTCCACTAAACTCTGTTCAAAGCTGCCGCTGTCCCAGGCTAACTGGCTGATGATGGCAGTGATTTATTGAGAACTCATTCAACAGTCAACGTGGTTTTAGACCCACAGAGGAAAAAGTGGATTTTTGTGGTGAGGAAAATGACCGAATGGCCCCAGAGCAGTGCACACAAAAGCACCGTGCCTACAGTAGCAGACATGCATCTTAAAGAGAATTCAGAAAGCTGCTGGTTCCACAGGCTTGGCTTGTTTCCACTTGCGTGATTAATGTATAGCACCATTCAGACACTACTTCAGCACTAGCATTCAGGGTAAGCAAAGAGACATGTTCATTAGCAAGATACCACAGAGTACAATGCAAAAGAGGCACTAATAATTCATCCCAAGCCTCGACAAGGTGTTTGTTTGTGGGTTTGTTTGTGCATATATGTGCATTCACACTAAGTTACAACTTAGTGCTGCTTTATCAAAGATGAGGCTCCTGCTGATAATGCACACTCAGCAGAATTGTCCTTGCCAAGTAGCCTTGTAGCAACAAATGAGTTGAAAAAGGTGTTTTAGCAAAGAAAGCCCAGGATTTGTGATAGTGCTGAGCTCATTAAGTGGTCTTTATGTCAACTTTAAGCACTTCCAGGTCGACTAGCAACAGTAATGCAGATGTGTTTTTGTCCCTGTGCACAGAGGAAACAGCTATAGTGGTATGTTAAGTAAGATACTGTGAATGTATGCAGAAAATGTACATTTTTAGCTTACCCTTTGGTGCCATTTTCACTTGAAATAGTTCAACATGAACTGATGACAAAGCCCTGCCATGGCCTCTAAAACAGCTCCTCCACCCACTGTTATGTTAGTGTTAGTAGTGATGAGGGAGCCATCTTAAGTACATTGTTGTACTGGGTGGTGGCTATGTGCTGTGTGGCGGGGTGGTGGACAGGGCGTGTCGTTTGGCTCGCCAGGCCTGGTGCCATGCGCTCTGAGGTCATTGCCAGGTCATCCCCGGGGAGGAAGCGTCCAGCCTAGGAGCTTCCCACCAGCCTGTTTACAGGAAATGCAGGACGAGGGCGGGGCTCTGGCGGGAGGCAGGTGGGTGGAGACAGGAGAGGACAGATAGGATGAAGAGAGGAGAAGGGGGTCACCGTGGTGGGGTGGAGGTCCGGACTCTCCCTTGAACAACAACATGAGGTGTGGTGCCGTCAGGAATGCCAGGTTTGCTGTTATTGTTGCTCCAGTTAGCCAGGAATGCCTTCAACCTCCCACTTCATACGCCCTAAAAGTACTCATTGTACCATCGATTAAGGCTGGGTTTAAACAATGGGCTTTTCCCACTCAAATCGATCTTCTTTTTGATAATCTAATATTGGTTCACAAATGTTGCACTTTATTGGGTTGACTGCTGTGCTGTGTTCATGATAAATAAAAGGTACATTAATGTATCTGCTTTGGGGTAAATTCTTAATGTAAACATTAATATTTTTAATAATGCTACTGTCTATAAGTTCTCTGAGAATCTCTTATATGTCCGAGCGAAATTGGTATTGTAACTGAAGTATCAATTCAATCAATTGAATCGAATTGAGACTCAGTGAATCTGAATTAAATTAATTTGAAAAAGAGGTGACACCCTGCCCTAATAGGGACAGCGCAATACCTCTCATGCCTGATACCAATACCAATCGGATCATTTTCTCTCTATAATAAATCTATCAAATTATACATTTGTATGGATGCACTTTGCTTTACCAAGCCATCGAAATAAATCAGATTGCCGCATCCCTACCTAGCAGAGTGTTAAAGAGGATAAATCCACTGAAAATAAGTGCCCAGAGGTTTTGACACAGTTGCATATGTGGCCATGAATCACAGCCTGTCACATGATGTGGAGCTGTTATTATTATCCAAAACAGACTTCTATTGTGTCACAGGTGAGGCAGCAGCAGCAGTCAAAGCATCTGCGTCTTCACAAATCACTTCATCACTCTGTCACAGCCACAGCAGCACAACAGCCACAGGCTACATGCTATCATCATCATCACTAAAGGCAGCTTCCTTCCAAACTACCTTCCAATCTCTTGATCCCCAATCAGTGTCTCACTCTTCTATAGTTAGCAGGCTAATGAGCCTATTCAGCTGCTCCTATTTCCTATAATAGTGCCATTACAAGTTGAGAAAGGCCTGTCTGATTGCACCTCATATATATTTTAATAATACGCAGTGTTTAGCTCAATTGAATTACATATTACAGGCATCATCAAATTCAAAGGAGTTTGGTGGAATACAGGTGTTTTTCACAGAGAGTCGTTGTGTCATCCTCTGAACCTGACACAGTAGATTTAACTTTGCCATGTTATAAGAGGCGTTTCAATCTGCTGGAATAATAGCATTACCTTAATGGTATTGTTAAAGTGTTTCATGTATTACTATATTACAGTATCATACATTGGCAGGTTTAAATATGGAACGTTACAAGAAGCTGACTGGAGAAAAAAACATATTCTGATTACTTTGGTCAGTATTCAGATCATGATTACTCATTGACTTTGAAAACACCTTGAACTTACTGAGCTTTAAAAAAAAAACTGGACTTAGACAGAGCTCTCAAAATTTTAACATAATTGAACTGAAAACAAAACAATAAAACATTTAAAAATGAAATAGATTAAATAAATATATGTGTAATATAATGTGAAAATAATAATTAAAAAAAAGATCAACAGCGATTTAATGTTCCACTTCCACAACCTTCTGAAAACCTCTAAATATATATTCAGTATATAAAATCATGAATAAATAGAAAATAGCTAAAAATGTATTCTATCAAATATGTTATAGTGCACTGCCACATCCCACTGAAAACTCCCAAACGTGTATTTAACATCTTGGTACACCATTTACATATTCCACAACTTAACTTAAAGGAAAAGATGGATGCGATGGAATTATAACAAGACAAACAAAAGCATCATTGTGAAATGAAGTGGGGCACAATAATTGCTTTATTTTGATGCTCTTGTTTTTATAATTACTGGAAGTCAAAATCATAATTTACTTTTTTAGTATGTATATATAATCTATATTATTATATGTTATAGAAGAAATGCTAGATGTAATTTAAAGAAGAAATTATTCATTTTTAGCCATTGATATGAATTGTTTTTCAGTTTATTGTTGGGCTTTTCTGGAAGACATAACTTGGGCACAACCCTCCATTACAGCACCGACAGTGGGCTTTCACAGATTGCGCTGTTGATGGTCGAGGGTGAGAAGGTGAAGGTGAGAATCTGTGGTGCATTTCTCCTGAACACATGAACAAATTCCCCTCAGTCAGAATAAATCAGAGCTTAAGATGAGTTCAAAGAAGACCCGTCCCTCCTGTTTCTCTTCCCTCCCAACATCACCCAGGAGCCCACAGCAGGGCGATCTCTCTACTCTGAGGTCAAACATGAGTAATGGCCTGTAGGTGCTTTCTTCAGCCCACCCAATAGTGCTGATGGGTGTCTGTGTGTGTGTGGTGTAGTGTGAACCTCATGAATTATTAGTGTGTCTGAATGGGGAAGAAGTCCAGCGGGTAACTCTGTTAACCTTTGGTCTTCTAATAGCTGTCTACTCTCTGCTCACAGAGGGATCATGAGAAGCATTCATTATTCATCTGTAAAATGCCAGAAAACAACAATTTCTCACAATCACAGTTTCCTAAAGCCCATTGTGATGTCTTCAAATTGCTTGTTTTGTTGCCAAACACACCAACACCCAAAAATATTCAGTTTATTATCACATAAGATGAAGAAAAGCAACAAATTCCCACAGCGGAGAAGCTGGAACCAGAGAGTGTTTGGCATTTTGGCTTGAAAAAGGTCATAAAATAATTAATTGGTTAGCAAAATATAAGCTTTATTTTTCAGCTAATTGATCCATGGAGTAATTACTGCAGCTCCAGATAAAATATTTGTTAGGGCGTTGATAAATTAAGGGGAAGAAATATATAAAATTCTGTCTAGTTCTGATGCAGTTTTGTTGTTTTGGTGGATTCTTTCTTAAAAAAGATCAAATCCTACATAAATCTTTCTCTCAGAATCAAAGGATACGCCAGGCGGGAATTTCTTCAAGTTTGGCAAAAAATCAGACGTATGTCTGACATGATAAAGTTATTAAGTTGTGACATTTTATATCCAAAAGGTCAACTTCACTGTGACATCAATGTTCAATGTTTTCTGACCATTATTCAAACCACAACTCTGCACTGATTTGGGGACACTAATCTCGGGTGCCCACCTTGAAACTGTGATTGTTTAGTTGCTTGAAGAGAGTCATAATTTGAATTCGTACCTTCATTGCAGCAACATCCATATTTGAAGCTTTGTTTACTGTGATGCTACCTATGAGTCGTGACAGACTTGATATATTTTGGCAGCAATTTGGCTAACAACATTGTCTCTGATCCCCACCATGTCCTGCTTAGTGAATATGAATGAATTGAATGAACGCTGAAAGGTCTTCAGTGATTGTAATGCTGTGTTAAATGTGTGTTTGTCTTTGTCGATGTTGCAAATGGAGCTGCTGTGATGCAAGAAGTGTTTCAAACTAGATCTGACAATAAAGCATCATCATCATCATCATCATCATCATCATCCTATCATCTTCACATGGCAAAAGAAATATGCAATGAAACCTTTCACTAAAGCCTGCATCTGCTTAGAGGATACATGTTATTAGGCAATATCCGGCCAGTATAAACACTGGATGGGTCTTAATGGGCCAGAGGGCCTTAATAATTACCACAGGTAGCATTTAAAGGGATTACATGTGAAATGACCTACAGCGTGCCCCCCTCAGGTACAGCACAGCACAAAAGGATTACCAGTGTACAAACACAACTGGGCCATCTGTGAGAAGAACTAATGATGAAAGAGATTACAGTGTGCCACTGGAGGACTCCTTATGAGGGGTGGGAACGTTCAGAGACACACACAGGAAGAAGGAAAACGTACATATTTACAGGGGACTCACTGCTCAGTGTAGAGATTTACTGTAACTGTGCTGATTTGAAGTGGTCTTACCAAATCTTACCTGCATTACAACTGAAAATATTCTTTCTTTATGGTTAAAGCAATTTTCTACAACCAGTGCTATAGTGTAGATGCTGTTTAACTATTAAATATACATATTTCAGTAGCGGTGCTGTAATCATACTGTCTTTTCTTCTCTTGGCAGTGCCTACACGGAGCCTTTCCCAATGAACGCTGCAGGGCTGTCAGCAGATGAAGACCACGGGCGTACCTCAGAGGAGGAAGAGGGGGTGGCTGAGCAGAGCTATGACCGACAGGTGAGATATGGGATGAAGAGACAAATGAAAGCACTGAGGAAGGTGGTTAATACCAACTGGCACAGCAAAGCAACATAATGGGCAAACAATGCTGCAATGCCTATTAATACGGCCTAGATTGGAATTTTTTTATATTTTAGACATGCAGATGTCACATTTGAATAAAATGGACTTATAATATAGCATAGTAGGAGTACAGAACCTAATGATAATTACTGTGCAAAAGTAGAAGGGAAACATTTACACATTACCAATTTGGCAGTCAATTGATTGCTGACAAATTAAATATAGAATTAATATAAAATTAAATAAAAAGCTAACAGCACTTCTAAATCACCACAAAGCATTATGTTCTTTAAAACCTGTTATCATACTGGGGCGTCCCGGTGGCTCACACTGGTAGTACCAATGGATACCAAAATGTCTGCGATGGCCAATATCGGCACATGAAATTAGCCAACTCATAATGGGGTCGAGCTTAATGGGAAGATGCATTTTAACACATTCAGCTGCATATATTGCTTTGGTCAGGCTTTATGTTGAACATGTACAGACCCACAGAGTTAAAACTAGTACCAACCCCCCAGACCTCCATACAGTAAAAGGTAGCCATTTTACAGCAGACAGACTCCACCCATCCTGCTACCTTAATAATATCAGGCCACAGCTCCCTTCATGCGACGCGCATTTCCTTGTTTTTCTTCTTCTTCAAAGACAAAAATACAAAAAAAAATAGGAAAAAACAGAGAGGAAGACCAGACTAGAGACTTGCCCGCAGGAACAGTTTCATTTAACAGAACTGTGTTTTGGTTTTATTTCGAGGAAATGAGGACCAGCATGCTTTTGAAGCACTATTTGTGAAATGCCCCACATAGGAAAAAATAACACTGACAAAGCACAGGAGTGTTGCCGCTAAACCCCCTAAATGGCTTCAATGTTATGTTTTGGCTCGGATGTTTTGAGACCCTGTGATTAGCCTCTAAATCAATGGGCAGTATTGTTGTCGCCACACACACTGTGTCTCATACATAATGCATCTGAATTTAAAAGTCCCATATTTGAGAAAGCCTTCATGTCTATGCTGCACTGTAATGAAATAATCAGTCTTATTTTGACAGCGGGAATCTAACAAAAAAAAACTTGCTTTTTTGCCAGTCTCCTCGGCCGCTGCGTGGCTGTTCCTATTAATGTTTGGGAATAAGTGCCCACAGAGAGCCTCTAAACATTAGCTGTGTTCATTCATCTCCCACTGTTCTCCCTCCCTGTCACCCAGATTGATGGCCGATCCAGAGCGTTCTACGTTGCCAAAGAGCTCGTTGACTCAGAGAGACTGTGAGTATCTGCACTGGGTTTCCCCATCTGCACGCTTCCCCTGCGTGTCATCACACACAAACACTAAAATCTGATGTGTTTTTGTCTTTTATCGCCTCAGATCTACTACCTTTTCTTCTTTCCTTTTCTTCCAACTGTGTCTCTTGTTCTTCTTTGCTAATTCATTGTGCATGCAGAGGAACTGACAGCCAATTACACAGGTGTCTTGTGTAACTTATTAAACACACCAGCCTTGCCCTTGCCCCGTTACACACTTAACTATTCTTCTGATGTAGTTTTCTCATCATGCATAATTTAGATAATTTAATGAGTATTGTAGAAAGATTAACAAAGATGTGAAGAAGGTTATAAATTCCTCTTTTACAGTTTAATTAAATCGTGTGTTTCTCTCTTCTTGTTTTCCAGACACGTCAGTGCCCTCAAGTACCTTCATGAGGTAAGAAAAAAAAGCTTCGCTGCCACCACATAAGTGTGGCACATTGGCTTTAAATGTCTCCTGCCGATTAAACTGCCTTGAAAACGTACTGATAACATCTCATCCTGTGTGTCTGCTCCCCAGTCTCTGTCTCCGTCTTGTCCTCCTCCCCCCCTGTTGTAAGGCTCTGCTCAGGTTTATCATTGTTGTTGCAGCTAGATCTACTTCCTGGTCTTGACAAAGTTGACATGTTGTACTCTGGAGTGGTCAGTTGTAAGATGACGCAGCGTGCAAACACACAGGCGCTGTTGGTGATGCTGTCCTTGTGTCCCTCCTCTACTGATGTGTGTATACGCATCTCAGCTGGCAATCTGCCACCTAAAGGTCATAAAAAGGCTGTTGGGGCCCTTTATAGTGGTTGTATTGGATGCATAGCAGGAGCTCCTTATGACCATGTTGGCCATAAAATGGATAATTTTCCTCTCAGTGCAGTATCAAGTGTGGTTAATGGAAGACAGAGGATTTAAAGGTGCTGTGGTGAGCCCCTTGAGGTTGACAATGCATCACTACCATCATCCATCAAAACAAGACCACATCCCTGCAGGGTGAGGAAGAAATATGGATATGTCAAATTTCCTCAACTCAAAAATGTGATTTTTCTATGTTTATGCAGCCTAAACTATCTGGCCTTCTCTTAAGTTTGGCACTACAGCACTTCTTTTAAATTCCTCTACTGAAGGAGAGCTATCTGTGCATTTCCCTAAAATCTGAGGTTCAAACATTTACCAGGCAAGCTAGATAAGGTACATCACAGCTTTAAAAAGCCAATCAAAAGGCATTAAAGAAAGATATCGATGCAGCAGCAAACTGTATGACAGCACTTTTGGTAGAGAAACATTATCTGTGGTGCAGCGCACAATAAAGCCAATAGGTGGCAGTAAATGTGATTCCACATTACAAGAGAGACAACAGACTATTTGAAATCAACGTGGAATGCGATATTTTTTAATAGCGGCTTCTACTGTACCGTGAGGTTGCAGGAAATACCAAGTGCAGAGTGGATTTGTCAGTACAGAGAGTGAAAACAAACTTTAATATCATAGCGGATATTATTGTATGTTCACAACCACTAACCCTGTGTCAGCCACTGCCAGTTAAAAATGCTAACAACCAAGTCCTCGCCTGAGTTTGAAAACTTAAACATGTATGGATGAATCTCTCCAATGTTTCCTCTAACGCCATCTTCATGCACACCGCTCTTTACCAGTCAACCTAGCACGAGCAGCGGAGGGGCGGGGCAGAGGACAGACGCTGAATTTCTCTATGAGGGAGAAGGAGTAGATTTACTTCCAGTCCATTCTCAGAGGTTGTTTTGTTACTTTTTAAATGGGGAAAACCATGTTAAACTAAATATTAATCATGGTAGAATATTTTTACATACTTGACATTTACAGTGTCTGGAGGGAGAGTTTAGCAAAACAAAATGACACAGAAACAGTTAAAGCAGTTATTTAATTGTGATTGTAAGGGAAAGTCATACAGGAAAGGTCACACAGGCTACACCTTTTCAAAGAATGGTGTGGAGCAGTTGCTATTAAGGTGATGGTTGCCAGTACAAATCTGACAGGTAGAGTCATTGAACACAGAGAAGCCCATCAGTCAGCCTGTACCTTATAACCTTGAAAAAGGTCATAACCTGAATTTCTTATGTGTGCCCCCTCCCTGTGATTTATGAAAGCCTGCTGTGGTTACAAAAGCAGCTGCTTTGTGTAATGTGTAATTTGATGCCATTAAACAGCAAGTAATGCAAATATTATACAATGAACGCTTCTAATAATCATAAATCTGCAATCTCATCATGATGCTCAATTATGCTAATTAGCTGCTGCAGACAGAAGCATATGCTGCAAGTAAATATGGGCATCAGTGCTTCAGAAGTGACATGTTTTCAGTCTAGCTTGAACCATTAAACCTGTTTTTTCTTCAGTGTAAATGATCTATTTTCACAAAGTCTCACTTGAAAAGATAGTGGGTAACCTTGGCTCGAGCTCCTCTTCGGTGTTACCATACCAACTAATTGAATCTTTTTGTCACCTTTGAAAGGTGACATTGAAGGCTTTCTCATCATGCTGTTGCATAATGCATAAGTGTAGTGTTAGTGTCTTATTATTCTTCAAACTTCAACCACCAATGTGTTGAGATATTAGTTACCGTTAGATGCGGACTGATGTCATAATTAGCATGGATCTCAGTAACTCAGCTGGGAAACACTCCAGCAGCACAACATGCTCAAACACACAGTTGGGGGGTGGGGGTGGGGGGTGTTAAGTGAGAGGCACACATGAGCTATTGTTCCATTGTTTGATAAGGAATAACAAGAATACAAAGAATTTCCAGACCCTGTCTCCTCATAGGAAGGGAGGCCGTGCTCCTCTTCCAAAGGACTTTCCCTACAACAGCTACCACACTGGTGTGCTCAGGGAGAGGGCAGGGTGGGGGACTGCGCTGCAAAAGTGCCCTCTTAGATGCCCCTATGGTGGCTTAAACAAGACGCAGTACCCTCTGGGGTGCCCTTCCAGTAAAGAAAACAAGATGCAGTACACTAATGGGTGCCCTTAAACGGAGAAAAAACAATGCTGAGCCCTTCCAGAGAAGAAAGCACGAAGTACCCTCAAGGGTTGCCTTAAAATTAAGAAAAACATAATGCAGTACCCTGGGCAGTAGTGCTCCCCCGTTCTCCCACCCCACCTTCCTTCTTTGCTGAATTCTGAATAGCAGCACACTGAAACAAGCCAACTAGCTGACTAGCTGACTATCACGTATGTTACAGCAAAACGTTCTCCTGTGCTACCAATCGATCCACAGCCACTATGGTGAAGCGGCACTGGGGTAAAAATTAATTTCAGCTGGATTTGAAAATAAGATTTGTTTGTTGGAAAATGTCATTAATTAATTGAAATGACTTTTGTAATATGCACAAAATGTTAAACGTTAAAATACTTAATCTAATGCTTTAAATTGTGCTTAATTTTGACAGTTTAAATCAGTGTTTTCTTACTTGATTAACTAATGATTGACTAGTCTATGTTTAACTTATGTAGGTTTAAACTTACGTTCCATCCTCCTGTTAGGAACGCCCACATGCTGATTGTGGCAATGCAGTAAGCCTGCCTATACAGTAGTTACATTGTAAATATTAACAATAGGAAAAATGTGAAAAATAATCATGACTGAAATTAGAATGGGATTATAAAGGAAAATCCATGCAGCTGGCGCTCTTTTCACCCTTTTTGCCCGTGGCCCTCAGACCACCTGAGTCGGCCACTGAGCTGAGGCTCTGAATGATTATTTTTCCTTGTTTGAAACCTGTGACCTCTGAACAGATTTTCTGTGCTGAGTTATGACCGAGCATGACTGGCTGCTCAACCAACTGCTTAACGTTGCTTCTTGACCCGCCTTACGTGAGGGAAATAGGGATAAGGTGGAGAGTGGACCGGCGAGTGGAGAGTAAAGCTCCTCTTATTCGTGAATCTGAGTGTGCGTGTGTAACCTGGGAGACGGAGTCAACCAGAGCTGTTAAAGTAGCTGTTCTTCTCCCCGGCAGATGTGATGAATGTTAACTCAGACGCGATCGATTGTGCATGATGAACGGCGTGTTCTGGAGCGCCCGGTGTCACCACATTATCTCACGGCCGACTGGGACAACTCTATTTGTTTTATGTCCGTGCTTTACTCAGAACTGAAATAGATGGGCTCTAGACACTTATCCCTTACAGACACACAAGGCTTTTTATATATATATATGACGTTAGTTTGCCAGACGGCTTGGCCCTCGGAGAAAACGGAGATTTTTTAAAGCGTGTTGACACATCCTAACGATTCACCTACTTTTATCTATTTTTTGTCTTCATTTGCTAAGTAGATAAATAACCTCTGTGCTGGTTTTTTACTCCCATGTGCCATAACTCCTCATATTAGTCCTCTTAGTCTCTGACACTGCAGCTATTAATGCCTGTTGCTTATGTTTTATGTGCGCTGAATGGACTTCATTGGACCTGGTTTCATTGTATATCAGTGAATTTTTCAGTTCTTGTGTACAGAAACATGAGAAGTGAGGACTATGTACAAAACGGCATTGTGTCATTGAGTACCAAGGTCTTTATGCAACAACACCTGGTGCGTAACTCTTGTGCAAGCAGTGCCGCCTTTCCTGAATGCCTGGACAGAGCCCAAAGTGGTGGGGAGGTGATTTGAAGGGAGGGTGGCAGGAAGGATGTTTAGGAGGATCTGACCTTCCTTCCTTCCATTTTTCTTCCCCCTTTTCATTCCGCCATGCCTTTCATTTCTGCTGCGCTCCCTCACTTCCTCCTTTCACCCTAACGACCATTTCCTCCATTCCGATCTCTTTCTACCGCACATTTTTGTCTTATTAAAAGTCTCGACTACTCACAGATTCTTTATCCCCTCTCCTGTGCAGGACTTTAGGTCAGCAGTGACAGAGGCGGTGGGTGAGGAAGAAGAGCCTGTGCTGGAGGAGCAGAGGTTAGGAGAGATATTGGGCGTGCTGCCTCAGGTCTACACCCTCCACAGCAGCATCCTTACTGAGCTGGAGGAGCGCATTAGTCAGTGGTAAGAAACACCATGGCCATTACTGTTGGTGGTGCTGTCGCCTGTTGTTGTATACTACAGCTGATGCTCAGTTTTCATAGTGCTGTGTATAATGTGGCCACAATAAACTTTTTATTTTATTTTATTCTTTTAATTACAGAAACGTTCCCAAGGTTTTTCACAAGGTTTTTCTGCCTAAAACAGCAGCACAAATTCAAATAAAAGAAACAAGCAGACTTAATACAAACAGCAAATTACATAAAAAAGCAACTGCAACATGAGGATGAAGACGTTAAAAGCACTTTTATCAAAAGCAGTGGCAAATCTAGGAATTAATTACATAATTTGTCTGAGCGACCAAAGGGTACTGATAGATTTAGTCAGTAGAGAACAGAAGTACAGAGACAGTTTATGTACCAGAGTTTAAGGTAATGTACCATTGTCCTGTTTTAGGGTTGATTAAGAAAAACAAACAAACGTTATAAATTATAATGCAGCAGGGAACATTGAATCCATCCGAATCCAATATCCAAAAATGTGCTATTTGAATGCTATTTAAATGAAGACAATGATTATGCATTACTACGCTTGTATCCTGTATTATGGAGAAAGACTTGAAACTAGAGAATGAGATCATAACGTCAATCATCAAAATGTTTACTCAGGCAATAAATCTGATGAGAAGTAGGGTCATTTTCTTAAAAGACGCCTAAACAGTTCAACTTCTTTTGCAACCAGTGGAGTCGCCCCCTGCTGGCCACTTGGAAGAATGCAGGTTTAAGGCACTTCAACATTGGCTTCACAAAAAATTCTTAGAATTAGAGATTCACTTCAAAAACATTCAATTTTTCCATTGATTTAAATGTCAAACATTCACTGTACATGAAATGACTTAACAAAATGTGCTTCATCTGATGATTTTCCTTTGTGTGTAGGGAGGAGAGCCAAAGGGTGGTAGATGTGATCCTGTCCCGTCAGGAGGACTTTCGGGTGTTTGACACCTATATCTCAGAGTATGATCGCAGCATGTCGTTACTGGAGGAGAGCTGCAGGGACAACCAGGCCTTCGCCAACATTGTCAAGAAATTTGAGGTAAACACTGAACAGTCACACTGGAATGTCTTTTAATTGTGTCTCCTGGCAACAGCTAGTCTTTGACTTTATTGTTTTACTGAGCATACTGCATGAGGCACAATGCAAAGGATACCCTCTTCAAAGGAGAAGTGGGAGAAGTATTTTAACCGTCACATATTCAAATGATGGGTTCTCAGTTTGTGGAGGGAAAGTGGAGCCTTGTATGTGTTTCCAGGGAGCAGAAATTGAACCTGGTATTTCCCCTGGCACTCACTCAGTGGCTCTCAACTTAGATTTTGTCATCCAGCTTCCACGGGGAGATAATGGCCTTTCTAAACTCCCTCTATCCCGCTCCTCTCCATGGGACTGACCTTTCCACTGTCGTGCTCGCATATTTTATACCCACTCAACACCAAATACTCATTCTTTGTCCAGCAAGGATCTCTTCATCCTTGATTCCCTGGAGAGCAGGGAAGTTGGATTTGGGTGATGGGATCAAAACTCATAAAAAAAAAGCCAATTTCTAAACCCTTATCGTGGTTTGCAGATTGTGTGCCTGGTCCACTTAAGCAACACTTGTTCCTAATGATGAATAGGAATGGGTATAGTCCAATCGGTAACAATAAAATTGACAATTTTTAACCAAAAGACAGGATATTAAACAAGCCTATAGATAAGACCACAGATGCAGCAATAGATTTCTCATTTCCATGCAGCTATGTCCTGGTGGTCTATAGAATTGATTCACAATTTCAAAACGCTGTGTAGCAGCACACAGGTCACCCTGAATAATAAAACAGACAAGCCTTTCCCAGGCTTCTGTTTATGTTCAACTTTGGATTTCACAAAGCTACCTATTCTACTCAGCACCTATCCCCCCCCCCCAGATGTACGCATTACCAGTTCCATGTGGTCGTCTGATTCACTGTGAGTGGTGGACACAATAGTTCCAGGCGTTTCTAGTTTGATAAGAAAAGCGAACGGACAAGGCACCAACTGTCCCCGCTCATGAATATTCAGAAGCAGCTGCCCCCTTCCCAGAAAAACTTTGGCTCAGCCAGACTTCAGTGGACATAATGTAAATAGAAGGGAGTGAAGGTGGGAGATGAAGACTACACATCACACTGACCTTTAGTATCTTATAGCATGTTTTCAGACCTGCTCTAAGCCAGTTAATGATTTAGACCTTGATAACCTTGATCAAAGTCAATAATGTGCTACTTCATTATTGGTCCCTTTTTCACATCATAAACCGCTAATTGCTTTCTGAAGTAGCCATTAAAGGCTTGAATTGCAAAGAAGGATAAATGTATGAAATTATGTCTTAACTAAGGACACATGTATATTTTTAATGCAATGTTGGTATGAAAAAATATCGGAATAATGTTTTTCTCATCTGTGTCCATGTAAAGACTGTGATTTATCTTACACTTCTGAAATGAATACCCAGAGGCATATTCAATAACATTTTCTCAGTGCACTGGCAGATTCACCACACCTGCCACTGCATGCACACACTGCATATTGTATTTACGTTTCCCATATTGCATATAAGCCTATAATCTACGGACTGTCCTCTCTACCCTCTCACACCAGGGCATTGCCTGTGTGTGTGTGATGGATGCTGCATTGAATCAGAGCACTGTCTTGGGAATTGCAAGGTGTGTGTGACCACACTGTAATGAGGGAGAAGGAGGGTCGAGGGAGAGCAGAAGGACCTTACGGGTCACAGGATACACTACACGTACTACTGAGAGGGACAAGAGTCATTTATCTGTTGGCTGTGTGGCACTTCACAGATCATTGAACTATACAGGAGTGGACAGTTTGATGTTTTTTTAACTGCTTGCAAATATTTTTGTGAATTTAAAGGGACAGATCATTTTTTTCTTCTCATCTGTAGTGCTCTTTTCAGTCTGGGTTGTTTTGGTGTGAGTTGGTTGTACAGATGTCTACCTTCTCTGGGATACAATGGAACTAGAAAGCACTTGGTTTGTGGTGCTCAAAGCACCAAAAATATATATTTACACAAGATAATCGACAGAATATGTCATGAGCAGTTTCATGTTGAACTGTTTTCTCCAACCATATCACATTGTAGAAGGAGTAGTTCGATACTGTGACAAATATGCGAAATATTTTTTTAGGTTCATATC
The DNA here is from genome assembly GCA_903364295.1 of Serranus cabrilla. NCBI lineage: Eukaryota > Metazoa > Chordata > Actinopteri > Perciformes > Serranidae > Serranus > Serranus cabrilla. The sequence continues at coordinate 506,626 of CAFUXE010001060.1, forward strand.
TATATTTTAGGTTTCTACTTCAATAAGTTTACATGTGGTAATGTTAAAAGAACACATTATTTTTCTCATACTGTCTCATCTGCCTCCCTTCAGAAATAGCCTGTCTGCTCTGATTGGCTTTCATCAAAGAAATGTCACCTCTGCAAAGGTAGTTCTCAAGCCAGGAGTGGAGACGCTAAGATACTATATTCTGAAAAGTCTGTATGGGACATACAGTACTGTACATAGGAAGGGGAGCCAAGCTGAATGGCTTGTTGCTTCAAGTTGACAGTCCACAAACCAATGGGCGACGTCACAGTGATTATTTATATACAGTCTCTGGTTCAATCCCATGTTTTCTGATTTGGGTTTGTGGTATGGTAGACACCGGACACTTATATGTATGTGCAGAAGCACTGCGCAAGTGAGTTTTTCTAAATATTTCCCCTTTAATGTTTACATCTCACAGTGTCGTGAGAACAAGCCTCATGCCCACGATGCACGCTACCCTTTGATTTATAGAAAGAGACATTGCTGTTGAGTTTTTTAAATGTAATTTCTTGGCACTTTTGAGAGAAAGCAGGTATCTCTACAACACTTTTTACACAATTTACACCAAAACAATCGGGATTTATAAATAGCACTACATTCAAATACACACTAAATGTTTGTTTTTGTATTTGGGGTGAACTCTTCCTTTTAAAATGTTCATCTTCACTAACAAAAAATTAAATGTAAAATCTAATTTTGTTTTAAGACTTAAACCCTTAACACATCTCTTCCCTCTCCACTCTCCTCCTGCTCCATTTTTTTTTCCTACGATCTAAAGTCCAGCAGTATAAGTGGTAGTAATTTCATTGTGGTTGTGGTGATGACAGTGATGAAGTAGCCACAGACCCTGATCAGATCAGAGCTAGACCCTTACAGGATTAAAGCCTCCTCTCCACAGCCAGTTGCTTGTTTACCGCACCATCTATAAACATTGGCCAACACGTTGCAGTGTGTGTGTGTGTGACTGTCTCCTTTGTGGGAGTGTGTTTGCGCCTTGTTGCATTGGTGTCGGATTGTTTTTGCCGGGGCATGTCTATACATTTTTCTGCAGCTCTTGTGTAACTAGTTTTATGAAATCTCTTTCCAAAGCACACCAGCTTGGATTTATATTCATGCCATGGTCCGTGTTTGTGTGTTCTTCTCTTGTGCAAGACGCCCCGGAGGAGAGGAGGAGGCTGTGCAGCAGGTGGACGGAGAGCGATAGAGGGGAGAGCGATGGAGTGAATTCCTTGTAAAGGCAGCTGGGCAATGAGGCAGACAGAAGCTAATTAGAGAAGCAGCCTCCTTTACAACTCCCCAATTAGATCACTTGTGTGTGTGTGCAGGCAGCAAATCAGCTGGCCGTGACAGAGTCTGAAAGGTGTGTTTGTTTGTCCGTGCATGTGTGTGTGTATGTGTTTATCTCCCAGCACGAGGCATCACACGCTCCCTCTTCTCTCCTCCTCCATTTGGCTCGCTCACCCAAACAAACCACACGCTAATTACCATCTCTGGAAAGCCACTTCCTCTGAACAAGTGTCAATTGGATGACAATTTACAAGCGACACTTGAGGAGAGCGGATGTTCTGAAGCCAAGCGGGTTTAATAATGAAGAGCTGGTTATTATTGTACTCGATGCATCATGCAGTGATCAGGAGAGAGGGGGAGGGGGAGGAGGGGACAGAAAAGTGGGACAGAGGTTGTTGCTGAGGACTGAAGTTAAGCATAAAAAGATGAGACAGAAAAAGAAATAGAAACAGAAAGAGTGTTCGTGAAGGCCTGCTCATTAAAAGCAGCATCAGCTCTCTGTTTTACTTTTGACTCCTTCACTCCAGATTGTGATAATGAAGACAAAGAGTAGTGTGTTTAACTGGCATCCCATCCCTCCCCTTTACAGGTCAAATCAGTGTTATCTCAAGGTCTCTGTGTGTGTGTTTTTATCTGCTTGTGTGTGGCGGGGAGCATCAATAATATATTGTATGTGTCTGTGAAAGTGTCTGAGATGAGTTCAGTTTGTGTCTGCGTGGGTTCTTGTGTGTGTGCAGTGTAAATAAGATGAAGATGCTGTTTCCCGCAGGGTGCTATCTGTGCCTCTCTAATGAAGGATAGGACTTCATTGGATTAGAAAAGACTGTGTGTGTCTGTGTGTGTGCGTGTCGCGCCCCCAGTCCCCCGTTGCTCCTCTACCGCTCAGGGCATAAATACCTGTCAGAGACAATTAGATCCTGATTGATTTTCTAAAGCTCTCTTTGATTGTGCCAATTTCTGTTCCCTTTCACCTGCAAATGACTACTCAGAGAAGAAGAATGGGAGTTGTTCAGGTTTTTTGTGTGCTGGAAAGATGCATGAAGGTCAGACAGTCTGTTAGTGTCCCCGGGGTCACTTGTGACCTTGACTTGTACGAGGTTACCTTCATAGAGCTGTGGTTTTCTGGCTACACCTTAGGGATACGCTTCGATTAGGGGTGTACCAATCTGACCTTTTCAGTTTGGATGACTGGGTTGTGGGTATTGGCCAGTACCAATACCACTGTTTATTCATTATCTGCATACGTCACTGTGTGGAAGTGACTGAGGTCATTCTTTTATGTGAAAGGCAACATCATTTAGACTTAAACATGGCTTTTCTTACTTTGTATGTCATTTAAAAGATAAATAAATTGATATACATTGAGTTAATTGTTACTCATTTTTTTTGCACCATTCATGCACCATGAGCTTGGTCAGAAAATCTTCCAAAATTCCAGTATATAAAGATATAATGGACACTAAAACAAAGCGTAGTTTAAAGCACCTTTGTAGTTTCTGTCAAACATTTTTGTAACCCATGTAAAGTTGTGATATCGGTATGTTTACCTCTTTTAAAAATATTCTCGGCAAATCAAGTCGTAGGCAACTGGACTTGAATTTGTCTGGGAAGACGTTTCGCCTGTTATTAAAGGGGCTTCATCAGTTCGTAGGCAACAAGCCTCACTTGTCCCTCTAGCTAGACTAAGTAGTGCGGACTAGTGAGGCTAGAGCTATGACCTGGATGAATGAGAATACTCACAGACTCTTTTTAAAATGTGTTTTTCCAGACGAGAAGCCCAGAAGAAGCTGAAGTCCCACTGAAACACCAGCTGCTGCAGGTTATAGTGAGAGTGCTTCAGTATCGAATGCTGCTCACAGGTAACACCCAAACACACGTTTACTTTTTAAAGCAAGCTCGTGTATTTTTTGCTGAATATTGCGCATAGTATTATTAACTATGGGATAATAATAACTGCTTAAACCTAGTGTGAAAGGAATGCATGTTGAGAATAGTCTGTAAAGAGCTATATGCAATCAAAACATCGAAGATCTGGATCTGGTTTAATATAGTAATAGTCTCACTGATGGTTTCGTCTACATCTGTAGGTCTTATAGAGGCATTAGTATTGGAATTGAGACAGAAAGAAAGAAAGAAAGAAAGAAACATCTATTTTGTCTGTCTTCTCCAGATTACCTGAACAACCTCTCTCCGGATTCTAAAGAATACGAGGACACGCAAGGTAAACCTGCAGAATGGAGCTCTGTGATATTCTATAACCAGAACCATAATAGTGATGTTTTTCCACTAGTCAAAGACAAACTGACAGACATGGATACACGCTGCAGCTGCTCCACATGTATCAGGCCCTATTTGTTGAGTCACAGTCACTGAGTGTGTCTTTATTGAATTGGGGTGGTGCATAAATCTCCTTCTTTCTCTGTTTGTGTTGCAGCTGCCTTGGTGATCGTGTCCGAGGTGGCAGACCAGGCCAATGACAATCTGAAACAGGGGGTGAGTTTACTCTGGATACACTCCATGTGTTTATAACATTCAGACTGTTTAGCTCCTGTTGAGTTTGATATATTCACAGCCCAGCGTGCCGTTATTGAGACGCGTCTTTATATTCCGCCTGGCAATGAAAGAGCAATTTTCGGATGGAGCTCAAGCGTGAAGAAGTTAGACAGCTGAGGTCTTCCTGTGTGTGAATCCCTCTTCTAAATGACACGGTGCAGTGAAGGAGAGGTCTATCCCTCTTTGGCGCCGGCCTCCGCAGCTTGTTGATTAACGCAAGGGGCGAGGAAAGATGATGTCATCAGAAAGTCCCAGGTGTATCATTACAAAGGGAGCAGTGTAAGGGTGGACATGACTTACGCTCCCCCTCAAACATGTGCACTTCATGAAGATAATTTACAAACCCTCCCCCACTGTTTTCTCGCCTATCACTGTCAGGATCCCCTGTGCCTTCCTTTGGCTTGCCTCCTCTGTTTATCACACTTTTTTTTCTCTTCTGTGCACATGCACCAACACACGCGCAGGCTGACAGACAGTGGAAACACAGGCTCCCTCTATCTCTGTCCCCCCCTATTCAGTTTTCAGTATCACATCCCTTTCCGCGTCCCTCCCGTTCATTCACGAACAAACAGGGACAGTTTCATTCTTTGTCTCCTCTTCCGTCCATCACTGGATAATCTCCCTCCATCTCTGCTCTCTCTGCTCCCTCAGGAGAACTTGCTTCGTCTGGTCCACATCGAGTACAGCGTAAAGGGCAAGAGGGACCTCCTGAAGCCCGGAAGGGTGAGCATCATGTGGCATCAGAGTCTCACTGTCAAAACACAGTAACACATTGTTCTGTTATGACAGGCCTTCATGAGATCTAAAACATAGTTGATGTAAGCTGCTATTTGACAGCCCAGCATGTCATTCTTATGCTTTTTCTCTCTGTGTTGTTTCTTTTGGCAGATGTTTGTCAAAGAGGGCACTCTCATGAAGGTCTCCAGGAAATGCAGACAGCCACGACACCTGTTTCTGGTAATATGTCCATCATCTTTCCACTCTCATCACTCTGACTTGGGACACATCATTAGGCTGTATTTGCTGGTGATTAAGCCTTTAAATATTGTTTCCCTATTGGTTCCCTCCCACTGATTTTAAAGGTATAGTAGGAGAAATTACCCTTCAGCTCTTTTGCTAAGAGTTAGATGAGAAGATCCAGAGTATCAATCTTATTCTCTAAATCTCTGCAAGAAAGAGAAACCATATGTCTCAAAACTATTTTGCAGCTCCTTAAAATCACTCCACACTGACTGATATGATACATAAGATATGACATATCATATTAACACTGTGAGTGACATATTTTAAAACTCAAGTAGTGAGTATGGGACTCGAAAACTCCATGTTTGCATCATTTTATTTCCCCAAAATCTAGCCTCATATATTCTTTGGAAACCCTGAGATCACCACTAAAGTTCTGTGAGTTTGACCCGTGTTTGAATGCATACCATGCGTCTGTGAGGACAACGGGCTAAATGGTTGTTACATAGAAAACACCTGCCATGTTGATGGAGTTAAGGGCGAAAACAAAGCTATCATGGGCTGTGAAAATATGGGGGAATGTTGGGTGGAGGTCGGTCTGGGAGGTAGGTGAGGTTGGGAGTCGGGGGTGGGGGGGCACGAGGCCAAGGCTGTAAGACCTCCACTTGGCACCACACCCATCCAGCGAGGGCCTCCCTCTCCGCTCTTCTCCTCTCCTCCCCTCTCAGGACTTGTTTTCCAGGGCCCCACTTCCTTACAGGATGTTTGGTGTGGGTCACTGGATGCTGGCTTCCTGTGTATTGGGAGGGGACTGACAGCAAAGTGAAGGCCAGACACCCTGTAGAATGCAGGGAGGAGGAGGAGGGGCGGGGGCGCTACACAAACATTTAACGTGAAATAGAGAAGCCCACTCTATTGTTCCATGTGCAATCAGTGCTGTCTCATGTTATGAATTATGCTTGAGCTACATATCCGCAGGAGCCGTGTTTATGATCTCGGTCTATCCTAGTTGATCCAAATAGAATATAACGTGAAGATGTGGATTTATTTATTTTTATCTTCATCTTGTTCTGTTCCGTTATTCTCCAAGTCCCTCTAAACAGGATTGCAGTTGAGCGATAGCTGAGAAGTGTTGGTGGATGATACTTGTAGGCTATTAGGGTTATATAGCCATTCGCTCCCTTGAAGTTGACGGCTTCAGTGGGTCAGGTGTTATTTATGGGCTTTTAAGAAAAGAGAATCCAAACAACAGTGAAGATGAAAGCCATCACTCACCTCCGAGACGGAGAGAAGCTGCAGCCATGTCACAAGCCTGGGCTCAAAGAAGAAAGAGACGGCGGGTGAATGACTGGGGATTAGAGGGAAGATGGTGATAGAGAAAGCTGCCACAGGGAGGAAGAGAGTGTGAGTGAAAGAGACAGGTGAATAAGGTGAAAGGTTAGCGGATGAGACGAAATGCCACTGTTGAAAAAACAAATATCTGTAGGTTTCAAGGGGCCAAGTAAGTACATGTTGATCCACAAATCCACATCTTGATTTAGACAGTTTGATTTAAAAAAAATGTAACTTCTTTTCAGCACTTAAGGCTGTGTCTTTGTTATCTATCTATCTAGTCTTGATTCATACCAGCAGATCAGTGGTTTTATGTCCTTAGAACTGTCACCTTTTTAAATTGTTCCTTAAAAAAAGATGCTACTTGATATCAAATCTGATGTTATTATTGCCTGTTTCGGAATCTACAGAGGTTGTAGTGAGTAAAATAATCAACAGAAAAACGGATATGGCCACGGTTTACATTCACCTATTGTATTTGAATATTTCTGCATACTGGGGTCCCTAAACAGTCTTAGAATTGAGTACGACTGGAAAGCTGAGACTTCTGTGGACTCAATAACCCAGTTTTATTCATCTTGTCCATTGTAGTGAGGCTGTTTTTTGTTTTTTTTATACTTGATCTCACTGTATAAAATGACCTGTTGCGCCTTCTTGGATAATCACAGGCTCATGAAACTTTACAACCACAAATTAGAAACATAAAGCATTTATAGGGTGGATGGCTTCCCTGGGTATATTGGCAACAAGAGAGTTTCTCAGCTGTTTACACAATCATCACAGCATTCATTTTTCCATGGATTTCATCATGGTCTTGATGTGATATTTTGGATGGATTTTTGACCATTTTTGTTTATTCTCTAGTAATTAAAAATGGTTAAATTTAGCACCAAAATTGAGTAAGAAGGGGTGAAAAAGTAAGAGGTTAAGTAATTCATGTAAAATGTAATAAATACTAATAATCAATTCGCCAGTCAACTGAACAAACTATAAACACAAAAATAAATCAGGGAATCTCATCCTGCTTTTGATTACTATCATTGAAATTGAAAGCTCCTTCAACCCACTTTCGATTCAGAATTGGAATCGTGACAGCCCTAATGTTGTGGCTCATCTGGGGAAGTCGTTTGTGAAGTCTGTTAACTTGGCACTCGGTCGGGTTCCAGTGGAAAGAATCTTCGAGTAAACGAGCGGCGCAGGGTGGAGCAGACGAGCTGCGGTGGCTGCAGCCCAGAGGTCGCGGGCAGGTCTCAGGCTTGGCTATCATGCACTGTTTTGTCTCCAGCCAGTCAAGCCAGTGAACCCGTAACTGCGGCTGTTTGTGTTGTTGTTGTTGTGGTGAAGGTGGCCGGTTCCACCCAGTCCTGGTTCTCAGTGTAGCCTGAGAAAGGCTGGGGAGGGCCAGGGGAGGCCTGGAGTCCGGAGCAGGGTGGAGAATTCCTGGATGCTGCCTTTACGGCCCCAGCGGATGTTTAGAGCACACATTAGGTGTGACCAATGATGTCAACTCTTTTGTCTGGGAAGAAATGAAATACCTCTCATAACACAATGGACTTCTCAGTGTGTTCTGGGGATCACAATACGTTTGGCCTGACAGGCAAATAAACACTTTTAATGCCTTATTTTGTTGTGTGCAAACATGGGAATTTTTCTGTGCACAGACATGTCTGAACGCTGTGAAAGGAAACGTGATCTCAATAGTTGAGCACAGAAAGTTGCTTTCAAGAAAGAAAGAATAAACAAAGAGGTGTGTGCCACAGTTTCAGCTGTTTATCTCAAGGTAACACCACCACCTTGTGGTAATAAGGGGGTATTACATTAGAGAAGGACTACGAATTCAAATGCCCCTTATTTTCTTAGAAAAAATCAAGTGAAATCTAACATAACATGCCTCTTCCTTCCTCTTTATATGTTCTTTTTCAGATGAACGATATAATGCTGTACACCTACCCTCAGCAGGATGGAAAATACAGGCTGAAGAACACACTGTCTCTGTCTGGGATGAAGGTAAATTAACAATCTGAGCTCATCTCCTTTACCTCACTTCTGTACACAATGGTTTAACTGGGATGTGTCTTTGCTTCTCACACAAACAGGTGAGCAAACCTGTACTAGACAACGTGCTGAACTGCCTAAAGATTGAGGTGTCTGACATCACTATCACACTCTCAGCCAGGTGAGCATCTGACATATATGGATTTGTTTATGACTTGCCCTCTTGGTAAGCTCCTGTAGCTCAAAACGATTCAGTCGTAGGTATTAAACCTATTAAATCTAAAGCCTGTCACAAGTTTCTGATGTGATTGTTTGTCTGTTTCTCTGCAGCTCAGTTGGAGAGCGGGAGGACTGGTTTCACACATTGAGTCGAGCCATAGCAGACCATGCTGCAGGACTCTGTACGTTTGGTGGACCCTGCAGTGAGGTAATAAAAGCTTTTTTTTAACAATGATCTTTAAGGTTTTTCATCAAGGTTGGCTCTTAAAATGTTAGTACTGATATGAGTACGGCATATTGGTGGCTTATAGTGCAGCATCATGACTAGACAAATAACATACTTGAAAAATGGATATACAAGAACAGAGACAGAGTGGAATGAGACAAAAACAGATACAAGGTTTAAATGACTGTAATATATATTTGCCATGAGAATAAACTCAACTCCTCAAACTTCGTCATGTCCACTCATATTCCAGATGTTTTTTTCAAAAGTTATTTCTCTGTCTGGAGGAATGTCTAAAGATTGAATACTTCTGGAAGGATGTTTTAAAACGTTTGTCACAGATGCTTAATACCAAAGTCACTTTAAATGTCAAACTCTGTGTGCTTTGGATATGTCTGGAGGACTTTATATAAACACTGAAACAGAATAAACTTTTGGACTTTGCACTTCTTCAACCCAAAAGAGCTGCTGCAATTTGTTAGAAGAGCTCCATAATTGAAAATGTAGATAAAGAAGCTTTGGACTGTTTGGGTAAAGAACTTTCATTGCTGAGGGCAGGACTTGGTTTAGCTATGGGAACCATACGTGAACAACATGACAGCTGGAAATGTAGGCTGTGCATGAAAGTGTAAACAATGTAGGGAAATATTTAGTTTTATTTGTATTTATTTGTTGTCTGTGCAAGTTGAGTGTGAGTGTATATAGTTGTATGTGTATGTGGATAGGCCTGAAACTTACAATTATTTTAACTTCGGATTAAACTGTTGATTGTTTTCTCAATTATTAATTCAGTCTAAAAGTGTCAGAAAATACTGAAAAATGTTCATCCTAGTCAAAGTGGCCAAGTCTGCCATTTTCTTACTTTAACGATAATCCCCCAAAACATTTCCTTTGATTGACTTATCCACTAGTTAACAAACTGTTGCAGCTCTACTCTGTAATGTAGGTATTTATTCATTCAATCTGCTGTATAGTGCATTTCTTTATTAAATCTCCACACCATACTAAAGTACCGTGTGTATCCACAGGCCCGTGAGAAGCTGTGGATGGCCCTGGGTGAGGCTGCTCCTGTACTGGTGCCTGTTTCTCATGTGATGATGTGCATGAACTGTACCTCTGACTTCAGCCTCACGCTGAGACGACACCACTGCAACGCCTGCGGCAAGGTCAGAAATTTAGAAGATTACTTACCTTGACTTTTTACTTTTAGAAATAGAATAAAAGAAATGACTATGTATCGAAATAACCCATTATGCTAGTTTTCATCTCCATAATCTCCATGGTTAAATGAAATAATTAAAATGTGTAATGTCTAATAAAGTGGCATGCATAAAATAGACCATTTCTTTCATGTAGTTCTTTTGATAATTCATTTTTGGTGAAAATGGTAATATTTCCCTTTGGGTTAAATATCAAGTATCAGGAAGTCAAGATTGCCCTTCTATGTCTATGTGTCATGTAAACCTATGTCTCTGTGGTATGTTGGTGTTTGCTTTCTGTCTCTCTGAGCAGGTGGTGTGCCGCGCTTGTTCCAGGAACAGATACCCACTGAAGTACCTCAAAGACAGGGTGGCCAAAGTGTGTGACCACTGCTATGCCGAGCTCAGGAAAAGAGGTGAATCTCAGCGTTCTGTATGAGCAAGTGTCTCACTGCTAAGAAAAATATCTTGGTTCTCTTCAATATATCACTAACTGTGTGTGTGTCTGCAGGTGGCAGCGTGTCGGAGGCGTGCGGTAACTCCAGCCCTCGAACTCACCGGGCCAGCCGCCCCCTCTCTGCTGTCTTCCAGAGCCTGCAGCCTCCGAGTTTGTGGAAGAGCAGGAAGAGCACCGTGTCGCTCAACCAGGTGAACCACACTGAAAAACCTCTTCTTCAGTTATCTTCAATTATTTGACAAGCTTCTTGATATGGCATTTTACATGCCCAATAGGTTATGAAGGTAGTAACATTTCATGTATAAGTCATAGTCATCATGAAACAGCTTGAGTAAAGAATGTTCCCTGACCGGGAATCGAACCCGGGCCGCGGCGGTGAGAGCGCCGAATCCTAGCCACTAGACCACCAGGGAGATGTGTGTACAAGTGTTGTGGCAGGTGCTGGTGTGTAGTGCAATACAGCTGCCAGTAGGGATCACTGTCTAACTCTCTCTGCCTCTGAAACTGTGGTGACTGTTCAAGATGTGTGTGAAGCTTCCATGTTTTGGAATATGTGGCTTCTTTGCAAAAACATCCATGATGATGATATTATTGTCTACTGCCATCTCTATATGTGTCTGGTCAGATGTGGATGTAAACTTAGCTGATTGCTAGAGGTAAACAAATGTATTTTGATACTAACCACAGGCATTGCTTTGCTAACACACAGTTACAGCATACAAAAGTAAGCTTTACCACGTGGGTATTTCACATGCTCAATTTATTTATTAAATTAGCAAAATAAATGTGATTTATATTTTTATAGAGATATGAATTGACCTATATCTGGAGATATATTTCTGTTTTGTTCTATAGCCCCCAGCCCGGCATATGTTCATGATAGACATTTAGGTGAAGGTATTGACATTTCATTTGACTTTGGTGTTTGTTTGATAATAACGCACCTTTAACACATTCATTAATTGCCTATTTAGAATTTTTACAGGTTTTTAGTCAGAGGGAAGCTATGTACTAGCATAAGGGCCTATTTAGTAATCTATTAACTAAAGACTGTTCCCTGACCGGGAATCGAACCCGGGCCGCGGCGGTGAGAGCGCCGAATTCTAGCCACTAGACCACCAGGGAGATGCCTACAGATGCCAACCTTGTGATATTGAATTTTTTGGCATATATGATAGCTGCTACAAAGATCACAAAGCCCTGAATGGGGTCATGATTGACTTTTAGGGCCAGGCTAGTGATGTCTGTTTTAACTTCAGGGTTCTGTTTGAATGTGAACATACTCACTTTCAGCACATTATTGACAATTGTTGTACTGTTTGCCGCAGGTTTAAATCAACCAGCTAGTTTTAAGTAAATAATCCTAGCCACTAGACCACCAGGGAGCACTGAATGGGTCATGATTGACCTATTGTAGGACGGTTTGTCAAAGGTTGCAAGCCGCTGATACGTAAAGAATGTTCCCTGACCGGGAATCGAACCCGGGCCGCGGCGGTGAGAGCGCCGAATCCTAGCCACTAGACCACCAGGGAGTCATATCAGTGCTTTGGGCCTTTGTGCTCGAATCTCTAGCATGAATGTATGGCGTGTAGTGTGAAACAGCTGACAGTAGGGTTCACTATCTACCTCTCAGGGGCTGGACAAAAACATGAATTCAATACAATCTTCCTCCTGCAGTTAACATTTAATTTGCTATCATTTTTGTCAGTTATTGTTGGAATTATGGAATAGATATAAATTGTTCATTTCGTAGTTTGTTGTTTTGACGTACCGGGTTCCCATATCTTATTCCTGCATGAATGTAGATTATATATATCTAACATGTCATGTTTTCATCAGGTGTCGCTTACAGTGGATGGCTCCACCATGAGCGGCAGCCTGCAGCGCCGGAAGAAGAGCAAGAGGAAGTGGAAGCGGCTATGGTTCCTCCTCAAAGACAAGGTGCTCTACACCTTCACAGCCCGTGAGGTGAGGGGGCACAGAGTCTCCCACACCAGCCCCAAAACTCTCACACACTCTTAAGATCGCTCACAACCTTGTCTATCCTTTTCCTTCTTCACATCTGGCCAAAGCATTACAGAACTATTTAACACGGACGTTTCCACAGTTCAACCTTTCCTCCTGGGCAGAACACTCTATGTGACTAATAACGGGATTCTCTGTGCTCTCTCTCTTTCTCTCGACTGGTGTTGCACTGCTTTGTTCTTCTTGACGCATGAAATTCTTGTTATTCGCATATTTCTGCTGACAGCAAGATTGGTGTTTTTCACTTGTATGCCTGTGTCTGAGGTCTTTGCTGTGGTTCTTTCAGGATAAAGTGGCTTCAGAGAGTCTACCTCTGCAGGGCTTCACTGTCAAGCTGACTGAGAGGCCAGAGGGAGAGGAAAGCAGCAACGTGTTTCATCTCTACCACAAGAAAACTCTGTACTACACCTTCAGGGCCGACGATCCACACACTGCGCGCAGGTCAGCACAGTTGTTGTAGATATGAGGGTGTACCACAAAGCGAGATCAGCGTGTTAGACAGGCATGTTGAGTCTAGAGAAAGAATAAGTTTAAGAGTTTGTGCACAGAGCATGAGGAAGAAAGCTTCGGTTAACAGCAAGTTGATATCCACTGTTGTGTTACCTTCATCTT
>CAFUXE010001060.1:519844-542210 GCA_903364295.1 Serranus cabrilla
TTGTCATAAGTCATAGAGAGAGTGTTTCAATATATGTTGTTTGGTTGAGATTAACCCTGTTTTTCTGGACTCAACACACTGATATGTTTAAATTCTATGGTGTCATGTCTGCTTTTATATTTCTTAAGATCTTTTACTTGTTAATTCTATCTGTATACTGTATGTACTCTTCATTGCCGTGATGTTTTGCAGGTCTGTATCTGTGATGAAGATGACAACAAGCATAGAAAATGCACTGTTTTGATGAACACGTGGCTGTTTGTGGCTTTCCTACACTGCCAGTAACCTATCAAATTGACAGAATGTTTATTTAAGTGCATTGGCTTTGTTTATCTCAGCCATCTTAATCTGACCTGTATAAAAGGCACCAATTATCATAATGGATGTGGACAATTTATCTGGACCGACCTACTGTCAGAGTTTTCCTTCTAAAAAGATTTCAAAGGTGTGTTGAGCACATATTTTAGCTAGGTCAATATATCAGTATTTCAGATGTACTGGTGTCACTGCATATGTTGGCTTATACATACAGTAACAAAACAGCAGTACAGAAATCCCAAATTAAGTTAGATGTAATAGACACAGTGGCTCTATTGCATAGTTTGCCCACCAGAGAGCACTGAAAAGATCATTTTTCATACTTGAAATGTCATCATGTCACAATAAAAATGTTTTCAAAGGCGTCTCTTTCAAGTGACCAAAATGTTATAATAACCTGTGCACCATGGTAGAGACCTGTCAATCACAGTGTAGCCCTGCCCTAAATCAAACCCTTCTTTATCATCTATTTTACTCTAACAGGACCATCATTTTCAAAATGAGCATCATTCTGTATTGAAGAAGACTTAAACTACAGATACAGACACAGAAACGGTTTACTGAGGCAATAAATTAAGTGGGAAAGTAGGAACCTTGTCCTATTGACAATCAGGCTTTTTTTGCAGCCAGTGGAGTCATTAGGTCATTAGAAAGAATGCAGGTCTTGCTTGAAAAGCAGCAGATATCCTGACCTCTAAACCTAATCCTTAATTTCTTATAATGCAACCAGTCGTGTATTTTCATGAGATCCTCCCTGCTTTGTAAAAACAGTGGACTTAAAGTGACTTTCTTGTGTAAAATCTGAGGCATGCCCCTTTAAGTTTTGCATAAACGATTCTGTTAAAAATGATCTTTTTGTTGTGTTTCAGATGGGTCAACGCCATGGAAGAGGCTACTGTTTTATAGCACCTGCTCAGTTAAATGAACACACCCTGCTGTCTGTGACTGCTAGAACTCCTCCGTGGAGCACAACATAGCTACCTGCTGCTTCTGAACTCAGACCATCACATCTGACCTGTTGTGGGATATCATGTGACAGTTATATCCCCATAACGAACTCAGAAAAGGCTGCTACCCGGTGGTAGAAAGGGGAAACTGAGGATGACACCATGTGGAAAGGAGAAGTGGAAACGTCTTGTTGGAGTGTGATGTAACATATGAAAACTCTTTGGTTCCCAAAACATTTGAGTTCCCAGTTCACTTTCTAGGAGCAGCTTGGATACACCAAGTGCTGACTCACTCTGTTTCACCTTTTTACAGGGACCATCCTACAAAAAAAAAAGACAACTCTTTCAGCCTTGCTGCATTTTGGTGTGTTTTATGTGAGGTTCCATTGGATTATTAAACAGCTGTTTTGGTTCTGCAGGAGGACATCACATCCTTCATTTTTATCTGTGTTTCGTATAAAATGACAAACAATCTTTGCTCCATAGTAGTATTCTCAGCTAGTAAAAGGGAAAATATTGGTCAGCGTTTTAGAGAGAAAATCTAAATATATATTGTGAAATATAGGCTACACTGCAGATATTGAAGTAAACTATTATTAGGATTTGTTTGTATAGAAATGGTGTTGCAGTACAAGATGTTCTGAGTAAGAGGTCATTGAATCATCCCAGTGTGTGTACATTCTATTTCTTGTGGAGTTTTTCACAGTGTTACTATTATATTGAATCTGCAAAGCTATGGAATGACCCTCAGCATGACAACAGTGTTTCTAAGGATGAACACTTTGAAAGAGACTTTGTATTTGAATTTAAAAAAAAAAAAAAATGTCGTACCTTTCTGAAGTGCCAATTGATTTCTTCCATTTGAATGCAGTGCAATTTGCAGTTGATGATGAATGTGCCTGAAATGAAATTGTACTCCTTGTTCATCTTTATATTATCAAAGTACTGTACTACTGTCACGTCTCCAGATGAGACCTTGATATCATTAGCTTTTTATCTATTCTTATATACTTTTACCTTGTAGTATTTTGAAAAGTTCTGTTACAGTCCAGTAACATGAGAATATACTATTGTGCCATTTTTATTAATGCCTTTTTCATGCTGTATATACACCGCTGAATAAAATCCCACTTAATGGAAACAGCTGACTAAAAAAAAGCCATTGTCATACTACCTATAAACTGCCAGGGTTAAGATTCATCTGAGCCTCTTCAGCAATAGTGAGACACTGGAGCTTCATTCTTCTCTACTGTTCCAACGTAACCTATCGTTTCTCTTAAAGAACCTACCTACTGGCATTATCTGCTGTAGTACATGTGATCTTTCACCTGTCAATCATTTCTAAAGCACACATGTTCATCAAGTACTGTTCAGCTTTTCTACTGGTTTCTTATGTGCCATATCTATAGTGTTATTATGGATTGTACCTCTTGCATATAGTACATTGTAAATGTTTATGTATATAGATACATATAAAATAAACTCTTTTAAAAGTTTACTTATTGTGCTAACACGGTGTTGTGCTGCCTTGTCTTATATATGAAGCTAAGTGGACACAATAACATGGACAATAATACCTATTCAAGCACAGGAGCTCGTTTATAGTGGTTAACTTTGTGAAGCACATAGTTCCTTTTTGTTGAGAGGAGTGTCAGAAAGGTTGCTGGTCAGTTTAAAGGGGAACTTAAGAATTCAAATATGTTACTCTTATCCTTGGTCGAGGAAAAGTTAAGTCAATATTTGTTAGCTACTTCCTCATATACTCAGAGTTTTCTCCTGAGTGCTCTCAGCGTCATCCATTGCATCTTCACCAGTTCATTGTCTATGAAACAGTTCCAGACTTGATGACATCACAGATTTGACTTTTAGCACTTGTTTTTGGATTTGAGACAGATTTTCATTACTACTATTTTTCAACTGTCTTAGACCATAGAAATAACATTTATTCATTTTGAAAATGGGAATAGTTCTTCTTTAAGGCCAAATTTTGTGTGTATACAATTACATTTTATCATAACAACCTCATATAACAAAAAAAATATATATTAAAAGTAGCAATATACAGAAGTTCAATCAACTGGCTGTCTTAATCTCAGAAGCTATAATTACTACGAGCCTCACAAAAGCAGTACGGTGATACTGAGGGCTGTTCATAGTACATACTGTACTTGTGTGTGTCTATTGTTTGTGGCATTCTCCGTTTAGTTAAGTGTTTCTTTCTTCCAGCAGAGGGCAGCAGTACTACTTATCAGACATGCTGATGAATGAAAACCTGAGTTCCTCCTGCATAGGTCTGTATGTCCACCAGTGTAGAGTTGTTTTCATAGTTCAGAGAGAGAGAGAGAGAGAGAGATGCATTAGACGAAATTTCAGTAGTTTTTTTAATCAAGGTGTAATGACATTACATTGTGTAACATCATATCAGTTTATGAAAAGTATGGCATGCAGAAATATAACAACAGCAGACCTTCCAGCAGTAATTCCATTAGTGACTAACTGTCTAAGCCAAACATCTAATATTTCAATTAACACTATTTCTCTTGACTCATGACAGTTTGCAGTAATAGCGCAGAATTTTATTTGGAGACAGCTTCCAAAGCTCTACTCTGATCATCTTTACTTTTCTGGCTCTCTCCCCTGTGATATCCTGAGCTTTCAGTACTGGTGTACTGCACCATAGAAAATCATGGGCTGTCTTCTGGAATACATCTCCACCTCCCACTGAATAGCCAAAACATACTTATGGACTCTTTTCATCACTAACTGTTTGACCTGTTGCCCTCTGACTGGCACTACAGGACCATCAAAACAAAAACAGCCAGACTTAAAAACGATTACATTCCCTTGGCCATAAGCACTGATTTCCCCTTTACCTGCAGTATGCTGACTGTCTGTTAGACCATGTGCAATAATTTGATTATTGGTTAATTAGGCCTTTCCTACTGCAAACATTTGCTCATTGCAAATGCTTTTTTACTATTTTATTTTCGTGGTGTTTTATTGGTCTATGATCCCTCTCCTAAATACAGGAAATTCTGTATTTGTCAAGCCGAGTCATGCCTGATCAGAGTTGAACAACACTGCATTCCATTAATTTTCACTCCACTGATTGGCCCCAGGGAGGCACTCTAATTTTAGGTCAAATTAAGGTGACATATTTGTATTGCCCAGAGGATCATAACTGGTAAATGTTGCCTTGTTGCTGATGTCATTTAGCCAAATATAAAACACACATTCCTATCCACAGGGACTATAATGAGCCCTTCATTTCTCCAGGCTTTTCACTTCCCAGCCCCAGACGAACTGCTGGGTAATACAAGCCATTGCAGATAAGTTAATTAGTTATACCAAAGAGTTCCACTAAGCCAAAACAGCGTCAGAAAGATAGCGCTGGACCTCAACCAGGAAAGCAGTGCACGCATAAATATTTAAAGACAAAGAAACAGCACAAAACATTTTGGCCTATTTCTTTTTCAACATCTGCAATATTAATGACTGCGAGTTAACCAGAGCAGGCCTGAGAGCAAAAGAAAAAGGATGTGGCTCTAATTTATCGGCCAGTACAGGCCCTTTGATAATTCAAAACTGGTATTTGATTAGCTCATTAATAATTCTTAAAGGCTGTCTGTACAGATAATAAAGATGGAAGGGAACAGAGGGGATGTTTGCTGAGGACACTGTTACTGGATACAGAGATCAACCGCAAAGATCACTTCCAATTAGATGAGTAAAGATGATTGCATGTCTGTCAGAAAGTAGGCAGAACAGAAAATAGGAAGATTGGGGATGCTCTAGATACGTGATCCCAGGAGTGTCAGTGACCCAATACTCCAAGAGAGAGAGAGAAGTGAGAAAGGCGTTGTAAGCAGGGAAAGTTGTACATTTCCTTCAAGTACCTTCAAGTTAAAGACACCTTGTTCCACTTCTCTTCTTGAGCGTGAACTCAGTCACATGGTCTCCCACAAACACGTTCACAAAACCTCTCCTTAGTAGTCAGGGAACCAGAGATGCAGAGAGTGATTAGGTAACCGCCTGCATGCTGGAATCAATAGCCTTCAATTTCTGTAGTCTCTGCAAATTGTAAGAAAAGGACCTCCAGAAATAGTAAAAGGACAGCTTCTCCTTGTCCACACTCAAAGTGTTTCAAATGCACATCCAGAAGGCCAATAATAAGTCAGAAATGTAATACAGAGTGCCTGTAGTGCACTGCCAAAAATCTCAGATTCAAACATAGAAAATTTATAAATTCATGGGAAGACAGAAAGATCTTGCAAGATGTAATTAAGGAATGAACTCACGTAGCCCTGCATACTTTCCCAACTTAAGTTCCAACTGTATAATGAATAATGATGAGGGGATAAGCCCTGAATCTCCACTGCCCCTGCAGCTCCTACTTCTACTTCAACTGTTACTTTTAGACATGAATTACTACAAAGAGACACAAAACAACCACAGAGAGACACAAAATGACTACAAAGACACATCAAACCACATAAAGATGTATAACAACTACACAAAGACGCAACACAACAAAAAAGAGGCAAACCCACCACACAGTCTTCGCGTCTTGCTCCTGTTAATTATCTCATTGTTGATCCATGATCTATTAGTAATTATTTGAACTATGTTTAGCTATTTGATTCAGCCATTTCTTCATTATTATTATCAAATTAGTTGAGCTGCACCACAATGTTTCCATGACAATTTCCTTGAAACCAGCATAGGTAGATGATCAACTTTCCATGCTGTAATCTCAAAATCATTTTCATACCTGACCAAACCTGAAGGTAAGGGTTTTTTTTGAAGGGGGAGTGATCTTTGTTCTTGTCTAATGCTCCTATTCACAAGAGATGAATGTAGAGCATGTTATACAACAGAGGAAAGAATGAATGACAGCATAAAGTAGGCAGCTGAGTACACTAATAACAACAGGATGTACCAAACCGCTGTTGATATTCCAGCCCGGTGTGTTATCTGCTGTGGTGGCGGGCACAACATTTTAAACCTGAGACTACACAAACACTTTCTTGCAGGCAAATTGTTTTGGGGCATTTTTTTCCACTTGAGAGGAAAGTCTCTAAAAAAAAGTGTATAAAAAAGGAAAAGTAAGGTAACTCTGCTTTTAGAGATAACCCACCCTCTCACCAAATGTTGTATGAGCTAAGCCTGCACTATATCAGTCTTAACACTGGTCTGCTTTACCTCAAGGCCATTTGAATGAGGAACCTGTTGAACATCTCTTTGTCTACATCAGCCTTGACACATGAAAAGACGGATAGGCAGATTTATTCTGTGGCATGTCTCTTGATGAAAGGACTGTTTCTCTCCTTTTTTAGGGATTGTTTTTTCATCCCTGCCTCCCTCCCTCTGTCTGCTCCTCTCATTACTCACTCTGATGTTTGCCCTGGCACCGCTGGGATGGCAGAAATGGCCATCACAACAGGAACCGTCTGGGTCCCCTGCCCGGATACAAGTCTATTTCACACAGAGAATGTGAAGCCAGTATAGTTTCATACAGTATGCTGTGTCATGTCATACTACCTGAGGTCTTACAGGGAATAGAGACTCCAACAGACCACAGTCAGCTTTGTCCCTTTCAGCTTCAGCTTGAATTCAATTACAAAAGACTATGGTGCCTCTAATTTAAACCTTAAAACTGCAAGGGATATGTTTCCTCTCCTGCAGGCCAAGGTGCTACTGGAAATTACCTGTCACATAACTTGTGACGTCAGAAAACTATGCACCTTTGTCCTATATTTCTTCCCTCAGAAGATGGTAGTAGTGACACATTTTCTTAGTTTGCTCAAGCTGAGGAGAAATTCTTGCTTCCCCAATTTGATGTAGTTCCTGTTAAACCAGAATGGTGGGCGGGACAAAACACAGGGAGTGTTGCAAATCCAATGGATATCAGTTGGGAAAGACAGAGGCAGGTTTATTTGATGGGAGTGGCAGCCAGGGGTCACAGATCGAAAGTCTCTGATTGTTTTATTGGGTGGAAATTTTTATTACAAGTCATCGGGGAAGATAGACAGTTTTCCAGGAAGTGAAAGTTAAATG
Organism: Serranus cabrilla; assembly: GCA_903364295.1. Taxonomy (NCBI): domain Eukaryota; kingdom Metazoa; phylum Chordata; class Actinopteri; order Perciformes; family Serranidae; genus Serranus; species Serranus cabrilla. The sequence goes on from CAFUXE010001060.1 coordinate 527,167, forward strand.
GAAAAAGTCACATTTTCCTGTCATGGGCCTTTATGTTTTTTTAATGGTTGTTTGTGTGTGTTAGATCATGGAAACCTGGCTAACTTTGGTACAGTAAATCTTTTGAATTGCTGGGGATCTGTAAAACTACTCTTTGTCACAACCATAAATTATGGTGTTGAGTGATCTTAAAATTGTGTGCTTGACTACAAATGTGTGTCCAGTTGCCAAAGCTCCCTGAGTAGTGGGAGATTTCTGTTGTAGTAAAAAATCTTTTGTCCTTCAGATGAGTTGCTGTCCCATGCTCCAAATGCTTGTGGTGGTGATGAGGTGATGAGTAAGTCCATAGTCTTACTCAGTAATCTCTATCAGCATTCAACCTAGGTCACCCATTCCGTGTCATTGTTGTACCCTTTTTAAAGCTATAAATAGCCCTTTAGGAGTTGAGACAGGCTGTCTAAATTTACTGGTCTGTTCTCTCTTATAGTCATACAGTTTTCGTGGGTGGGGGCTGATGACTCAGCACCACACGGATCTCTGCGCTTTGCCTTCTGTGGAGGTGATGTGGGCAGGGCCAATGTGGAAATGCATGGTTTGGATCAGCCCACAAACTGCATTCTGTCTAAACCTGTGTGTGTAACAGAGACACATGGGAAAATAAGACAGACCAGACCGGTTGTGCATCCGAGCGTACACATTGCATTGATTTCCTGGTTTGCTGGTTTGCCATATTCTTAAGTTTTTTTAACTGGAAGGAAACATTGTTGTTGGACATTAACACATAATATGCAACTGCAGAGCTCCACATTCACTTCACTACTTTGCATTCCAACACTGATATGGTGTCCGACACAGTGTCGAGTACAGGGTAATGTTTACAAGACACAGCGGCTAAGAGGAGCCAATTTTCAATGCAAAATATCAGGTTTCAAATGTTGCCAGTCTGGTCCTGCCAGTGCTAAACCTTACATGTAAATAATAATAAAGACAGAGCATTTTAACACTGACCTGTGTATCTAATACACATGCTATATTGTATTGTTGATATTGTCTCACTTCTTTGTGTTTTTTTCAATCTTCATTTAAAAAAAACATTTACAAAGACACATACTCAACACAATGGTACACAGGGGAAAAAATTATATAAATTTAAATACATAAATAATTAATACATAAAACTGGGACTTTAAAATACCCAATATCATTTAATTTTAATTTTTTAACTTTTTGATATTAAAGGTATATTCAACTTGTGTTGTGTTGGTGTGTGTGTTAAACTTATAAGTAGTTTTACACAATAGCGTTTCTAAACTTTCATTTGAGTCCAAAAAGTAACTGAATGTATTTAATGGTAAAATAGATGCATTAAATATTCAGATTCCTTTTTGATCTAATGAATAATTCAGAATTATATAATAATAGGCATGCTCTCTGCCAGTCAGCACACTCCCTGTCAAATGTTGAACCCAAAAGCCTGTGGAAGTAATTTTCCATCTGTCATATAATATATTACGTAGGCATACATGTGCATTGTTGTATTTAGCTTTGATAATATCAATAACAATTATTGTTGTGTCCCGACACTTGTACACGAGCATGTGTGTGTCTTTGGGAATTCACCTGGTTGACGTCACACATTGACTCCCCTACACCGCGCGCTGCCACTGAGCCGCAGTACAGAGCCAGACACAGAGAGAGGGAGAGAGAGGGAGAGAGAGCTTGAATTAACAGCAGCCGACTTGAACACTTCCTTAAACACTACTGAAGACTTTGAAGTCGAACCTCCTGGAAAACCGTCGTTCAAACACCAAACCCGGTCCAAAGTCGCGACAAACAAGACACTTTACAGCTCGGCGGGAGAGGTAAGTCACAGTTTCTTGAGAAGCGGTTAAACTTCTTCGCGGTTGTGAAAACTTGCTGTTGTTTGACAGTTGGGACAATAGCACTTGCTTGCTTGCCTGCAGGGTACTGGGTGCCAAGAGTCGCCTGTCTTTACTTTAGCCCGGCTCTGGCAGATGTTTTGTCGCATAGAGTAGCAAAACCCGACTGCAAACCTCGGTGGACATCAGTAGAAGAAGTTAAAGAACTGTCCAGGGAGTGAGAGGAGTTGCTGTCGCGGAATGACTCCCTCTCTCACCGTGTTACAGCTGTTGTTACGTAACGTTAAGCCATGTTTCAGTGCTTGCAGGTCCGGTTAATGTAACGAAACTTTACTCTTGTCCCCTGTCACTGGGGAAGCAATTTTCACCGTAACACCGTGAAGCTAGCTTGTTTGCTTCATAAATTCCTCTAGCGAAGTGTTGTATCCTGTGGCAACAGACCGTCTGTTTCAGGGATGTAGCTAGCTAACTCAGTGGAAAATAGACATTAAGGTAAACAGTGATGTTTATGCTAACGACCACCAAAAAGAAAAATACTCATTTAACTTAAAGCCTTCAGCCCTAAAAGTTTCCTTTCATAATAAATTGATGAGTAACTTTCCTTTGACACACCTCAATTCCAAGCTTTTGATGTCCCCTACTGGTGTGGTTTCAATTAAATGGTTAAACCTCTTAATAATTAATGCAATCCATGTCAGCAAGCTGACTTTTTTTTAATGTTAAAAGTTTGTCCATCTATGATCAACTTTAGAGGAAATGTTTACCCTACAACCCCAAATACATGTTTTTCTTCCTTATTGCTGTTTATCAATATTGATTGTTTTGGAGGAAGTTGCCAAATGTTGTAGATATTTGCAGTGGAAATGCAGTTTCACTATTTTCTTTCAAGTGTAGTTACATCCACCAAGGGTGTAATGAATTTCCCCTCGGGGATAAATAAAGTAATTTTGATTTTTTGGTTTGATTTGATGTTTGTGTGTTTGTCTGTTAGCAGAATTATGGAAAAACTACTGGCTCAATTTTGAATGAAACTTGGTGGAAGAGTGTAGCATTGGCATTGGAGTGGATCTGAATCACGGGGGTTTTACATACATTATTCTTTACATTTGTTAACATCGCAAGATAAGGCATATGTGCTGCTTTCTTGTGGTGTTGGAATATTCACAACAATTTGTTCCTGACTTGAAAAAAATCATTTCAAATTTTACATTAACATTGCATGCCATGCCGGAGGTCTGCACTTTCCATGTGCCTTTCTAGTTCCTACATGAAACTGCTTACAACGAGGTCTAAGGAGAAAACAGATCATCACTTCTTGAAAGTGACATTTTTGTTGAGTTTTCAAATGCATTTGTTTCGCATTTTAAGCACCACAAGCCATGTGGTCTAGGTCCATTATATATGTGAGAAGGCAGATCTCTCTATCGCCTGTATCTCACTACACTAACACTTTACTACTCACACCAAAATCATCTAGATTGATAAATGGCACAAAAAACCCAAACATGTATTTTTGATTTTGGGGTGAACTGTCCCTTTTAAAGTAATCATGGATGTTTTAAGATATATCCTTGAGGTAAGCTAACAAAAAATGCTGTTCTGACAATAATAAGGTCCCTATAAATGTGTTATTGAGTGCCATAGAATGCTATTAAAACTATTGACGATTATATCTAATTCCCATCTTTATTATTCACTGAGTGTACATGCAATCACAAAATGCAGTTCAGTACAGATAAGCTGAGTTTGAGTTGACTGTTCTTGCATTCAATCCCAGGTTTTATCTTTTTGGTTTCTGGTCAGGTTTGACTTTACCAGTGTCACGGTCATTATGAAGACAATACAGATGGTGACCAACAATATTTTGCTCATTGCGTTCTAACTTGAACAGAAACCAGTTTGTGTTGTTCAGCTGAGACCAAAGGTCATGAGCCTGATGTGTCAAAGGTCCTTCCCTCATTTCACTCAGGTGTAGCAACTATTTCCATCACATAACTCCCTTACAATCTTTCATCACCGTTTCTGGTTGAAGTCAATGATTGCAAAGAAGGCATCATGCAAAACACAATGCCAACAACGTATCTAGGGCAACAGAAAGAAGTTCCATGTGTCAGTAGGTTGACTAAATAAGTCTCTGTGTGAAGACCGCCCTGCATTCTTGTGGCTGTAAACATGTCAGCCTTCTGAATCCACAGAGGCTGACATGACTTGTCAGCTCTCCAGGTACACCAAACACATTATCCTATTTTGAAATATTCCTTCTATCACTTGCGAAAGTCTTGTGTCACACACTACAACACAATTATACCTTTGTGGCAAGACTCTGTATCCTGTTGTTATCTTCTTGAGGCAATGCAGCTTTGTGAGTGCAGGTAACACTATCTGCCTGCATCTGCCTGCAGTTACTGGTGTGTCAATATTGGCTTGGGGCTTCATGAGCTGCTTGGAGGACATGGTTGGGACATCTGCTCAGTGAGGAGTTGCCCATGCAGCACTGATCCCCAGATAGTACACGTATAAAAACATCACAGACTAATTGAGCTAATGTTTAGTCTGATATTAAGATGTATTGTTTGTGTGAAAGAGAGCAGAGTCAGGTAACATTCAATAGGTAGCAAATAAAAAGTCAAAAACCATCAACTAGTTATGTAGTTAGTCCTTGTTTTAATTACCTGTCAAGCACTGAATGTTGACATCAGTAATTACATTATTTATTTCACTAAAATATATAGATGTGAATCACAGATATTTTTAATTTTAGGCAAAGTGGCTCGCTGTTTGTGATGAGTCAACATTCAGTTGAGGACTTTGATTCATTGTATTAACTGAAATGTCTGTTTTCTGGAGTTGACACTCAAAAATGTGATGTATTGAAAAAAATATAATTTTCCTTTTGATATCGACTCACTCACTACAATAGTTACAACCTTAAAATGAAGCTCAAGGGAGTTATGGGGCTTTCTGACCATTTTTGAGGCAATAATTTTTGTTTTGCATTTGTATAAAAAAATATGTTAAAAGGAATATCTACAACAGTATTTAGAACCATTGAGGTCAACACTAACTTTTAATATTTAGGCAGCCAGGGATCAGTTTTGGTTCATTAAACTGAATTATAGTTGCTATTTGTAGTCATATTTATGTCTTATATTTTGAATAATGCAGATAATACATTGCAGCTAGACGTCAGCTTGGGAAAGACAATGTGAAATAAAAATTATAGCTTTATTACAGCAACTTAACACAGTTCTTTGTTGTTTGTGTTTTATGTGAAGTGTTTTAATCGGTTAATGTGTCCATCCTCAATAACGGTAACAGTTTTACACCTGCTGTTAACTGCTGTTTGGCACACATTTGCTAAATCAGCACAGGATGATGGTAGCTCATGACTTGCCCTTGGCCTTTTGTCACTACCTCTCTGTCTCTCTCTCGCTCCCACACACACACACACACACTTCCCATCATGCTATCCTGCTTGGCTCTCCCTGCTCGGATGCTATTTTGTCCGTCTTAACGGAGGCTTTGTGAACTGTGAGCGAGGCAGAAATGGACACCACTCTTAATGCATGTGGAGAGAGGACACACCCACACACACAGACAAACACACACACACACACACACACACACACACACACAGTGGCCGGATTCATTCCATGCTGGTATAGCAGGTTTGACACTGTGCCAAAGAGCTCAGTGATACTCAGGAGGAAGGGAGAGAAAATCAGTAAAGGTTATCACACCACACACACTGAAGTTTGTGTCTGCCTCAATCTGAACATCCAGTTGCCAGTAATTAACGTCTTACTTTGATTTAGTCTGACGTTTATTCAAGACACAAAGTAAAATTATAACATTATCACTGGCATAATTGTATCAAAACAGCTCTTCATCTGTTTCCGACCTTGAAACAGTAACCCCAGCTCTCTTTCTTCTTCAAATTGAACTCACTTTTCTCTCCTGCCCTACTTTGTGCTGATTGCTGGGTATATGTACTGTACTGTGTGTGTGTGAGAAAGACAGGGAGACAGAGACAGACACATTTAACATCACAAATGGGAAGTGCAACACATTTTCGTTTGTGTGTAGGTGTGGATTTCTCCCAAGACAACATCTGTAATATGTCTGTTGACGTGACCTGTGTGAGTGTGTGATTGGGGGTTTGGGAGGTGGGTGTGTTAGACATTAACCTTGGTTAGTGAAAGAAAGGAAGGCTTTGATTCTTTCAAGCCAGTCTCCACTGAAATTCATTAAAGGCTGCTTTGTTCAAGGTTATTAGTGTATGTGCGCGCACAAGCACACTTAGGTGCTTTGGAGGCAGTGTTAATGCGGTAATAACACATGCCACCATGCCTCAGTGAAAGAGTGGTGGATTAAGGAAAGTTTTGTGAGAACTGCATTGCTTTGTTTGCATCAATTTATCAAAATTAGGCATGAAAAAAAAAATCAGGGATTGTTGGGCTTAACAATTACCTCTTCACATGAGATATCTTATTAGCAAGATCGTTATGATCCTTCATCACTTTTTTTTATATCAAAGAAAGTTATTCAATATTACCATTACCATTCTTCTAAAATTGGTCACCCACTTTTTTTTTGCATGGGTAATTTAACAAAAATTGACGTAATCCCTGAATGTATTGTGCAGAGATAATGCCAAATCTCACTGCTCTTATTTCTGACTCACTTGAAACTTTTTATGTGCAGAGGAGCCCTAATAAGCCTTAATATTCACAGGATTTGTGTATTTTGCAACGACTTTCACTATGTGTTGCAGATAATGATGGAGAGAAAAGAGAAACTGTCCCAAAATCATTCAATGGCAATTTTAGCAGATTGGGTACGCTTAACTTGAGGTAATTGTGGCACCAATACTGTATCGACTAAAATAAACCAGTACCAAGTAGTATTGAAACTTTCAAATTTGCCTGCAATTGATCCTTTTTGTACCTATATCTGAAATAAGTGTTTGTATGGTTTTGCTGCAGCCTGTCACCGCAACAGCTCTTTGATTTACAAGCCAATCAGTATGTAAGTAGACAAAACAGTAAGGAACAAAGCTTTTCCATGATCTCTGTTTGATTTCCAGTGTGGAGGGATTGTATGTCTGTGAGCTGTCATAAAGAGCAGCTTCATGATGCAATAGTTGTTTAGACACTGAAATGCACACCAGGTTATTAGCTTGAGGCCCATGTGCAGCCTGGCTGACTCCCTCCATGCTTGTTCAGGTATAATATAAGTGTGTTGAGCGTGTTTGTTCAGCCCTTAATTTGCTTGGCCACCGTCTGGCCCAGCTCCGTACAGCCAGGCTGTTCTGGGTCTCTTTCACCCAGCCTTGCACTCCCCCTTTCTGTTTGCGTCATCGTGTGTTGACAGCACAATCTCTTAAAGTAACTGTTAAAGGAACACAAAGTAGGAGGACAAGGAAACCAAAGTTTGTGAGCTTAAAATTGTTTTCATCACAGGGGTTTACAAGCACAGTGTGCATTGTCTTCATTTTCTCCCCTCACATTCCTCCATATTTCCTGATATTGATTACCGAAGATACTAACCGCATACTGTACGGGAATGTGTAAAATACTTCCTGGTTTTGCTTGAGAGCACCACACGGGCTGTGTCATGTAAGCAGAAACCTCCAAGCCTGTTATACTCTCACAGTGGTTGGTATGACATGTAATTTACTGGACTAAAATTTCCAAAATATGTTGATCTGTTATGTGCGTCCTACTTTACATCTTTGAGCTTAATTTAGCATCCTGTCAGGCCAGTTTTTATTGCTCATTGTCGTCTTCTGTCACTCAGACAGACATAACTTCTACAAAGCTTTCTCTCAGCACTATTTTGCACTTTGTTATTAATGCCGGCTAACATACCTGTACTGAAAACATGTGTGAAGAGATTTAGTCACTGCCATCAAAATATATTAAATTACTGAGTCACAGGAGTCCGTTTGGTGCTGGTCTTCACAATGTTTCTTAATATTTCCCATCCAAGTAATTTTAAAGGAATACTTCACCCTTACAATTACTATTTTTATATCAATTAGTCTCCCTGTGTTACCCTGAATTCTTAATTGAAAATAGTTTTTGTAAGAGGACACCACTGTGAACGGAGAATTTGAAAAGGGATGAAATCCTTGATGAATTCAAGTAAGTGGGGGTTCCAGCTCGCAACTGCAAAACAATATTTAAAAAAAACATGCATTTTAAGAATTTTATCAATTTTCAAATTCTCCATTCAGCATGGAAGCATGCAAAAGTTTCTTCAAGAATTTAAAGTAACCCATGGTGAGTAATTTATATCCAAATGGTCTTTGTAAGGGTGAGATAGATAGATAAATAGATAGATAGATAGATAGATAGATAGATAGAAATTTGCTGTCACTGTGCGCACAGCCCTTTAGTTCTGCTGATGGGCATTTTGGCTTGTCATGGTCGGGAAAGCACAGGTGTTAGTAATGGCATTAACGTTCTCACTAAGCCATGAGAGTGTGACAGTGAACCAGCATGCACGATGCAGGGCCCTGAAACTGAAGCCTGTTTTTTTTTCACCTGTGCCCTTCTATCTGACATGTTCAAATGTCTTCACATGTCAGAGTAGAAAAGCCACAGGAGCAATTAACAACATTAATAATGGCCACATTCCAAGGAGTCCTGGTGTTGTGCATGCTGCCTCACTTGAATGTCTTACTGTAAGATACAATGACTCTTACGGAAACTGAGCCATCATTATTTCTCTCTGTTACACCTGCATGCTTCCCTCTATGACACGCCATAAAGGTATGTTGCCCATGTTCACATTTAAGTTCCTTTAGTCCTGAATGTCTTCTATCGTGTAAAATAAACAAATCAAAGTCACTTTTTCCTTTTTATGAAGTTTATGCAGTATCAAAATGCTGTGAGGTCACAGACTATTTGGACATTGACACAAATACCTTCACATCACAGAACAATTGAGGAACTTTTCACACATACACTCCCAATGTAAGGGTACAGAATGTAATTGGACAAGTTACCATCAATGTAATTGAAGTTATATAATGTTTCACATTTGGTTTTATTTAATCAGTGACATCAGTAAACACTAGCACACAACTGGCCTACGGTGCAGCCATATTCACTTCTTGCTTATTTCAGGGGCTGCATGCCTTGAGTCTGGCAAGTAAAACCACATACTGAGTTAGACTGAGGTCAGGTAACTGTCTTCACTGTTTAGGCAGGAACATTCCACTGTCTGCCCATAAAAACTGGTCGCATTGTCTACAAGATTGTTGTCCTCCCAAACTGTCCTCAAATTGAGGGACTGTATAAGTATAAGACGGCAAGTTCTACTGTTCACCAGGGGTGAGAATCTCAAGGCACCGCACAATTTGATGCTATTTCAAATGGATTTTACCTGATTATTAAACAACTATCGTTACATCTTGATGCTTACATTTTTTCTATTTTGATACGTTTTATTTTTTGTTACTTTGTGACAACTTTTTAAAACTGCATATTCGTAATGATCCGTAATTGAAATAAAAATATACATTTTCCTACATTATCTTTTATTAATTAAATTGATGCTATATTTTTTTTACTTGAATCTGAGGAACTTTGTTCGTAGAACCTCCCTTTTTTATTGTGTCTAGAACTAGGAACAATAGTTCTGACATTTAACACAAGAGTAAAGCACTTGGTTTAAGGCGTTATTGTACACTGATGGTTTCACACACCCGGCCGTGCAGCACCAGAAACCAACATTTTTAAAAACCTGTTAGCCGTGTTAACAATAGACAGAACAAACAATAGCTCATAATGCAAAAACAACTTGAAGAAAACACAGTTTATGGTCAACAGGCTTTACAAAGCATATATGCGCCGGGGGAAATTAAACTCGATTTTGACTCTGTCTTTCCGATGATTCGCTTTTATGCTTTTGGATATAATCTTCTCAAGAGAGAAATTGCAATCCTAATCTCTCCTAATCCCTTTCGGCTGCTTTGCTCTGTGGCTGACTAATAAGAACAATTTCCCTACAGCGATTAATACTAATAATATATCAATAACCTAATCATCTCTGTCATTGATGTGTGGATTTCCTATTTAACTCTGCCAGTAACAGAATTGAACGTGCTGGAGAAAGGAATGCAATTCTGTTGTTGTTGCTCTCTGTGTAATTACACCTGTCTTTGTATATTCCTAGTGATTAGAGGTTGACATTCAGAAGCTCCCCAACCTGCTAAACCAGCTCGATCACTACTTCCACTAAATGGCATCTCAACTTATTCCAGTGCATACCAAACCTTTGACTTGTTTGCTGTGCATCACAGAGCATGACTTTATCTAAGACATGCATCTCTTTCTCCTGTAGTGTGTTGTGTTTAATGCATGCAATTTAATTGAGTATTGGTTTCACATCATTACAGCTAAAGGTTATTTTCGTTGTTGTATATTGATGATCTACATATTTTGTAAGGCATTTATTGAAATGTGATTGTGCTGTTCATCACAGGATTAACTATTCAAAGAATATTTTTTTGAAGTTTTAATTATTAAATGGTGATTCTGAAATACATTGCACTCAAAGCATGTGGTTAATAAATTACTTCCCCGCTGATATGATAAGTGACGGATTTCATGTGAAGTCAAGTGCCATTTAATGGCATGTTGTCATTACTTACATCTGGTTGTTGTTATGTTTTCTGCATACTGTGGCTTCTTCTAGTTGTTGTATAATTTATGAACTCTTTTGTGTTAAACAAAGTCAGGCAGGTAATCTAGCTTTACATTTAATTCAACGTGGCAGTCCTTTCTAGGACAAAAGCTAAAGACTTACTTTAGAAAGTAGCTAAAAAGCTCCTTGAGGCCACACACGCACATGAACAAAATCCATCTCTCTTGAAGTTGACTTCATTATGGCTGGATTTTGTGGAAGCAAATCTGGTTCTATCATTCAGTCTGATTTCTCCTCATGTCCACTGGCCTGCCTTCCACTGTTTTTTTCTTTCCCTCCCTTTTGCTCGTTTCCTCTACCCACCCCTTCCCCAATTGCATGTGCTCATTTTTTCCACTCTCTCTGGGGAACAAGGCTCTCTTTTCTATGTAGCAATGTCTGTTTATGTGTACATAAAAGAGCGTGTGTGGAGAGCTTATTGAAAATGGACTCTTAAATGTATGTCTTGGTGTATATTTCACATTGGCATCTGCATAACTTTGGTAAATATTGATTTTGTGTGTCTGTCTGCATGTGAGCATGCGTGGGCAGTATTGTGAGAGCTGTAGTAGTTTCTCGACCCTGCTGACCTCACTCAGAAACAGTTGCTTGTTTCAGAGTCTTTAGATCCCAGACAGGCATGGGTCGGTCAAAGCCTCCAGCAGCATCAACAGAACTGTGTCAGTTTATGAAAATGCACAGTATCCTAAATAGAACTAGCTAGAAGATGTAAATAAACTTGTAAACCTATAAATTAAACACATAACATCATCACGTCAACTCACTGGAAAAAGTTCACTTAAAAGCAGTTTAGTGATGACTGTGTCATTTGATACGTCCACAGCAGCTGATGGGATGTAAACAATAACATAGACGGCACATGTAAACTGTTGACAGATTTTTTTGTTTTTCTTATACTCTTTCTTTCAGCTGAATAACAACGTTCCTCTTTGGTGTTGGTCCTATTTTCCTTTGCTGTAGCCCCACTGGGGTGGATGTGATACTATTTCCCTGCTAAAATCCTTAAATGTTTTTCTTGCGTTATCCATCTTGACCCCAGATAGGAACAAATTCAGGGTTGTATGATCGCTCTGTTGCATTAGTCTAAATAGGTCCAAAATGCATGCCATGTTTCTTAGCCACAACCAGCTATTGTGTCAATTGCTCAAAAATATATACATCTGAGACTTCACATGCCATTTTTATAACCTCTGACTTTTGGAGCAGTTTTGGGTGAAGAGGCTTGCTCAAAGGGCACCTTCATTCAGTCAGTCACTTCCACATACATCTTTCTTGCTCTGGGATATCAAACAAGCAAATTTCAGATCACTGTTTGCCTCTTTGTGGCCCAAGCGTCTCCTACACAAACTTATCCTGACAAGTCATTTTTATCCAGAATTATGTTCAGCTGCACAGCTTTATACATATAGCTCACATTTTCACCTGAAACCTGTTCAGTGCAATATGTCTTGCACTGCTACAAAGAATTAGAGATGAGGTTTCCACTTTGAAAAGCCTTTAGCTGCAGTAATAGAATGCCCTCTATAAACCCTGCATTTGGAGGTCCCCTCAGCTCAATATAACAATCAGATCCCTTTGTATGCTGAGCCACATACATGTCAATTTATCACAGCATGCACCAATTCAGTCACTCGGGACCTAGGCTTTACATTTAGCAATGTTAAAAAAGGATCATGAAGACACATAAAACCTTTCTCCTTGGGAATGATTAATTATGAAAGCACACAGAGAATACAGTGCATTCCAGTCAAGGAAATTGGTGCACATATTCAGACTCACTTAAGAGAAGGATCTTTGTGCATTTTCATTGAAGGAATTACTGTACAGAAATGACGTTTCATAAAGAAGCTAAAGTTTGTTGTGTAGTAGAATGAGAGGCAGTTTGCCATATTAAGCCAAGATTATGTTAATGGAGCAAAAGACGAAAGCTACATGAGATCAAGTTAAGGAACTTAAAAGCTCACAAAATGTGGTCTGTGGAGGAATGCTGTGGGATTTCATTGCTGCTTTGGGAATTAGGATGTAGGCTGATATGCCCTCTGGGTCCTGCTAGTCTGTGATGTAGCACAAATGACTTTTTGGTGTGAAACTGCCTCGATAACATGAAAGGTTCAGGAAGTGTTTGCTGTGTTTGTCCAACATGAAGCTAGACTGGCTGCCTCCTTAAGTTTAGAAAATGTCACACATTGCAGTCTGTAACAAGGCTCCTTAAAGAGAAATGTCACTGTCACCACTGATGGAAAAAAATGTTTGTCCTCTCTGTGGTGTCATACTGACACTGCCTGCTCCTTTAAAAACATGTTTTTCTTTAACTGACTGAATCTTACATAACACCCACTATTTGCCTGTGGATTTTATGTACAACACCGATTCCAAAAAGTCATTGTCTGAACTGGGAGTAAAATAGAATTTGATAGTTTGCTAATCCTTTTTGACATACAGTATATTTAATTGAAAATTTTACAAAGACAGGTTTAAACTGATAAAAAAAAAAATGTTTTAAATATGCATGCAGAATTCTGAATTTGATGCATTCTGTTTTTATTTGTTTCACAGAGCATCCCAACTTTTTTGGAAATGGATGTTTATGTTTGTGTATTTATTTATTTATCACATTATATTTACATAAATTCATCCTCATGCTTACTTCAGCTTTATAATCATTATGGATAGTAGGCCTGGGTATTACCTGGTACATTACAAAATCAAATAAATGTATTACCATTGTTTCTGGGTTCATAAATATTGCCCAAAAAAGTAATTATTGTAACAAGCTCTGTGTAAAGAAGGATCCTGTTCAGCTGGCCAGGTAATAAGACGCTGCTAAGATTCAACCCCCACAAGAAGCACTCAAAGAGGAAGTTTGTGAAACACATGGAGAGTAGTGCTGAACTAATCTGTCAGTGGAGCAATTCATCTTAAATGATGCAAGCGTGTAGACACTTTTGCAAGCTGTGGTTTCTGTTTCAGTTTTATTCTTTTGAAATGAAGTGGAGAATTGAATTAGCACTTAAAATGTAAAAAGTCATATACTAGTAATACATATGAATACCTTGGGAATGGTAAATATCCTTTGGAGGTACTTCTAATACTAATACTGCAATTTCGCCTGTGGCCTTCAGAGATATTGATGTAAAAAGTAAGTGGTTCGCGGTTCAAGACCAGCAAAGAGTTGGTGCCGCTGTGGCACCAGTTTTCCCGGCCGGGAACCGGCTCGTCAGCGGTGGAAAACCAAGGAAGCGGTTCACAATTGGGCACTGGCCCGAGAACCGGCCCCGGTGGAAAAATGGTATAAGTAGAACTGGCTAGAAATAAAGAATACACAAACAGGCTTAAAGGCCATCATTTGTGTTACGGTTATGAATTCCCACAAATTTATGAGAAAAAGTATAAGTAAGACATCACTGCTTATCTTTTACCCTTTGTTTGTCGTTTTCTCCTAATACTAGGACTTTCTGTTTGTCTTGGAAATGTGTTTTTCTAATCCCAAACTGTGCACATGAGAACAGGATGAGGGAATAAGACACTGAGTTTCTTCTCCCGTCATTACTGGCAGGTAGTTTCCAAAGTTAGGTCTTTAGTTGAAACTTCTGCTTCCTCTGTAGTTCTGATCTGAGGACACTGTTAACCACAGTTTCTCTTCCTTCTTGTTTTAAGTGTAGAACTTAAGCAATCCAAGTATAAGATGTGTGTTTGTGTGTGTGTGATGTTCTAACTATGAGTTTATGTCTTTGTTCTAGGAAGCTTTGGTGAGCGGTCACCATGGCACCCTTTCTGCGTATCGCCTTTAATGCTTATGATGTTGGCGCTCTGCCTCCTCTGTCTGACCCTCCCATCTGCGCTATCAAGATGAAGGAGTCTGTCAACACAGGTATGTTCAGATACACACACACATATGCAGTCATAATTTTATGATTGTACACTGGCACAGGAAGTAGGCAGACCAGACATGCCGAGTTTAATTGCCCTTAACAGCCACCATCTGCTGGGCTCAAAAATGTCATAGGCAAGCTTTCTGCAAACTCCAGGCACTTTGTGCTGTTGTCACACCTTTGCTGTGACTTCCCTGAGGAAAGGAGAAGTTAAAGACGGAGGTGTTGTTCGCAATGATGATCTGATTCTTATTTCACAGAGCGAGGAAAGACCTTGGTCCAGAGGAAGCCCACCATGTATCTCGTCTTGAAGTCCACTTTTGATGCTCACATCTATGAGGGGCGTGTGCTAGAAGTGGTCCTCATGCAGAGTGCTGAGGAGCCACTGGCTAAGGCCACGGTGGGCGTGTCCGTACTGGCAGAACGCTGTAAGAAGTCCAAGACCAGTGGCCGTACTGAGTTCTGGCTGGACCTGCATCCTTCAGGGAGGGTCCAGATGGCTGTACAGTTCTTCCTGGAGGACAGTGATGCAGGTAACTTCAGCAGCTGCATCTTAATGCTTCTGTATATCACTGGAACAGTAACTTTAGACATGCCT
>CAFUXE010001060.1:546591-587748 GCA_903364295.1 Serranus cabrilla
TTTTTTTTACATTTGTGCTGTTTTGCTTAAGCGTGTTTCCTTCTGACTAGTGCAAAGAACACATCCAAAATACACATTGAGGTGTTTATTTTACTACTCAAAATATTTTTCTCCTACTCTGAGCCAGAAATCTCCACCTCAGTAGCACTAACATACACTATTTGTATTCTGTATTTATATATATGTAGAGAGGAATTTGTTCATATATCAATCATAGCCTGATTTGTGGAGCATCTAGTCCTAAAAACTTGGGGAATTTTTATTTGATTAGATTTTTTTCATAGCTGTGACAGTGTTTTTTGATTTATGGAGCAATAAAAACAAATATCCAAAATTCCCTCTGTAAAAACTTCTCACTGTGTAATGTCAACCAAATTAAGTACTTATTTTGAACCTGGCTTATCTCATTTATGTTCTGAAAATATATGCAAATTAGCACACATTTTATAAGATGATGCCTCGTTTGCATATTTAAACATAACATTTTTCAGAAGACAAAATAATAGTTGTCTTGTTTAAGTCACCGTGGAAGTCTCATGGTGATATCTGTTCACATGTGGTGTTTCATATAGATACAGCTGACTTAATTTTACAGTCAACATCAATATTAGATTCTGTATCTATGTATTGATTTAATTAATTGTATTTATTTTTTTGTTACTCAAAAGCAACTTAAACTGGCAGAACATATGTGCCTGGATCTCTTTAATGGATCCCTGTGTTTTTAGTTCCAGAAAGAACGCTTCAAGATTGACATGCCGCATCGCTTCAAACACTACAACTATAAGAGCCCCACTTTCTGTGACCACTGCGGCAGTCTGCTGTGGGGTCTCTACAAACAGGGCCTTAAATGTGAAGGTGGGTCTAATGTGTTGTTGTTATTTTTTCTTTGTTTTAAATATTACAGCTGCCTTTCTTTCGCCTCCTTCCGTGCCTCTGACACTTTTCTTTTCATTGTATTCCCTTCCAATCTTTCACACATCTGACCAGACTGTGGCATGAACGTACATAGTTACTGTCAGAAGAAAGTGGCCAATCTGTGTGGAATCAACCAGAAACTACTGGCAGAGGCACTGTGTCAAATCAGCCAGGTTTGTACTGTGAAAAACTGTTTTTATTTTATTTTGTGTGTGTGTGTTTTATGTACATTTTATTCCAGTTAAAAAAACTAAACAAATTATTGATATCTGATTTATAATATCAAGAAACAAACCTGTTTTTTCCCTAGAAATCTGTGAAGAAGCCTGATAACTCCAATGCTGAAGATATTGGGATCTATCAAGACATCAACAGTGCAAAGGTGGACCCTAGTGGTAAGATGTGTTCATTGTAGTACACTCTGTAGCACAAAGTTGTTTGATTTAAATCAATCCTTATCTTCAAAGGTAAAATACGAATAATGTCGCTGATAGTCTGTTTGACTAACTTCACCTTCTCAAATATTTTCCTCTGTATGAGTTTGCATACGTCTTTGCATTCAGCTTTGCATATGTATTTACTCTGTGTGCAAATGTGCATTTATAGCCGATGGCACTGGTAAGGCATGTGATGGTTCGAGCACTGGCCCCACCCCAGCCGCATCTACAACTCCCCGGGTACGCCTCTGTATGAACCACCTGGTATTCCACAAGGTGCTGGGAAAAGGCAGCTTTGGCAAGGTAGGCCCCGAGGTCCCAATCTTTAACTGTTCTCCTGAAAATCTTTTCCTGCATTTCACATGAAGTGATGTGTAAGCACAACAATGAAGGACACTTTCTTCTCCACAACCATTCATCCCGAATTTGAGAAAATGGAAATTGTAGCTTTGCAGATAAATATCTCTATCAAATATAGCCATGGAAATGAAAGTGAAATAAGCAAAAACAGTCTGACTCTTCATGTTTTAAGTAGTTTCAAACCGTTTGAGGTGGCAAAACTAAGAGAAAGAAATATGTGAAGATTTTTAAAGCTGATTTATAATACAATCTCTGAAGGGCACAAATCTTCAAGAAGCAGATTCTTGTCATGTTATTATGTTTTCGTAATCCCTCCTTAAAAGAGCCATGTGTAATATTTAGCTGTGAGATTGCAGATTACAACCAACTGCATTCCCCTACCTTTTCAAGTGTGTAGGAGAACCTACAGTGGCCTTTGGGTAGGGTAAAAAGGTGAAACACTGTTTCCAGAGCCGGTGTTTGGTTTGTCAGTTCTGGGCTGCTGTAGAAAGATGATGTTACAACATGGTGCGCACTGTGGAAGAGGACTGCTACCTATTAAGATATGAAGGGCTCTTTCTAAGCTAACAGGAAATAAAATGTATAATTATATTTTCCAAAGCTAGGAATCGTTGTGTTTCTGTTTCTGCCAATAGATCCTCTGGAATGCCGCACAATCCCTTTATAATATATATATACACTCAGTGTCCCATTATCCATTCATCCATCACTATAGATAGATAATTGATAAAGACATGCACACATGAAGGTTGACCTATCTGAGGAAAACACAGAAGCAGATGATGTAAAATGAATCTATATCCAGTCCAATGCTGCCTGGTGGCAGTGAATTTTAGTGAGATCAAACATTGAGACTAAGCATCACCAAAACATGGAGATATAAATAACTCCTCATTTTGATTTCCTGTTTCTATGATTATACTCCAAGAAACTGAACTGAAACACACTGATGAAGTCCTCACTCTAAGTGGCTTTGACATTCCAGGTGCTGCTGGCAGAGCTGAAGGGCCAGGGCCAGTACTTTGCCGTGAAGGTTCTGAAGAAAGATGTTGTTCTCATGGATGACGACGTGGAGTGCACCATGGTGGAGAAGAGAGTCCTGGCCCTCGCCTGGGAGAACCCCTTCCTCACACACCTCTACTCCACATTCCAGTCTAAAGTAAGCACACGCTCACAATGAACATTATCTACAAGTAAGACGTATAAAAGCTGTTTCAAATGTTTTTGTTGAGAAGTCATTTTCAAAGACAAGAAAACAAGGTGTTGCCAGGCAAAAAAAATGTTTTAATTAAAAAAAAAAGACAAAATCAGCCTGGGCAGCAGATACAGGACTGACAATTCCCAGTTGTTGATAAAGACCCACACTCCCAGCCACCCTTATCTGAATCCATTCTGTCTCTCACACACACACACACACACACACTCTTCATGTCTCATGTGTCTGTGACAATGAGCTGACGATAATGTGTTGTTTGAACAGGAGCACCTCTTCTTTGTAATGGAGTACCTGAATGGAGGCGACTTGATGTTCCACATCCAAGACAAAAGCCGTTTCGATCTCAACAGAGCCACGTAAGCACACTTAAAGTACTATGAGTAATACAGCAACTGTCATTTTCCACAGTGAAGGATCTATTACTTCAACACAGTAAAACTGTGTTTAATGGTTGTTTTGCACATTTCAACCTTCAGTTTCTATGCTGCTGAGATCATAGTGGGACTGCAGTTCCTGCACTCAAAAGGAATTATCTACAGGTAAGATTCCACTCATATTCAACCTGTTTCTGCTGCAGGGGAGGTTGTTACTGTATCTCTTGTTGTTGTTATTTATGCAGTGGAACCGGTTGCACATTGTATATATGTCTTGCCTGTGTCTTTTCTCAGAGATCTGAAGCTGGACAATGTGATGCTGGACAAGGACGGACACATCAAGATAGCAGACTTTGGCATGTGCAAAGAGAATGTGTCTGGAGAAGCCCGAGCCACCACATTTTGTGGGACACCAGACTACATTGCACCTGAGGTTAGCTTTGGGACCTGGCTGATGTCACATATCATACCACTACGTTCCTATCAAATCTCTTAAAACCTATTTATTCTGCAGTTTTGTGTAGAATATATATTTTTTCCAACGTGTGGCTCACTTTAAATAAGTTGCTCTGGTGTCATTTAGGGCACAAAAATATCTGGATCAGAAAACTGCTGTAACAGTATTATATTTGAATATTGTTTTTATTCCCACAACCTATGTCAATGATTAGCAACAACATTCGTTGGGATGCATCCCACCAAACAGTGCAGTGCTTGATAATACAGCAACAATTGCCCTAGTGGAAAGAGAATAACCTACAGTTTTTAAACCAGGGCTGTAGACTGAAAGCCTGATTTAATAGAGACCATGGTTTAACTCTGTAATGGCCGTGGGAAGTTTTAATGGGTTTCAATGGGGCATTTTTGTCCATACTGGTCTGATAGCCTGTATTTAGGCCCATGGTTTATTATAGACTTATAATAGGAGCTGAGGTTCAGCTTTCATAATTCCAGAAAAATAATTGCTACTTGCAATTTGCTTAAGCACAGCCAAAATGATTTTTCTGTTTTAATAAAAAAGCCAAAAATGTCCCTAGTGAGGCACAAGGCTTAAATGTTGCCACTTACTCACCCTGTCATGCATCCTTTCATTCATTCAGTCGATTGCTCCTCCTAGTGGTTATCAGGAGGCATGGCAGGCTCTACACATGTTCACTTGGCTTCTGCAATACCAGTGAACAACTGCAGAGTGCTTCCATGTAGACAGAGTCTGTCCTTATTCTCCCGTCTAACGTCTCCTCTGTCTCTGCTCAGATTCTGCTAGGACAGAAGTACACCTTCTCAGTTGACTGGTGGTCTTTCGGTGTGCTGGTGTACGAGATGCTGATTGGTCAGTCACCTTTCCAAGGCGACGATGAGGATGAGCTGTTTGATTCCATCAGATCAGACACCCCTCACTACCCTCGGTGGATCACCAAGGAGGCCAAGAACCTAATTGAACTGGTACCTAACAGGATACAAATGTTATACTTTGTTCCACAGAAACGCATGTTTTCATTTACACATGAATGGATTACAATGCAGGCATTCCTCTTATCACAATATAGTATATAGGAAATTGTCAAGTGTTGTTTTTGTAATCAAAATGTCTCTTTTTCTCTCCATAATTAATGCAGTTGTTTGAGCGAGATCCCAGTCGCAGGTTGGGTGTGGTGGGAAACATCCGTGTCCATCCGTTCTTCAAGACCATCAACTGGCCTGCACTGGAGAGGAGAGAAGTGGAACCTCCTTTTAAGCCCAAAGTGGTAAGAACATTTTTTTCTCGACAAGCTATATAGGTACCTGAAAACCATTAGTGTAAATATGATTACATGCATCCAGTATAGTGATTGTGTCAGCGTGCTTTATTACATTAACCTGCCTGAAATCCCTGACCTGCCACCCACAGAAATCCCCCAGTGACTGCAGCAACTTTGACCGAGAGTTCCTGAGCGAGAAGCCGCGGCTCTCCCACGCCGACAAGAACCTCATTGATTCCATGGACCAGACGGCATTCGCTGGCTTTTCCTTTGTCAACCCCAAACTGGAAAACATGATCAGCAAATGAAATGGCTCCTCTGGGAACACAGTCTTAGCCCAGCACTTCGAAATAGGCTCTCACCCTATTCCCGTTATCTTCATAAGTTCAACTGGATGGATAAAAAGAACACAAAATATATGGGCCTGACTGCGACTTCTTTTGTTCCTCTTTTGGAGCATGAGAGAGTAAATGAAATGCGGGCATCAAAAGAAATAATCTTGTCTCAGCTGTAAAACTGTATAGGTGTATAAAATAATAACAAGCTCCAGGAAATTAAGGGAGATTCTTATGAAACAAGGGTTACCATAATCAATTCCGGGGGTAAAAATCAATTATGCATTGTCTTTTCTTACTTTTCTGTCTATTTTTTCTTGTGATGATGACACCTTGAATCTAAACAAATCATCTAATGTACTGTATCTGAAAATTTTAAATTCACAGGCACAAGCATGACACCCTTATTTAGTTATACAAATATATACATCCAACACTGCATGTGCGAATCAGAGGAGTTCAGTGGTACATACGGTGTTCACTCTCACTGTGTGCTTTGCCTGCTGCATGCCTCCTATCAATACACAACCCACCTGTACTGTATGTTTTTGTGTTACAAATGTGTGGGTGTGCAGGTATTTTTTTGATGCAAGTGGTGCTACTATAGTCGGTAATGCTGTTGAATGAGTCCTCAGTTGATCCCTCTGGTAGACATATTAGGCATCATACAAAGAACGGCACTATAAAGTTGCAGGAGGAATTTAAATCCCTCTGAACTGAAGTAAGGTTATTGCAGAAATTATTAGTTTTTTTTCAATCACCTACTGCACTGTTGTGAGAAATTGGAGGTGCTCTAAGCACACCCCCGAGTCTCACATAACCTCAAAAGCATTAATCTGTTTTCTTTTTTTTATTTAGCACAGGATTATTACATGGCAGTCTATTGTGTGCCATTGGTGTCAAACCTCTTGCTGTACACCAAACTGAAGCAAAGTGCGAACAATCATTCCATACGTTATAATAATTTTGGGGACTTCAGACTTATTGTTAAGAGTTGCAGCAATGGTATGGTACTATACCTGTACATCTATATGTGTTGAAGGATGTGTTATTTTGTGTGGGAGGGATGGGCATTTCACATTTGGTCTTTAAAATGTGTAATATTACTTGAATGTAGGAATTTTAACATGAAAATAATAGTGCTGTATATGAAAAAATGAATATGTACATTACAATGAGCTGCCTGTGAGTTATGGGTATTCTTTTTTACTCTCTGCGTCTTTTACATCTGATTATAAATAAATGCATTGTAAACTCTTAATTAAATCCCTGTCAGATGGTGTCTCTTGATTACATTTTGTACTCCATTTACATGTTTTCAAGACTTATTTATATTGCAAGGCTTCACATGTGGAAGGTCTTACAAAAATCCTATTGTAAAGGCCAGCATACCATAGAAATTCCAGTTGTAATCACTGCATTCCTGCTGTTATGGTGTGGTCCGCTTGTTCCTGCTGGTTTCCAGTCACTGCTCTGTATTATGACAGGTCATCAGCATAGATTCTGCTGTAGCTTACCTCAGATGATGTGAGGTCCTGTTTAAGGGCACCAACACATTTCCAAGTACCCCTGGGGCTCTCTTTGTATGAGATGAAGGCCTATCAGGCTTTACTGCCATCTAGAGGTCAGGTGCTATAATTGCACCTCCGCGTGTAACGTGTGGCGAGGAGACATTCCTGCAGTGCGCACGGCTTATGACCTGTCCTCGTCCTCTGTCCCCAGCAGTAATCCCCGATTTGCTGCAGGATGTGGACAACGAGCAAATGTAAAGCAAATGAAAACAGCGATCTGCACTGACCAACAAACCTATTCAAGTTGTTCAGACATCTGCCTTCATGCAAACACTCATATAGACTGATGCAGCATTAAAGTTGTAAACCCCTAAAAAATAAAATGACCCCACGCAAATCGTAGATTAAGATGCATGATCCAAAAAGCGAAATTACAAGCATTTTTCTCTGTTTATTTACCAAACCTTATTTTCTAATATTTGATGTACAGCAGTCTGTTTGGAGGCTTATATCGAGAGCTACTCTATACTTTAATAAAATGACTGATTGAATTGTGGAGTAAATGACTGCCCCCTTCTTGATTTATTCATAGCTCTCCGATTGTTTCGACTGTTAAGGCAAGATCCAATCGCTTTTCTGTAGCCCACATTTATTGTACTGTTTCCACCTCAACGCGTGCATATTTTTTTCTTTTGTTAGAATAGGCATCCGAAGGGTTGGTCTATTGTGGAGGATTATCTGAGGCAGAAGCATATATATTTGGTCCAAGTGAGCGGCAAAACATGTTCCAGTCTCCTTCTGGCTTCTACAAACGCATTTCAAAAACGAGTAATACGCTTATTTAATGAAGAAATCACATTTATAATAGAAAATATGTGGACTCTGGGCATTGCACTCACAGTGTCAAGGCAGATTTCCAGCAGTTTCTCCCGCCCTCTTCTCCAAAAAACCCGACTTGATATCCTTGTGCAGGAGAAGTACCGTAGCAGCAATGACATATAGAATGTAATCCAGTCATTATGATAAGGCGTTACTGGGATTTATTTAAAAAGTAGTTGCCCATTCAGCCTTTTATTGCGCATTAATGGAGTTATTTTATTTACTTAACAAATATTATATTGAAGGGAAATTAAGAAACTCGAGGTCACCTTCAATTGCACAATCTATAGGCTACTTCACTACAGAACGAACTGCTTTTTTGTGGCGAAAAAGACTCCACTTATCGAAAGTGGGTCGATTATATGTGCAATTAATTCCAGCTCAAGCATTAACTAAGTGTTGATTCCGCTGGGGATAAAACCCCTTAACGACTGCTCAGGTTAACCCCCGTGCCTCTTAAAGAATTAAAGCAAACGGAAATCATTCTGCTTTATTATTTTTCTTTTGTGTGTGTCATAGATTTTGGTCTTGATATTCTGGTTGTGTGATATTTTATTGTGTGTGTGTGTGAAGATGGAAGTCAGTGTGATGTAGCCGGGCTCAGAGGCATATAGGCGGCAGAACATGCGCAGTGGCCATTTGTGCCATATTGGAATGAGGTCGTGAACGAGAACTGCGTCAAGCTAGCGAGGCGTAGCTACAGCGACACCGGAAGTCTCGCGATTTATCCCTCAACGCAAAAAGAACCGCTGCTGTCTGGACGACGGTTGTAACTTCCACTTTTATCGCCATTTTATTTTGAAACGCATAGCCGGGGCTCAGTGTTTCTCTTCCCGTTAGCTTAACATTGCTGCGAGCGAGCAGGCGGAGAGGAACGGCATCTAAAAACCGACTTGGAAAAACTACTTAGCGGTAAGGAGCGAATTCTGCGACTAAATATTCACGTACTTTGTGTTGTTAGTTACAAATTCCCAGCGGTGTTTTGCATTGTGGTGGCGCATTCGTCTTTTTTCCCGTCTCTCAAAAAGATGAGTCGGGTTCGGTCGAGTGTAAGCGCCCTTATTGCTCGTCAGCCTGCTCTTATTGCTCAAGCAGTGACGTTCAGTAACTTGACTCGGACACAGGCGATTTTACCATGTGTCCACTGAGTCCCACACGGTCGTTATACGTGTAGCACCGCGTGTTTATTCATTAGACTGCAATTTGATAATTATCTTCATCGGTATTTGCCATGTTCTGTTCAGTGTGAAAGTTAGACCATCGGCGCTGTAGTCTCTCTCTCTGCAAAGCCATTGCGTTAATGGCCCATCTCTGTTTCTGAATGCTGCGGTTGGTCTGTACAAGCAGTGCAATCTTAAGCTAGTTTCAGTTCATGGCTTGTGTGGAATTTTCCAGTGATTTGTCCTTGAATAACTCAGTATATTTACAATGTCGAAGCCTTACATAATGACGGTCAGCCGATGTGTTTCTGTGTAGCTCCCACCAAACAACCCAATAACTCAGTTGTTTATGAATGCTAGCCCCTTGGGTCTGCTTTTAACAGCTGATGGACGGGATGATGCTCGGAAGGTTGTCATTTTGTTCTCATATTCCGTGCTGACTTATTGCAACCTATTTTTCTTCTGGCGCTTAACTTCCCTATTGTGCAACTTGAGTGATCCGCTGGCAGCAGCGCTGCTCGGGTTGACGTGCCGCTATGCAATGGCAACGAGCAGCAGCATGACTGCAATTGAATGAAACCGCCTTGTTATCTATGCGTGCTGTGTGGAGGCAAGGTGGATTTTTCATTTCCGGACCCTATTTGTTGTGAAGTTCTAGCAGGTCGGCCAGTGGACAGTATAGAGGTGAGTTAGAGCTCGTGGATGTCCATCCACTGAGCAGGCCAGCTGCTATAGCTGGTTATTTAGAGCAGTCCTTTGTTGGAGCCCATAACGTCGCAATATTAATGACGTCCAGGGTGTTTAAAGTTATCTCAAAAGCCTTGGCAAGTGTCACTTCATCATAGAAGCCTGATAGAAACCTTCACTGGGCTGCACAATAATTAGCTTCTAGATTTGATTGTAACTACAATCAGTCATATAGTTTAAACCCATCTCAACTTTATTTACCATCATTTTTATGTCCTTTTCACTAGTGCAGCTCTTTTTGTCAATTAGTCGACTAATATGCTGTTCTGGTCTTGTGAACTAAGAATTTCTTTAGTTGATATGTCATTTTATGCTTTTTTTCAAGCAGGAAGAGGTGTCATGCATCTCTTGTAATCACGAGATTTATAGTGATTTTTTTGTGGAGAAACCAAATTTTACAGATGTCTTGATTATATCAACTAATCGATTAGTATCAATCATATAAGTGTTAGTCGACCAAGAATTCCTGGAGTTATTTACAGCCCTAAATTACAAGAAGCTCCAGGATTTTCTCACTTACCTGTACTGCTATTGACTCGTCATCAGCCAGGTGGTTTGGTTTTATGGTGCCAAGTCTTGACACATCAGGCAATGCAATGTCTGCCACCACCTCAATGTAGAAGAGGGGCATTTTTATTTGTGGTGCATAGAGCATTGCCTGTCAAACAAGATAATCCAGACTTTATTGTAGCCAGTTTTCACTGGAACTACTTTCTGCTGAAGAGATTTCCTATGAGAAATGTTCAAAGTGTTGATCATTTAGAGTTTAGTTTCTCTTTGACTTTTCAGTGTTTTGAGCACTGACATAATATTCAAATCCCTTTATTGCGTTTCTTTACTAGAGAGATAGAAGGGGAGGGATAAAATATGTTTTTGTACTTTGGTTGAATTAAACACAGGGTTCCTATGTGCTCTGGACAAGCTCGAAGACACTTGAATTTGGTTTGAGTTTTTTAAGGGTTAAAAGTGCTTGGATTTTCAAAAAAGTGCTTGAAACTAGGTTATATGGTCTATGTGACACATTTTAAACATGAAACTTTATTGTGTTTTAATTTATCACCCCTCTGTATAATGCTGTCACACAATTATGGCTGTTAATAGCACAATAACATCTTACTGAATGTGATGGGGAAGTTACATAATCATTATAATGTATATACTGAACATGCTGTATAAAATATGTCATTTAACACAGCTGTAAGGTGCTGAAAAAGCTTCAAAATGCATCTTGAAAATGCTTGAATTGCACTTTGAATAAGGCATAACAACCCTGTTTTAAGCTTTTAAGTGATAGAAATGTATAACCCACACAGTGGTATATAACAAATTCAGAAAATAGAAAAACTAATAAGTGCATTCAAGAAAAAAATGTTTTTTCTTCAGGGTATTGAGTATGGACATCAGCAGGAGGACATAGTATTTTTCTGCTACATTACAGTAAAGCCATACTGATGAGCAGCAGGTGCCACTGAATAGTGTTTGGGGGAATATTTCAGCAGCTAATTTCTATTGAGAGTTTGATTTTATTTCCTCCAGAAGCTGCACTCTGTGTGTGAATATGTATTTTTGCCAGATTGCGTTTCCCGCCCGGAGACCTCAGAGGTTCAGGAAGGCTTATTTAGAAATGCTCAATCGCATGCTAAGTACTGATGAGAATATGATTCAGTAAGTGCTTGTAAAGAGGATGCAGTGTGGATCTCAGTTGTCTGTGAGTGCTTGTTTGTGTGTGTGTTTGCGTGGGTGTGCGCACATTTGGCCCTTTCTCTTTCAGGTTCAGTCAGAGTCTCGGGCGGTGCACAAAGATTGAGGCAGGCTGCTGCTAGCTGCTGTCCACACAGACCACTAGCTGTATGTGAAACAGGGGAAGTCTCTTTTCTTCCTGTCTGCCTGTACAGGCTGAGGCCACACTGTTGGGCAAAGTTAAGTGCTACAGAAACCTACCCAGCCAAGGCAGTCGAGTTAGAGCAAAAACTGAAAGCTCGTCTTTGGAAATATAAAATGATAGGATAGCTCTCAGAAGTGTTGTAATCAATATTACTCTTAGAGGGTTCACAGAGACACTGTTGTATTCTTTTGGAGAATGACTGCTTCTGTTTCATCCTGTTTAAATTGCATCATAAACGTTCAAATGCATAAGAAAGCCCTGGCATCGACTGCTCCAGGAGTTTGTAGGTAGAAATGTGTGTCTGCAACTAATCAATTATTTTCAGTAATGCTTAATCTGCAGATTAAATTTTTTTTTTTTTTAAATGTCCATCCCAGTTTTTCAACATCCAGCGTAATGTCTCGAAATGTCTTGTTTTGTCAGTTCAAAACCCAAAGATATTTAGTTTAATGGGATAAAAGCAGGAAATATAATATATAAATATTTAAGAGGCTGAAAACAGCCAAAAATAATTGGCAACTACAATCCTGATAGAAAAAAAGTTGTGACGCTGTGTTAAACATAAATAAAGACATGATGCATCAAATTCAGTGTGTATTATTAAAAAAACAAATACTTATCAGTTTGGACATAAAGTATTTTATCTTTGTCCAGATTTCAATTGAATAAATGTATAAAAAGGATTAGCTTATTTACGTTTAAGACGATGTTCCAACTTTTTGGGATTGTGGTTGCATTTCGATTGTCAAATAATTGTTCAGCCGTTTTTTAAGCAAAGAAGCCAAACATTTGCTGATCCCATGCTTCCTAAATGTGAGGACGTCGTGTTTTTCTTTGTCAAACATAACAAACTGAATAGATTCGGACTTTTGGACTTTCATTCGTAGGCATTCTGGGAAATTACACAGGCCCTTTTTACTATCTGACATTTTATTGACAAAGCAATTTGTTGAATATAACTGGCAGATGAATCTTTAATGAAAATAATCTTTAGCTGCAGCCCAACTAATACCCAGCATCAGGTGTTCGAATACAGCTGCCTAACTTTAGGTCTGTATGTCTCCTCCTGTCTCCAGGGCTCTTTTTCTCCTCTCCTATGTCAGGAGTGTGACCCCCAGAGACAATAAGGCCCTCTGGTGTGTTTGTCAGAGGGAGGGGGAGAAAGACAGAGAGAGTCTGGGGCAGGGTTGCGGGTGAAAGGTGGCGCTGATCCCGGTGGAGCACGGGGGTCGCCGAGGCACTCCGGTCGCCGGGAGGGGGTGGCTTTCTGATGGCGGCTCTGGTTTTAATAGAGACGTCAGACATGACAAAGACGGGCCTGACAGGCCGGCTGAATGGAGCTGCTGTGACAGAGCAGCTATCCTCAGCATCCCATACACCGCTCTGTCCACTGTCGTCACGCCCTGCGCTCCCTTTTTCTCATTCATGCCATCTCTCTTGTTGTATTAACTTATTTCATCTGCTTTTCACAAAGCTGTGGGTCAGTTTGATGTGTCACAGCTTGATATGTGTGACCACATTCACGTCAAAGCCATGTTTGAAATCTTCACATCGGGGCAGGAAAAGGTGTATGCTTTTAAAAAGATGAGCCCAAATGAGTTTCACAAGTAGAAGTGGAGCTGGATGAGATTAGCATAGTTTAATATATTTACCAGCGATCATACCATCTGGTGTGTTACTTAGGTGGTAGCCTGTGCCGCCCTAATGAAATGTGCAGCATGCAATTTGTGATGTTATTCAACACTTTCCTGTTTTGTATTGATTAAGTGCAGAACCAAATAGAAGCACCTGAATACTGATGTAGTAACATAACCAGCTTTATTATCAAGGCTTTGGAGACCTTGATTTTCGAATGACTAAAAAAAACATCCAAACAAATGCAAATTAATTTCATTTTGAAACCGAGTTCGTAAATTAAGGCTGCTGAATGGTGTCTTTGTTGACTTGGCCTCTGCTAGTTAGTGTCATGGTTGCTGGTATATTAATGCGTTTGAATGATAATATTTGTTCTTCTGTAGCTGTTAAGACACATTTATGGGTCTCAGGTAGAGTGTATGGCAGCCAGTTAGAGTTGGTCTTGATCTGTTTCCAGCTCTTTTGTGGAACCTTTTGCTGATACAGTTTGGCTGCTGAACTGCTGAGCGGGCTGTTACAAGCCAGTGGTATCCTCCGTCTCATTAATCTTACAGTTGTTGGAAACAGTAGCGAGTTCACAGATTATTCTGTGATGTTAAATTCTCCAGATTGTTGTTTTGATTTGGCATAATCATAGCATATTAGAGGTGGGGATCACCAGTGGCCTCACTACACAATGTTATACCTAAATGTACTACAAGGTGTTTTAACTAATTGTGAAACAGTCTCAATTTAATACTGACACCTTTATATGACCTACTTAAGCAAATGAGACGAAATCAAGTTGCTGGAGGCTCACGCCGTTTTGCTGGACCCACTGGAAGGTGTTGAGGCACAGAAGAAGCAGAACCAGGATTTAGCGGGGCAGACTGTCAGACCCTGCTGCTGTAAAATGAGCAGTTTTCTAAAGGTAGTCTGATACTCATTGAAACACTTGTGCACAGGGGCCTCCAAACTCAACACAAAATAAAAGTTACTTGTTTTTGCTTTAAGTAAAAACACAATATTGTTGCAGTATTAGACATTTGTGAGAGATGCTGAGGATTGTGTGCCACTTTACATTGAGTGTGTTCTGCTGCTGTAGCTCTTCTGCTTCAAGGTTGGACGTGTTGTGTTCAGAGATGGTCTTCTGTTATTTGAGTTACTGTTGAACATGTCTGGCCTTTCTCCTCTGACCTCTGGTATGTTGTTACTATATATTTTCTCTTTTTCAGACCATTCTCTGTAAACCCTAGATGGTTGTCATATCAGCAGTTTGTGAAATACTCAGACCAGCCCGCCTCGCACCATCGACCATGCCACGTGCAAACGCACTTAAATCCCCTCTCTTCCTCATTCTAATGCTCGCTTTGAACTTCACCAGCTCATCTTCACCGTGTCTACATGACTAAATGCACTGCGTTGCTGCCATGTGATTGGCTGATTAGACATTTGCATTAACAAGCAGTCGAACAGGTTTACCTAAAACAGTGGCCAATTATTGTATTTTTTTTACATATATATCAATTTATTACCTATTTTTCCACTTTTATCTAATAAGATAACGTTTCCAATTTGTTCATCTCACTTTTATTGCAGCAAATTAGATTGTCAAGCAGACAGAGTTATTACCTGTGATCAGTGTAGCATGAACCTGACAGATTCAATCTATTATTTGTCTATGTTTTCCAATTACATTAGCATAAAATAAAACATGTCAACTGAGCACCAATGACCTGAAAAGCATTTTATTTTATTATTCTATTACCCAAAAGCTTAATTTATGTTCACAGCATTGGCAATTTATATAGTAAAATATTGCTACATCCATGTATTGATACAACATTGCCACCCCTACAACATAGGGTGCTGCAGGTGACTGTTTTTTACTCTTTGAACCAGCACTCATTCATTGACTCTCACTGGATAATAATCCTCCTCTGTTCCTCCTCAGAGCTCCTACTCTCGGCCTTGAGGGGGCACCAGCATGAGTCAGGAGTCGCCAGAGTCTGGTAAGAACTACTCTGTGAACAGCTGCGTGAAATGAGTAAGATAATACGTTGGAAAGTGGGTTGGAAAAGACAAATGTGTTGTGTGTGTGTTCCAGACAGAGACTCTGCTCAGGATGCGTCTGACTTCAACTGGGATGACTACCTGGAGGAGACTGGAGCCGTGTCCGTGCCCCATCACGCCTTCAAACATGTGGGTGCTCATGACTTCACAGCTAACACACTTCACAGGATAGGCCAGATAGATATTCACTATCCGTGCAAAGTTCTCACTAATTTTCAAGAAAAATAAATCTGAAAGTATGACTCAAATTGATGGACTGTGTCAACTGGTAAAGCCCCTCGAAACAGATGTAGGAGCATGCAGTCATAAAGCAATCAGCAGCATGAATAGAGAAGTCACTGCAGCAGCACCAGCTGTAACAAAGCTTCCTCAAATAACCGTTTTAACACATGGTACTAAGCTGCATTTAGGCACAAGAGTTTAATAGAAACAAAAGCCAATGGCAGCATAGGATAAAAGTCAGTGTTTCATTTAGTTGTATACTTTCCTATGTGGTTTTTATGCAACCAGCTGCAGAACACAAATAAATGTGGTTTAACCGACGTGTCTCTGTTCTGTCCTTGTCTCAGGTGGACCAGGGCCTGCAGACAGGACTCACTCCGGGCATGAAGCTGGAGGTGTGTGTGCGCTCAGAGGCCGATAGTCCTTACTGGGTGGCCAACATCATCACCACATGTGGTCAGCTGCTGCTGCTGCGCTACGAGGGATACCAGGATGACCGGCGTGCGGACTTCTGGTGTGACTTAATGACAGCAGACCTCCACCCGCTGGGCTGGAGCCGCCAGCATGGGAAGACAATGAGAGCCCCCGAGGGTGAGGCATGGCTGGGCTTTTTTTTTGTGTAAAAAGTAGTAATCAACCTATGGACACTAGAGAAGTTGCATGGTGTCTGTCTCTCACACAAAGCTGAGTCATCATATGAAACCTGGCTGATGTGCAGAGGATTAACAAACATCAGCCATGAAATGTTGGTCTGGTGCCAAATACTAATCGTTTATTACCTCAGCCAAGGAAGATATGTTTTCGGTGTGTTTTTTCTGTCTGTTTGTCAGCAGGATTATGGAAAAATGACTGGCCTGATTTTCATTTAGTTTGGTGAAAGGGTGTAGCATGGACAATGGGAGAACTCTTTGAATTTTGGAGCAAAATATAATCATGGATGCACAAATTCATTTCCACTTTTGTAAACAAAGCGAGATAGGACATTTGTGCTGCATTCATGTGATGTCAGACTGAATGGAAAAATGAGGTCCCGATCATATTTCATAACTCACCTGGTTTCCTTTGCTCTTCGTTTTCATGCAAATACTGGAAGCAGCTATCAACATATTGTTTAAACACCATCCAAGCACAGGAAGGCACCATTACCTCAGCAGATGTCTGCTCTCTCTGAATGTCACTCTTGTTTTGTGAATGAAAAGATCTCAGTTAGTTTTGATGATAAACTTCAGATGTTGTTTAGATGTTTAGTCGACTTAGCAATTAGCTGATTGACAGAAAAATAATGGCCTGCTTTTTGCTGACATTTTATAGACCAAATGATGAACTGATTAATTCAGAAAATAATCTGCACAATAATCAATAATGAAAATAAGTGTTAGATGGAGCCTCAGTTAAGTTTAAATATATTTGGTGTAACTTTAGTGCCTTCACTTTCGATTTTTTTTTGGTTAGTTTGTTTTTCTGTGAGTGCTTCAGGTGAGCGGTCAGGTCACCTGTTAGTTGAACTGTGTACATATTGTCAAAATACTATTTAACATTGGAAATCAACTAAGTAATTGCTTTTCTGTTCAGCATAGAAAGAAGTAATGAATATTGCTGTTGTGCAGATATTCTGCTTCCACTGTTTTCACAGTTGTGTTGCCGTTCTCATGTTCTAGTTTTGTGAGAAATAACAATTTCACTGTTTTCCTTCTGATCATTTGTAATTAATGCAACCTAATTAGCACTTGACAATGAGGCATGTTCAAAGACCAGGCAGAGGAGTGTGTGTGTGAACCTGAGCCCACCTGCTTGTTTGGTTAATAGACGGAACACTGTTTGTGTATGATCCACCTCAGGTGTGCGTGAGAAGCACCAGGACTGGGAGGCTCTGCTGGAAAAGGCCCTGGCTGATGAGTGCAGCGCGCCTGCCAACCTGCTGGAATTGGTAAGACGGGGAACGCAGCAGCAGCTGCTGTCCTTCTCACAAACTGGTCACACCCAGGGTGGGGCTTTCTCTCTGGACTGTCTGTACCAGGAATCCTCCTCTATCAGTACTGATTTGATTAATCAAAAACACGCAATGCTGTAAATAAAACTGCCGAGGATGTCATTATAAAGTCATTACTGTAAAGCGAGGCACGTCTGGGAAATTCAGCTGGCTTTAGAAAAACACTGGGCTGACAGTTTACATCCTCAGGTCAAAAGAATCTTGAACTGTGGCTGCAATCTTGATACACACAACTTTTATATTAGATTTGAGTCCCCAAGCACTTGATATGTTTATTATATCAGTTGTTAATGGCAAAAAGACAGGTTAAAACACATAAAATGTCCATTGGAACAAATGTGAATTCAAACGTAATAAGATTCTGTAGCTATTATGAAGTCTTGCATGCATACCTTGCGTGAACTCCCAAGTCTACAAAAATCAAGGCTGTGAGCTTTTGTTTACAGCACCAAGGTTATGCTGCTGAAAGCTAATTGGCTGCAGGAAAAGCCTGTGAAATTCTTTGGAGGCATGCATTAGCTTTCAGTGACTGTGCTTCAGTTCTGCCACTTAGTCATGCAGTGCATTCTCTCCCAGTACAAATTCCTAGCCTTGCCTAGGCGTGTGTTCATTAGTGTTTGTGTAAGTGTGTGTGCTATCAGCTTTTCCTTTACCACCCCCCTTATAGCCCCAGCGTGGTAGAGACCCAGTGGAGCTTCTTTGCGCGGGCTGCTACGTGGAGCTCCAGGACGATGTTGACCCGGGGCTGGCCTGGGCTGCAGAGGTGGAGGAGAACGTCGGAGGAAGGCTGAAGCTGCGCCTGGTTGGCACCGAGGGCCTGCCAGACACACCCGCAACCCTCTGGCTCTTTTACCTCCACCCACGCCTCCACCCACCAGGCTGGGCCAAAGAGCATGGCTGCACCCTCAGGCCACCCTCAGGTCAGTGGCAGTGGCATGGGTCGTATTTTATATTTAGAACAAAAAGAAGAAAGGAAAAACTCTGCCTAACCCTCTGAACCTCCAGCACTTCCAGAGCGTTTTTTACTCTTGTCACGTTTTTTCTCACCGTGGCCTCGTTTGTCTCTGCAGTATATAAGTCCTGCACCTCTCTGGAAACAGCACAATCACAGCTAGAAGTAGTTAAGTTTAAATGCAATAAATCATTAAAAAAGCACAAGTTGAATTTCTTTGAGAATTTAAATGAATAAAATAAAATGTATATATACAACATTTTTCAAGTTTGTACAACATTGTAAAATATTGAATAGGTGCTTCATATATATTATGGATATTTAACTATTTCAACTTTTAAAGCCTCTTCTCGAAACCACTCTTGTCCTCTCCTCTGTAATCTGGTTAAACAGGCCGCAGTTCAGTCAAAGTCTCACTGAATCTTTTGTCATCTGACTCTTGGTCTCAGCTGAGTCATTCTTGACTTTCAAGTTGCACTGAAAAGTGCAGAATTTAACGTTTTTTACAGGATGTGGTTAGTGGTTAGTGCAAACGGGACATGCAGAATAAAGTGTTCTGATCTGTTTAAGGACTGTCAGAAAGTTAAAAATCTAACAATAATTCCCGTTTTTACAGATTCAGTCTTTATGATGATATATTTTTTTTATTAAACTGTGCTGTTCAAACCAACCTGCAGGTTTTGTGGTTCAGAGGGCTGGAGGTTTAGTTATCAGTTATAGTTCCTGATGGAAGGACACATGAAGGATCCACACAACAATCATGAACTGGATGCATGTCCAAATACAGAGCATGATCCAATGATTACTTAATGAATCACTACATTAGATCTAATGCTTTATCTCTAATCATGTTGTGAGTAATGTTAACAATTTCCAATACTTTGACAGGTGCGTGGCGCTGAAAACACAAAGCCCCAATATTCAAAGTGTGATGGTATCAGTAGACCTTGAAATTGATTTTCCATGCAGGATTAGATAGATCTTTGTTTTCAGGGCCACGATCTGCTAATGTTGTTCAAGTGAACAAAGTTAATATGTTAATGTGAGAGATGTAAGAAGCACCGCAGGCAGTATCTCCCTCCTGACACAGCTGATCTACCTTCTGGTACCGCTACAGCTTACGCCTTATTGATATTTAACACCAGGCTTTTATTGCCTATATCTGGATACCTTGCATCTGCGACTTAATAACAGAATATAGTGAGCTGCAGTGGTGCGTTAAACTGACTTGTAAAAATATATATAGTTTTAGAAGTAATCATACCCTTTTGTGTTACTTGCATTTTATCGTTTCCTAAGAGAATATGATGAGATGTTATGTTTTTATATGTAATTAAAATGCTGTAATAACCCAAGTTCAGTCTTATTAATTTTGCACATCACTTTGTTTATGCAGCTGTTTTGAAACGAGTGCCGCCACTACTTGATAAGAAGTGAATGTTCTTTGTGTTTGCAAAAGTTTGGAGGACATCAGTATATTATTTAGCTAGTTTCATTCATTTATGGTGACCTAATTGGAGGTCCAGAACAAAGAGCAACAAACACATATAGGTTCAGTTATTTAAATAAGAAAATGTG
Organism: Serranus cabrilla; assembly: GCA_903364295.1. Taxonomy (NCBI): domain Eukaryota; kingdom Metazoa; phylum Chordata; class Actinopteri; order Perciformes; family Serranidae; genus Serranus; species Serranus cabrilla. Next base: position 566,582 of record CAFUXE010001060.1, read on the forward strand.
CCGTGTATATTTTAATCACATGCATGATTTACCTTTTCATTATACATCTCTTTGATAAACAAATTATACCCAAGTCATGAGGAAGTCAGGTCTCGCTCTTCAGCAGCTGATTTGTGTGCATTTGTTTGTTTCAGACCTGTTGGCCCTGCGGACAGAGGACGAGTGGGAGGAGGTGAGGCAGAGGATCAGTGACCTGCCTCAGGATGAGGCTCTGACTGCAGAGTTCAATAAGGTACTGCCAGCCGCACGCTTATTTGTTCTTACTGGCCAAAAACCATCACTGATTATTGCTTATTATCTGTTAGTTTAGATTTGATAAGTATGTATCAAGCAAAGAGCTGCGACATCCTCGTCTAAACTGGACGCTGAAATGAAGAGCTGAGCTTTTGAAAATGACTCTGTGTGCGTGTTGTTTGTCTCAGGATCAGCCCGTCATCGCTGCTCATGGTTTCAAGGAAGGAATGAAACTCGAAGCTGTTGACCCTGCTGCTCCTATCTCCATCAGGCCTGCCACTGTCACCAAGGTAACAGAGTTTTCCATCAAATCTGTCTCCTATGCTGCAATGTTTTTCTCTTGTTTGTTGTTTATCAGCCTCAGTTTTTCACGCCTTCTGTTGTCATTACACTGTCTTTACTAGCTAAAATACTAATGATCAAAACTATGTCCTGTTTATTCAAGTGTCCTGACATGACCTCCTCTCCCCTTCAGGTGTTCAGTGAGCGGTACTTCCTTGTGAAGATGGATGACCTTTGTGGTATTGAGGAGTCAGAGAGTGCTGGGAGGTCCTTTCTGTGTCACAGAGACAGCCCAGGGATCTTCCCCACTCAGTGGAGCCTCAAAAATGGACTCACTCTCATCCCCCCACCAGGTCTGCTCTGATAAGTGCTGTCTCTGAATGTTGATAAATGACTCAGAAAGTAGTGAACGTCAGTGATTACATCACTCATGCCTCTCTCTTTCTGTCTCTATTTATTTCCTTTATCTGCCCTTGCTTCTCTCTTTCTGTCTCTTCTTTCTCCCTTCTTTCTGTCTTTTATCATGTACAGGATACCAGGGGCCGGACTTTGACTGGGCAGATTACCTGAAACAGTGCGAGGCCGAGGCAGCTCCTCAACATTGCTTCCCAACTGTGAGGCAAACCTCAGTTTTACCCTGAAATCCCAGTGTAACGGGTTGTTTAGTGCCCAGAGAGATACATACAGATCAGATATCAGTGATAAATACAATGAACATTAAGAACACAAAAAGAGAATCTAAAAAACAAAACAAACATGGGTAGTGATTTAGAATATTTCTTATTGCAAATAAAATGGAGAATAATTGAATTCCGCATATATAAACGAGTGCCATCATCTGTATTATCATAATAGAAAATACTGTCTTTACAGTTAAAATAGTAAACAGAATTGGTAGGTTCACACCTCAAAAATATTTGGGATATGTAACAATCAGAAAATATGTGATAAATTATTTTTTTTACAAATGCTTCAAGACATTTGTTAGCAAGGTTTGTTTTGTGTAAAAATTTTAAACGTACTCCCTTGTTGAGATACAGTTCTTCCCAGGTAAAAGCCAAGCCCTTGTCCAGTTTATGTTCTCCAGAAAAAGACTTAGCATTAGCAAGCTGTCAGAGCGAAACGCCTCCTTCCTGTTACCTGGGTTGTATTATCAGGAACTCTTTTTAATGGAAACAAAACAAGCTTTTTATTGTGTACAGGTTTGGTTTTCTGTCATTTAAAAGAAGAGAATGAAACTGACCATGTTCCTCTGTGCAGAGCCTGCTGAACAGCAGTTTAATTCTCAGATCATTGCTGTAATCAGTCAGTTCTGTTTGCAGCCTTGTAACCAATATACTTTGGAGAAGATGTATGTTCCGCTATCCCATGCAATCAGAAATGTTCTTGTCATTAAAACATCAACATTATATATTACAGAATGCGGGTCATTCGATTTGACCTATTTGACAGACAACATAATAGCACAGATTAGCAGATCCGTCTCACACACTGCTTTCTCCCTCTGTTTGCCTGCCAGGAGCTGTGTGAGCACGGCTTCAAAGAGGCCATGAAACTGGAGGCTGTCAACCTGCTGTCACCCGAGAACATCCACGTGGCAACTGTCACCAAGGTCAAAGGGCAATACATTTGGCTCAGCCTGGAAGGTGAGAGGCCGACTGAAAGAATGTGTTTATCTTCGTGGATGGAAGTACATAATTAACTTCTAATTTCTGTGCAATTCTGCAACATAGGTTAATGCTCTACGTGACATTTAGAGCATTAACCTGCAGTAAGTGGATCTAATCTCAATTTCCCGACTGCCTACTTGAGTCACTACTTTTCTGTTGTGTATGAAGAACGCACAACACAACAGAGACACAACATCTTTATATTCTCTTATATTTGAAGCACCTCAAAACTCTTTAAAGGGTGTTAACAAGGAATTTTTGAAAAGAGGTCAAAAGTTAAGCCCTTTAAAAAAATGTAATTTGACTGACAGTGGCGTCTCCCTGACAACATATCTCTTACAGTAAGGTGTGTCAACATGGCTAAACTTTACAAATTGGATTTTTTAAATGAGCTTTTATATACATTGTTAAATGTTGTGTCACAAAAAATCTGCAAGTCGAAGTAAAATAATTAGTTATTTATTGTTATTACTATTGGAATTTTTTTTACAAAGTATAAGTCCATGTGTTGCTTTTGAACAATTTTATATATATATGACAATATGTGTACATGTGTATGCATACTTGATTGATTTGATTTGATTTGATTTAGGTTTATTGCATTATGCATAACGTAGATGAAGAACTCAACAGTAAGTTTTACTATTGTGCAACATTTGTTTCATTATAAAGGTACCTATAGCTCAAATCAAGGGCAGATTATTTTCACTATCAACTAATCTCTTTTCTAGATAAATTGTTTGGTCAATAATATGCCCGAAGATCGTGAAAAATGTCAATCTCATCTTCTCAGTGTTCAGGGTGATTTCTGTAAATGTCACTTTAAAACACCAAAATATTCAGTTTAACATGATTAAACACAGAGAAAAGCAGGAAATCTCCATACCTAAGAGGCAGAAAACAGTATCTTTTGCATGAAAAATATCTTGAAAGATAAATCCATTAGCAAAATAGTTGATTATTGTTCTGTTGATCATTTAGTCAGTTGACTGTGTGTGTGTGTGTGTGTGTGTGTGTGTAGGACTGAAGCAGCCCATGCCAGAGCTGATCGTTCATGTGGACTCCCTCGACATCTTCCCCGTCAGCTGGTGTGAGACGAACGGTTACCCACTCGTCCACCCCATCAAACCCTCAGGTATACAACATGAGTCATCACAGTGGATCTTCACACATCTGCCTCAATGAGACTGTTACTAATGCTGTAGCAAACATAATACAATCAGTTTTTTTACCCCGACCTCGTAATTAGTGGCATAATGCAACAGTGTTACAGGGAACACATTAGTCTGTTCTTGTTTTTCAGTTGAAAAAGCGAGGAAGATCGCTGTGGTGCAGCCTGAGAAACAGTGAGTATAAGAGGAAGGGTGGAGGTGTGGACTGGTTTATTGGTCTGAATGGATCCTTTTACCTTTCTGACTCGATTTTCATCACTTTTCAGCCGAACTCCATCAAAGTCTTTGTCACCTGATGCTGTCAAACAGATGGCTAACCATTCAGAGACAGGTGAGGGGTGTGTCTCCGGTCGCACTGAGGGATACCAAACTGTTCCATCCACTGTCTGTTTATTCTGAGGTTGATTCATAATTTGTATCCCACTTCGTGTCCATGTGCAGGACAGGGGAACGGGAAATACTGCTGTCCCAAGATCTACTTCAACCACCGCTGTTTCTCTGGGCCGTACCTTAACAAGGGACGCATCGCAGAGCTTCCTCAGTTCATCGGCCCTGGAAACTGTGTCCTGGTTCTCAAAGAGGTGAGAGGGTTTAAAAGTATCCCTCAATCAATAAACACAACCAGGAAGGTTAATGGTAATATTATCAGGGTTCTTTATTGGCTATGCTGGCAGCGTAACTTGATGGCGGTGTTGGTTATTTTGTCTGCCACTATTGAAAGACAGACAGACATTCATTGTTCCTATGGGATGAATTTTCTTTGTTTTTTCTTATACCAAATTTCCGCAAAACTAAAGTCATTCCCATCAGTCTCAGCTGTACTTCATGATAGAATGCTTACAAATATAGTGGCACATGGTAAACAATTATGCCTGCTAAACATGAGTATGTCAGCTTGCTAAAGTAAACATTAAGCTCAAATCACTGCTGTGCCAAAATCTATGAGCTGATGCCATGTTGTAGCATTATAGCATGGCTTTATATCCTTTCCTTTCATAAAGGATAGTCACGTGATAAAAGAGATAAGATGGGAAACATGGAAGCACCATTCCTGCATTTAGATCATTCAACCAGCTGCCATTATGGCGGCTACTTTGACTTTCTGGTCGTTTAACAAGTTAGGAACATTCTGAGTCAAAACGTACTAATCGACTGCAGCCGTATATTTGTTCCCAGTTTGTGCAACTACTTGTTTTTCCCTTGAATATTTACTCTAGAACAAATGAAATAATATTGGAGATGACTAATATCCTCCATCCGACACAATGGTGTTGAGACCATAAATCATATAACCCGATTGCATTATGACAGAAAGAGGAAGTTGCTACTTGTGCTCCTTTCCTCCTTTCTACCCAAGAGCCGTAACTGCACGTAGCACTGCAAAGTTGTTATTCAGTTTATATATTTATAACTGGCACTATATGGGATTATTTACTCTGGTCAACAACAACGAAGATAAAGATATTCTATTCTATTCCATTGTCAGTAGATTCATCTTCTCATGACTTTCAGGCATTCTGCCATGTTATAATTGCAAAAAGCACCGATAGATTTAGTTCCAGTTGCAATAGAAGAAGATCTCTCCCCCTGCTTTGTGTGGTGAAACAGTATCCTTATACCACAAAGCCATCTCACCAACCAATAGTACACAGTGGCAAGGCTGCTAAAGTACTGCCAATCAAAAATCACATGTAAACGGTAATAAAAAGCATTTTTCTCAAAATGAACTATTGTATGTTAAAAGTCCTCACATAGCACGATTGTAAGAATAAAATGCATAACTCTCCAGCCTGCAGCTAACCAGTAAGCATTGTGATTCTCTGCATGTCTTTTATCCAGGTACTGACTCTGCTGATAAACTCTGCGTACAAGCCCAGCCGTGTGCTCAGAGAGCTGCAGCTGGACCAGGAGAGCCGCTGGCAAGGCTATGGAGAGACGCTCAAAGCCAAGTGAGGGGAAGCACCATTTAATCCTCAGCTCAAAATACTCCACTCTATAGAAAACCTGCAGGAGTAGTAGGAGTGCTCACAGTTGGCCTATTTTAGGACATGTGCTGTAGTTGTACTTGAGTGCACCATTCGAAGCTTCTGATACCTCATTAAAGCAATGATTTAACCAACAGCATCTGGGTTTTCAAAGAGACCTTGCAGGTCATAGCAAACTTGCTTATGGAAACATAAGAGCTTGAGTGTGTAACTCAGATAAGTTTGACCTTTTATTTTGTGAAATACACCTGTCTGATCTATCACCATTTATCTAACTGTTGCTTTAATTTCAATCGTCAGGTACAAAGGAAAGAGTTACCGGGCCACTGTGGAGATAGTCCGCACTGCAGACCGTGTGGCAGACTTCTGCAGGAAAACCTGCATCAAGCTAGAGTGCTGCCCGAACCTGTTTGGACCTCGCATGGTGCTGGAGCGCTGCTCTGAGAACTGCTCTGTCCTCACCAAGACCAAATACAGTAGGTGGAACTCCAGGCTGCTTTTCGTTGAAACTTCAAATGATAAATGAGGGAGCTTTGCTATGAGGCAGGTTCAACATACGCAGTGGAGTTGTACCCCTGAAAGAAGTCAACCATGGCATAAAACTAAAGCTAACCGCTTTCTTATCAAAGCAGACGTCTACCATAAGCTCTAATTGCAGTTGTGACCTTAATTCTAAACATTTTTCAAACTTCCTCCCATTTAACCCAAAGCTCATTAATTTCTCCTTTTTTTCAGTTCTTCTCATTTGTGTTGCTCATGAATATGTCTTACAGAAAAAGGAGGATCCCACACTGCTTTTGCTCAGCATCAAAATGTATTAACACTGACTTTCGTTCCCTCTGGACCTTTAATGAGGTCTTGACACTTTGACTCCTCAACACACCTGCACCTGATATAGTTGGATGTGTGGATATCTTTTTTGTTGTTGCACATGGGTGGAAATGATCGATGCAAACATGCTTCCTGTGAAGCAGAGGGGGAGAATCTGTTATTGAGAAATTGCTTTAACTTCCCAAAGGCAATGAACATATAGTAAACTAAAAATATGTGTCACAATAAGCATCTTTTACCTTTTGCTGAACTATTTCAACAGCAAAAGACACAGATCTGTTGATGTGTTTACTTGTAGCTGCGTTGCTGTGTTGGGCTTAAGAAACTGATGCAATTTGATAGCAACAGACAATTTCTCTTTTGTCTCCTATGTTTTCACTCCAGACAGCTCACACCATCCACAGACATGCTTCTACTGCCTTTTTATTAATGCTTTACATTCATAAAAAAGTATTGATCGAATAATAACCATCTATATCAATGATGGATTCAAATTTTGCAGTCATTTCAAATGCAGCATTTCAAAATAAGCCTGTTGTCTTGTCACCAGCATATTACTATGGAAAGAAGAAGAGTAAACGAGTTGGCCGTCCACCCGGGGGTCACTCCAACCTGGAGGGTGGAGTGAAGAGAAGAGGGAGGAGGAGGAAGAGGAGGAAGCAGCTCTTTGTCCATAAGAAGAGACGTTCCTCAGCCTCAGTGGACAACACACCTGCAGGGTCTCCGCAGGTAACACACACTCATTTTCTCCATTAAGCATGACATGAAATTGTGCATAAGCTGTATCAAACTGTACCTATAATTCCACATTGTTGCTCTCACAGGGCAGTGGAGAGGAAGAAGATCTAGATGAAGTTGACTCCCTTAGTGACTCTGGCTCTGAGCTGCAGGACGATCTCCAGGACGACTCTGAACAATCGATTGGGAAGTCTCAGCCCACCACGCCGTCCCCCTCCCCGCCAGCAACACCCAGACCCCAACGCCGGCGCCGGAAACCACGCTCACCCTCATTCTCTGATGATGAGAACCGTCCTCCCTCACCAAAGGTATTGAAAGTCACAAAGCTTTCAATTAAAGCTATTTATTTGGGTTGGTTATGGTGTCCCCCTGTGGAAAGAAGTGGTAGTGTTTCTATGAGCACCACCACTTGTGTGTGGTAAAGATCTTGATCTGGCTTCATTTTTTGGAAGTGAGAGAAATAAAGATGGAACTTATTTATTTATTTTTAAACACAGCTGTTTGAAGGATGCAAAGTGATGATGTATCTATTTTGTGGCTATGTAATATTAATAACTGCAATATAGCATAAGTGAAACTAAGTAGAAATTAAGTCAGGCAATGACGAATGATGTAAACCATGTCTCCTGTCTGTCAAGGAGGAAAAGGGCCAGTTTTAAGTTCTTTCAAATCCCACAATTGTCTATTTTCTAAATGAGCCTATCGTGTGCCTTTAAGCTTTATTTATTATTTTGTTCTTCAGTCAATTATTTTCTTTTTCTCTTTGCTCATCCTACCCCAGTATCAGCCATAACTACAAAAGTCGAAAACACAATCTGTAAAAATAAAACAAAATCCTGCTTCCTTTTAACTGGCTAACATGCTACTTTCTGTCATACTAAGAAGTGCCAAACCAGCCTTTTGTGCTGGAAATGTATATACTTAAATGTGTAATTGTGCAGGTAATCAGACCTAAGGACATGTTTTAAGAATGATTATAATGAAATAGCCAATCTCTGCTAATGCAGGTCATATACATGCACAGTATAACATTTTAAAAACTCTTTTTAGTTGCTTTTGAATGACTGTTTTTTGAAAAACATTGTCTGGTGTTTAAATATCAGAGTTTACCTTTCAGACAGTCTGTCTTCAATGAATACTTGATTGTGTACCACAAGGTGTAAAAGATAAATTCCATCTAGTACAAAATTACAGATTTCATGCAGAGCCCCGCCCCTCTGCTCCTTCCATCAAATGAAACGGCCTTTTTCTGCCAAACAAATCCATTTCAATAACATTTGGAATGAAGGTTCTCACTGTGACCCGATCTTGCTCTAGACAGCTTATGAGGAAATCAACATAGCCTTAACAGCCGGTGTTTCTTTTTATGAAATGTTCAAGTCTGATACCCTCCTCCTCAGTATGAGCTGTGAGCCCTTTCTGCCTCAGCTGGGAGATCTCTCTCTGACTCACCCTCTGCGTGTGTTTATAGACCTCAAAGATTGAGCCTCCTCAGAAGTTGTGTTTGGACACCAGCCCGCTGGAGTGGAGCGTTACTGATGTGGTTCGCTTCATCAGGACCACTGACTGTGCACCTCTTGCACGGATTTTCTTGGATCAGGTAAGAAATACTCCCGGACTGAATGGCCACTCAAGAGGAGTGCTCACTCCACTCTAGTGAATTAAATGCATTCCACACTGCTATCCATAGTCACAAATACAAAACGACACTGTACCAGTCCTTGATAGTTAAGCCAAAACTATTTTTAGAAACTGCATCTGATAAGAATTTGTGTTTTTATAGGAGATTGACGGACAGGCTCTGCTGCTGCTGAACCTCCCAACAGTGCAGGAGTGCATGGACCTGAAGCTGGGACCGGCCATCAAGTTGTGCCACCACATTGAGAGGGTCAAACTGGCATTTTATCAGCAGTTTGCTACGTAGCTGATGGGGAATGATCATGGACGTGACTACATACTGTTCTGTGTATTAACTCTGTGAAAAAACACTGTATTTTCCAAGTTTGACTTTTCCAACACTGGACATCCTTTAGAATCCTGCATATACTACCCCCTTGTGTCTGAAAAGCATGGACATGAGGAGGACAAAGAAATGTTTTCTGGCATTGCAAAAAGAACAAAGAAGAGCTATACAAGGTCAAAAAAAGTTCAGGGGCTCTTTTGAAAGATACAGGGAATGGCTAACAATGATATCATAAATTAGTGCTTATTCCAGCATGTTTTGCAAAAAACACAAAACAAGCTATCATCCAGGACTTATTATCAAGTTTTAGTTCTGTTCTAACAAAGACGTCTTAACTCATTTATGTTTTCAGAGTGTCTCAGATTGTCCTCTTTTTGTTAATTCTTTATGAGGATGACTGAGTGCCAGTGCTGCAACTCCACTGGTCCATGGGCGTCCATTCTTGATTTTTAGCTTGCCCCGCTGTCTCTAAAAGGAAATACTACTGTGTTGTGAGTGAGTGACAGCTTTTACTTGTTAAACTAAACCCTAAAATATTTTGTATCTTTTAGTCAACATTTGCAATTGCCTGCTGGATTAAGAAATAAGGTGATCCTAATCTGGTGATTTCACACTAATAGTTTAATTTCATTGGGGGGAAAATTCAACATTTTAGGTGCAAATTAGGCTAAACAAAGTAAGTGACAGCCCACTTCCATTGAAGCACTTCAAAAATTCTTTTCACAAAACCCATTTCACTGTACAAGCTCCAAGCTGTATTTTAGGAACTTCCATTTTAATTTTTAGTTTTTATAGATTATTATAATCTTTAAGAGATCTGTCCCTTACATTAGCACACATACAAATTGCACCGGAAATAATTTTAGCAAGGTTTTTGACAGCCACAGGGAATTTAAGTATACTGATAGTAGATCCGATCAGGGAATTTGATTTTAGTGTGAACACCAGACATGTATACTGTACTAACAGCATTTGCAAATGTCATCCAACTGATTTTGAAGAAACAATCTGCTCAACCACAGATGTAAAGGGGCCTTCATCCCAAGAGATGAAATTGCTGTCTTTCAAGCTTGACAGTCTGCCTCAGCTGTATGTATGTAAGAGCAGTTTACCTTGAAAGAATTCTTTACTACAAGCACAAGAAAACCATGTACTGTACACTGGTGTGCAAATACAACGGTGCATGTTTGTATATAGTGTATATAATCAAATATCTTCTAGGGCAACAGGGTGATTACAAAGAAAATAAAATATTGAGCAATTAACTCTGCTAAGCAATGTGTAAATGCCCTAAATATACAGTATATTTGCACAGAATACACCCAAACCTTCTGAAATGGGGTGTATAACTAATTGAGCTTCAGTTGATTATTTGAGCCATTATCAGTTCAATAGTCCTTATTTTTTAACAATTATCTTAAACGTAAATGGGTAGTTTTGAAGCTAGAAGATATCAAAATGCTTTTGTACATCAGTTTTCCCCCACTTTTTACCAGTTTGTGTAGTGTGATATACTGTAATGTGCTTTTTGTGTGAGAAAAGCCTCCGTAGGTTTTTTTGTTTACTAATTTGCTTGTAGTTTCCGCTGTGTTCAAAGCAATGGAGCAGCCTTTATTCATATTTGAAGATTCTAACTGCTATTTAACGAGAAGACTGCAATTAAAAAAGGGTGAACAACTAATTTTATCCGGCTCCTTTGTTTTCATACATTTCCCAGCAAGCAGTTCGGGTCAACGTAGGTCACGTGACACTACGTCTGTCAACATGAGTGGGCACTGCTGGGCAGGGAAGCAGCTGGATGTACGCGAGCCGTGACCTGCAATTTTTCATTTTAATTTTGTTCATGCATACTGATGAGGATTTTACAAGCGCCAAAGTTACGAGAAACCGGTGCGTTCGCTGTTTCCAACGCCAGAGATAAAAATACAAGTTTTGTAGCCTAGCGCTAGCTTCATGGAACTGAGTGGTTAGCTTGGAGGCTAGCTAGGTTGGTAGCATCTCAGCCACTGGATCTCCTTTTTACTATGGACGATTGTCTTTAGGCAAATTTCCACTTCTGGTATACCTACATTGTACAACACATTTTGAATAAGTTATGACACGGTTTATATCAGTTTTAATTGCTGCACGACTGGAATGGTTTAGCTGTCTGGTCTGATACTAATGTTAGCTCGCAGCCAGGAACTGTTCTCACTGCTGCACGGAGCAACTGAAGTAGCTATTGATTTTAATGTTGCAGTGCGTAGACGAGTCACTTAAAGCTAACAGTCATAGCAACTTCTTGTAACCTCTTTGGGAGACGGTTTTACTTCTCTTATGAAAAAAACCATTATGACTGCATGGATGTCTGAAGCAGGAGAATGAGTGGGCGCTTGCAAGTGACGGGATGCCACCATCTTTCACCGAAGACTGTCCAGCTTAACATATCGGTTAGCTGACTAACAACTGCTGGAGAGGTCTGGGAAGCACACAGTCCGTGTGTGAGAAGCTCCTGCTCTTCATCAATTAGTCTCGTCCAGCTCTTCTGTCCCATGGCTGCTGTTAGTGGTGTGAACATGCTGTCCCAGCTCGGAGACGTGGCGTTGGCTGGTCCAGTAGTAGCAGCGCTGCCCGCCGTGTCCTTTACCAACACGTCGGTCCCCACCAGCCCGACGCCAGGTACTGATAACCGGGGGTGTGAGAATGGCGCCTTAATGGACTCGTTTGGGATTTTCCTGCAAGGACTTCTGGCGGTGATGGCTTTCAGCACGCTGATGTGTGAGTATGGCTCCTGGTGTGCTGTGTGTCAGATATCTGACACCAGCTGCTGATGTGACCGGCAATTATCCAATAGCATCACTCAGTTAATCAAATGCGATATTGATCTCATCTTGGAGGCTCATTCCTCTGTCAGTAACAGAAAAGGTAAACAATAGTGAAATACACAGGCTTTCTGTCTGTTTTGAAGCTAAACACAGTGGCTTCACTGTGGCGCTACACCTGACAACTTGGAGTTATTGGCAGTGGTTGGAAAAAAAGCTGCTTACACTCTTTACTTAGTGACCTTTCCTATAATATTAATATTATATACTCAGTCATACTCATGCCTAACTGGAAATAAGCTGATATGGTTTTCACCATAGGGGTCTTATTCTTCAGGTGACAGTGACAGTTTGTTAAAATAATAATAAGTTAAAGGAACAATGGCAGTGGAGAAGACTTGCTTTATGATGTGAGTCGGAGGTTCACTGAAACTGATTGTTTGAAGGTCCAAATCCCCTGTGAAATACTGATTTACAGAAAACAAACTAACAAGGTAGAAATACTTTTGAAAAGTACAGTACCTGTAGTGACTGCTTCTTGATACAAGTATAAAGTAATGATAATTTCTCTTTACTGAAGACTTTTTGGAAGAATTGGTATGCATGCATTTCAAAAACATACTGCACAAACTGATTTCTCTCAACTGTTGTCCACTAAGGTCATTCTTGTTTCATTTCTCCAGGTGAATCCACCTCACAGGTTTGTTTCCAGCTCTTTCTGAAGTGGCTTTAATATTAGATCTTTAGCAGCCCAAATCATATTTAGATAGAGAGGGAAACATTTGCGCAGCAAGAAAAATCACACTTTGGCTTTAGCCGTGGTTCCATTCTGTCAGTGTCTGGCACAGCAGTGACAGCTGTGTGACCTAATGGGAGCAGCCTCAGTTTTGTGTGTCCCAGCTGCCTCGCAGCAATGAGGAATGTTCAGCATTTTAGACCCTTTTTTCCAAGCAGCTCTCTGAGCAGAAGGAGCAGGCTGAGGCCTCTGCCTGCGCTCACATCACACCCAGCTGCACAAAGGGTGTGTGTGGTCTGAAGTCACGCCTGTGCTCAGAGCAGAAACTGAGGTCACAGCTCGCAGTATAGGCTGCCTGCTTGAAAGCACAAGAAGCTTTAAGGAAACAGTAAGGTAACTGCAGGATTCAGTGCAAGTTTCGAGAGGTTAGATGGTTGATGGGTTCTCTGTAACTCTAGGGAGCTTGTGTAGAAGGTAATAATCCAGTTTAGGTATCCCAGCTTTGATCAGTGCATTTAGTCTGTGTTTGATGTGAGAAAATGTACTCACTGATGTCATAAAGTGGTGAAGGTCCCCTCTCATCACGCAGCTCTGTGTCATTTGAAGTTAAAAGAAGATGGTAGTGGGGGTGTCATGGAAAACAAGCCACTATTGTATGGGATTTACACTGCGTTCAGTGACCAGCCTTCTTGCATAAAACCCTTCTTATTCCTTCACAAACAGGGATTAATTAGAGTTCTTCGCAAATTTAGATGTCTCATTCTTACATACAGTGGCACAGATTAAATTAGTATTTGCAGAGTTGTTTCTTTGTAACACAACAAAGTTCTATTTATTTCAGTTAATCATAATTTTATCTCTATTGTGTTTCCTAACTTGGTCAGGCTGAATATGTTATTTTGATGATGAAACATGGAAGTATGGAAGAGTCTGATCCACTTCTCCCTTTGACCATCTTTGAAAGGACATATTATCCTGTTTCCGTTAATGTAGCAGTGAGCTGAAAATGAGAATATCAGATTAATTATTTCACAGCTGCTGCATGTCATATTTGGTCAAGGTCTGAGACAGTACTTCTGCTTCCTCTGTGACCAACAACATATTGCTCTTGCTCAGTTCTCATTGTGCAACAACAAGCCACATATAGATCCAGTCTGTCTCACTTTAATACAAACAGCTGCAGAACAGTTCCCTGTCGGCTCGATGAGAAAGCTTTTTTGATATCTCACTTGTGAGCCGACTCGTTTCGGTTTAACTGCACAAAAGAGGATGTCAGCCCTCATCTCCGAATCATAAATATGTCAGTGCTGGGAACAATTTGCAGTTGAACTGAACAGACCTATAAAACCAACAAAATGCTCATTGCACCCTCTGTGGCTCTCAGGAGAGATTTTTGTGCCTCTGTGTTTGTATGAGTGATCTGTATTAAAAATCTTTGTGGTACACTTTTTCCTCCACAGTGAAACGCTTCAGGGAGCCAAAACATGAGAGAAGACCCTGGAGGATCTGGTAAGGCAGCTGAGCTAGCTTAAATTAATTTTTGTGCAAAGGCATCAAATGAATCCTGCTGGAGTGCTTCAACTGTCCTGTTTCTCTGCAGGTTCCTGGACACCTCAAAACAGGCCATTGGGATGTTGTTCATCCACTTTGCTAATGTCTACTTGTCAGACCTCACAGAGGAAGATCCTTGCTCATTGTGAGTAATCTTGTAATTGACTGTTCTTCTCAGAGCTCCCTGGTTCTGCATGTTACAGGTATATTTATGGGAAACTGTGTTAAAATGAGTTGTTGACTTCTTACCCGGAATTACAATAATGTCCAATAAGAAAGCTCATTAACTTCTCCGTATCTCTCCCAGATACCTCATTAACTTCCTGTTGGATGCTTCTCTGGGAATGTTGCTGATCTATGCCGGGGTGAGAGCTGTCAGTGCTATCGTAGAGTGGAGGCAGTGGGACTCGCTGCGTTTTGGAGAATACGGTAAGGACCATGTGTGTGAGTGGTAAAGTGGGAACTTTGGCACATTCCTAAAGTGCCTGTAATGCCCAATGGAGGGCAGCAGCTGCCCTCAGTGCTGCAGTGCCGCAGTGTCATTTTCTACTGTGCCAATGCTTTTTTTTGTCCCTGAAACAGTTTGTGCATCACTGAAGCAGTGAAATCTAATAATGCTCCTTGCAACATAACCTGAACATGTACCTAAGCAGATTTTGACAGTAACCTGTCTCTCTTTTCCTGTGTAGGAGAGCCGGTGCAGTGCACAGCGTGGTTGGGCCAGTGTATCCTCTACATCCTCATCATGATGTTTGAGAAAGTCCTTATCATGCTGGTCCTCCTCATCCCCCAGTGGAAGAAGGTCAGAACTTATGTTAAAGTATTTGCTAGCAAGTGACATTAGTCCCCAGTAAAATCACAGTTATGTTTTTTTTAATTGGAAGAAAAATAATTAATATATACAAGTGTTTCAGCAATCTTCATTGCAATTATTAGCCAAACTTTGACTCCATCAGGTGGATTTACCGAGGAAAAACAACCTTTATTTTTTGTATCATGACACCACACAGACTATAGATATGGACTAAATGGAGCAGCCCTGACTCTCATTCACCATACTGCACTGTCAGCTCTCATCACTTAGTATTATCTTTATTTCAAAATATTTGGTGAGTTTTTTGATAGCTTGATAAAGATGAAGAGTGTTGTGGTAGGTTAGTCAACAAAAAAACAGCAGGAGGGCTTTTCTAAACGCTAACTTTTGCTCATTGAACACAGAACCAGCTGTCAACAAAGGATGGCACCTAAAGCACTTGGTTAGTTTAGCAGAACATTTTGCACATTTTAATCTGCACTTATGTTTTGATTTTACACTGTAAGCTGGTTTCATGTGTACATGTACATATGTACACATACTCTGTGAAGTCAAAGAAAAATACTTCTACATACTAAGAAAAGACGTATAAAAAGATGTTCCCTGACCGGGAATCGAACCCCGGGCCGCGGCGGTGAGAGCGCCGAATCCTAGCCACTAGACCACCAGGGATGTGTAGGGTGTTTTGAAAGACCAACACATTTTTTTCGTGGGTTACTGTGCTGTTGCACTTGTTATTTTCGTGTGTTTTATCCTGCAGGAATAGCAAAAGCCAACATTGTGAGACAGGAAAGCAGTGATTTACCACAAAAATATGCGTAACGTTTTTATATTCGCCCATGTTGGAAAACACAAGCTGTTATCTATAGATACCGATATTCCTGTGATAGACCAATAATATCAGCCAATCGACTTCAATGCATTTTCTTCATTATAGAATATATGCAAAGCCGATTTCTTTAGCATTTTTGTGTGAAATAGGATTTTGTATCACTTTATTGCTGCATATTTTTATGTGTCTAAGGTACTACAATGTTTGAGTTCTTGAAGTGACATAATAAGGTGTTCCCTGACCGGGAATCGAACCCGGGCCGCGGCGGTGAGAGCGCCGAATCCTAGCCACTAGACCACCAGGGACTGGTGCAAAGCATTGGGGAGGCAGGGTGCGTTCTTCCATCTGTGAGATGTCACAGGACAGCTGTTGAAGCGTCATTAGGCCTCTAGTAGTGGTCCACAGAAGCACCAATGGAAACAGTACTAACAGAAGAGCTCCTGCACAAACCATCAACATCTATGGCCATGTATACACACCCAGCCCTGCACAACATCTCTTCATTAACAATCTTTAGATTTCCCCTCATTGGTATTCTCGGTATTATAGATTGGTGTTGTGGTCAAACAGTGCCCCTGCAGCGCACATCAGTAACAGTACAGGTGGAGCGTGGTACTGCAGCAAGGTAGACAGTGAAAGGGGTCCACGATAAAAACGATAACGATAACAAATATAGATGAA
This sequence comes from Serranus cabrilla, assembly GCA_903364295.1. Taxonomy (NCBI): domain Eukaryota; kingdom Metazoa; phylum Chordata; class Actinopteri; order Perciformes; family Serranidae; genus Serranus; species Serranus cabrilla. The sequence continues at coordinate 582,872 of CAFUXE010001060.1, forward strand.
GTTCTGTGAGAAGTTGCTGATGGAAAAGCGTCAGAAATCGTGAAGACATCACAGTAACCGTGGAAACAAAGTGCTTTTTTATGAAGAGGATGTCACTCTCACCAGACTGCTTATCCAATTCAAATCCGTTCTGTCCTTTTCATTTTATTGAGAAAAATGGTAAGCACAATTCTTTAACTCCTGGTCTTTGGCAGATTACGTGTTTGCTGAATTACAGTAGATGTTTGGTGAGATTCAGCAACGATGGTGAATCTCTCAGTACATTTTGTTGGTAAATGGAGTTGCTTTTTTTCCCCTTGTTATTTTGGAAAGAGTCCTGCTGAAAGGACAGTGCTGCAAGCAGTTTACCATCTGCTTTATGGTCTTCTATTCAGCTTAATTTGTTGATTCCATCTCTCTAGTTAAGATCCTTGGGGTAAAAAATCATAAAGGAACATTCGCTGACCGTGAATCAAACCCGGGCCACGGCAGTGAGAGCATCGAATCCTAGCCACTAGACCACCAGGGAGCTGTAAGACCCAGCAGTTGTTAGAGCCGCCAGATTGAGTGACAGTGAATGCAGACTTTTTAACTTCATTTATTGACTCCATCCTTCTGGTTAGCACTAGCTAAATCCCAGGGCCCACAGATTATTTTTTTGCAGCTTGGCTCCCACCCGCAGCCTGTTTTAAACTGGTTGCTCCCACTTTTTTCCCCACTCCCAACTTTTGTGTTGTCCTGCAGGGTCCCAATGTATTCCTCTATGTGTTATCATTCAAAGTTAATGAAAGTTAATGATAATCCATGTATGCACTTTTTGATTTGGTGGATTCTTTCTTGGCACGTGTTGACCCTCCCATCCCAAGTTTTATGAAAATCAGGCGAGTACAAACAAACCACACTAAAAATATGACCTTCTTGGTGAGGGTAATAGCTTTAAATGTGATAGCACAGTAGTTATTTTCAAGTTGAAAATAACTGTCATGCAGAAATAATTTTAAGTAGACTGCTAGGCTTGCAGATTTTGTTGTGTTAACGTCAAAAGACATTATCAACATGAAACATTTAAAATCCCATCATCCAGCTTTTATAGATGCTTCACATAACTTTCCTTTCTCTAGTAGTCTAACATCTCAGTCAGAATAAAACAGCACATTTTGTAACAGGGATGGTTAAAACCTATATAATCCTTTCAACAAATTTTTTGAGCAAATGATTGCATATGCTAAACGTTCCCGTAGGTTGTTTTCTGTTTGCACACCAGGTATACTCTTGCAGATTCAAAGTTGTGTTGTGTGCTCCAGTGGTCTATCCTTCTACTTTATTATTTGCCAACTGAACACACTAACACTTGTCGACATGTACACAGGTATCTTTAAAGCTTTTTCTTCACCCCCAAATGGTGTGAATGCTGAAAACAAAGCTTTTTTAAGAGTTTTTTGTCGTTTAACATAAATGTGGCTGCCCTTATCTCCTTTTTTTTCAACCAAGGGTGCTGACTTCATATTGCCAACAGGACTTTGTTAAACTCTTTCAATACATGCAGTGATGTCTTTGGGCCCTGGAGTCTTATGAATAGCTCCAGACTTTATTGGTGGAGAGCAATTCTTGTTTCTCCTTGTGCACAAGCAGGCAGGAGGTGTCACTCCTTCACGGGTCTGAAAAGTGTGGGTGTATTCGTTAGACACTTGCTGCTGTTGCCTCAGACGTCTGGGAAAACCCCTGTTTTTAAAAATACCTGTCAATGTCTTGACAAGACATTAGTCTGAGGCTAGATGCGCTGTCTCCGTTTCCATATATATGCTTATATCTGTATGTGTGTGTTGTATATGTTTGTGTGTGTCGCAGCTGGCTCTCCTCAACCCCATAGAGAATCCTGACCTGGAGCTGGCCATCGTCATGCTCATCGTCCCATTCTTCATCAACGTAAGTCTGCTAGTACTCTGTGTTATTCTTTGCTCCCCGATTCATTTTACAGCTCCTGCTGCACCAACACTTCATGTGTCCAGTGAAATTTTAAATAATTCCTATTTGTTATACTCATACTGTGTGTTTCAAAGTAAATGTCTTCAGAGTTTTAGTGTATAATATAAAAATCATGTAAAATATCATTCAGGAGAATATGTCCTGTGTTCCCTTTAGGCCCTTATGTTCTGGGTGGTAGATAATTTCCTAATGAAGAAGCACAGGACAAAAGCAAAGCTGGAGGAGAGAGAGGAGGACTCACGAGGGAACAGCAAAGTGCGCTACAGACGGGCTCTGTCCCATGATGACTCCGAGTCAGAGGTAAGTCTCACTGTTGTCCATTGTGTGCCCTACAGCTCTATACAAGACTTAAACCAGGTCATATTTTATGAATGAAGCATACAGAGTTAAAGTTGACCAGCAGACAATATAATAGAATAGAGATGAGACAGTGAATTGACACCTAGCCTCTCTGCAACTGTGTCTGTCAGATGTGTCTCGTCTCCATTACTGTTAGACACCCTGTCATCGACACATTTTTTTGAGCTGTTATGGTTTCCTAGATCATGGTGCCCAGTTACTTCATAAGCTTGTGCAGCAGGTGAGCCCAACGCAGAGCTATGCTCCAGACATACAACCAACCATTCATACGCCCACAACACAGGAAGTCATGTAGCCTGGTAGAACGACTTCTCACAGCAATTTCTTGCTTACATGTATAAATACTCTGAATACTCTGAACTATCACACTTGTCTAGCATCTTTCACACACAACTTTGATCCCTGTTACTTAAAGCACATAGTGGTGCAGTATCATGTTTTAAGTTTCTTTAAGGCTAAAAGACTGGGACGAGGTATGTTAATAATTTTTCACAGTAATATAGTTTTATGTTTAGATATAGCACTGAAACGAAAGCCATAAAGTAATTCCCTGACCCTGAATCGAACCCGGGCCGCGGCGGTGAGAGCGCAGATGCATGTGTGTATACTGAAGGCATGTAGTCACGAATCTTAGGCCCATAACCCTGTTTCGCCACAGTGGTGGCTTTTTGACTGCATTATATAGAAGTCTATCATATATGTATTCTACAGTGGGATTGGCACAATCATGGCTAGAAGTTGGGAGAAGTCGAAGTATTTTTTGCTGAATAACACTGTTATACTGTTGTTGTCACTGAAGTACCCGGCACCTAAAAGGCTTGTATAAGTACTTAACATTTGAGGTTAACCAGCAGCAACTGACAAAGGTGGACAGAAACCATTACACTGGATAGCCTACACCTTTTATTATACAAATGAGTGTCAATGGCTAATTTGTATCATAATTGTCAAGGGTTCTAGACACAGCTCATAGCACATTGTGGTGCTATAGTTCCTGTGTTATCACTGTCACTGAGCTCTTTTTTAGTTTCTTTCTGACCAGAAGGCCAGTAATAAGTATGCTGCGGAAGTCTCACAGTTAAGTTAGTAGTATAAAGATCTGTTCACCAAAACACAGCTGCTGTGTCGAATCAAGCGTCTTGATAAGTAATCCTACGGGAATCAAACCTGGACTACAGCAGTGAGAGCACCGAATCCTAGCCACTAGACCACCAAGGAGCTATGAGCACTCCCTATATGTGTTTGTCTCAATTTGAAACCATTACAATACATTGGTGACCATTTGATATGCATTGATACTTTTGCACATTGCGATTTGAGCTTCTTAATGTCTGTAGGAATTTTATAACGAAAAAAGTCAAGTCTTGAAGTGTCTTGTATGGGGGAAATAATACCGTTAGAAATGTGCTAAAAATTGTTTAATAATGCAGATGCAAACAGAACCAGTCCTCTACTACTTGTTAGAGTTGGCAGCAGTTGTTAATAAATGATCTCATTTATTACAAGTGATGTTGATTTATAACTCAAACATGCTCCACTTCCCTTTTAACCGCTGTTGAGCGGGGTGTTAAACATGTGATATCGTTCTTCCTGTGGTCAGACAATGAGGCAGAGATGAGAAGTATAGGTCAGACAGAAGTCAAGAGGAAGAAATCAGGTATGCAGGTTTTGGGTTGGCTGCTGATCTGTGTTTTTTTCTGATATTTGCACAACACAGTGGGGCAATGATTATTGTATTTGACTGTATATCAGAAGTTCCTAATTTTGACTGACTGTTGGCTAACTCATGAATAACTTTTCACACTGTGTCAATTAATTGCCCCTTTCAGTTGACCTGCATCCCTGTGTTGGTCTGAAGTGGGTATGTCAGCAGACACAAGCTACACACTGTGTACACAATCATTTTACTAGGAACTGTTGGTGAGTCAGGGGTCAAATAATTGCCACAATCAAGGCCAGATAACATTTGGTCATGACCCCTATTTTGGGACATTCAGCTTTTAGGTTAAACATCAACCAATCCAGTATGTCTATGAGTTTATGGAAACAGTACAGTGAACAAAAGCATTATGTGGACTATAAGTAATTTACGCCCACTTTGTAATTTATTATGTCATGTAAAACTCATAAATTCAGTATCAGACTGGAGAAACATAAACCCATGTTTAAATGAAATTTTCCTAACAGACAAAACAAATCTAACTGCTGATTAGAACAATAACCAGCACAGTCTTTTTCTGTTTTAAGTAGTTGTTGCCTTTGTTGTCGGTGGAGCACGTGTCAATATTAGATTGTTAATTAGTGGATCACAAAAGGGAAATGTAAAGCTGCTATTTAAGGTGTTTTAGCATTTGAATGGTCAAAGCAGTGTGCACAAAAGCCAGCAACATCACGGTCTGCTTGTAGCCGGCCACAGAGACCATGCTCAGTAGAGCCCTGTGCTGTGGGGGATGGGCACAGCTATTCTGAAAATGTATTGCTCTCAGCAGCGGGTAGCACATGGCGGGCCAGTGGCGCAATGGATAACGCGTCTGACTACGGATCAGAAGATT
>CAFUXE010001061.1:49702-76356 GCA_903364295.1 Serranus cabrilla
CCATACTATACTATACTATAATATACTATACTATACTATAATATACCATACTATACTTTACTATACTATAATATAATATAATATAATATAATATACCATACTATACTATACTATTCTATACTATACTATACTATACTATACCATACTATACTATACTATACTTTACTATACTATATTATAATATACCATACTATACTATACTATACTATATTATACCAGAAGTTTTTATTAAACTGTTTCCTTTATTTTTTTTTTCTGCCATCCTCTCCATGAATTGCCGTCTTAACTCTGTCGAGGGGTTTGTGAGCCCCAGTGACCCTGGGGGCTGTGTTGTCTGGTCAGCCTCGATCCTAGAGGCAGAGACACAAACATCTGTGTAGCTTGGCAAGGAAAAACTGGGGCCCTGGAAGGGGAGCATAGTCATAGGGGTCAGGTGTGATGTGAGCTGGGCAGCAGGCAAAGCCAGCTGCCTGGGCGAGCTGACCCCTGGCTTGGAAGGCTGGCTCTGAGGACGTGGAATGTCACATTGTTGATGGGAAAGGAGCCCGAGTTTGTGCAGAAGGTGGAGCGCTACCAGCTATATATAGTTGGGCTCTCTGACTGTTGTCTCTGATGATGCACCGAACAGCAACTCAGAGAACCTGGTCTTCTTGGAGTCTTTGGTGATACAACCTGGAGACTCCATTGTTCTACTGGAAGACTTCAATGCTGCAACGGTTGTGTAACTTTTAGGGGAGTTATTGGGAGGAATGGCTTTCCTGATCTGTACCAGAGTGGTGTACTTTTTTTTTCCGTGCGACATTGCTGGAGGGGTCATGGGGATTTGCTCATCCAGTCTACATGTGTATTGTGGACTTGGAGAAGGCTTACAACCATGTATTGGGTACTGGAGCTAGCTGTGGTGGTTCTAGCATCTGTTAAGGATGCCTCCTAGGCGCCTCCCGTTAGAGGTGTTCCGAGCACATCCAAGTGGTAAAAGGCCTCAGAGAAGAGCCAGAAAACGGTGGATGGATTATATCTCTCATCTGGCCTGGGAATAGCTTGGGGGTTCCACAGGGCAAGTTGTTATGATTCTATGACTGACTTCTGTGTGGTTTGTTATTTGGTATAATTTCATCATAGTTTACTTTATAGTAATTATTTTAGAAAACTCCTTAAAACCGTTTTCATACAATGTATAGACACAGTACAGTACAAGATAACAAAATGTCTAGTCTATACTTATTCTAGTGGAATATTGTGTTTTCGATTTCCACTGCCTTCCACGTTCCCAGTGTACCTTGGTCTTGATACTGCAGAGACTAACAAGAACACAGTTCTGGGAAAATGCTGAAAATAATAATGTGGAATTTGAAAGGCAGGGACTGGTGTCAAAACAAAGCATGGAACCACCTAAAACTTTTTAAAATCTTGCAGCTACAAATTCTGAAAGTGATACATAAAGAGGTGAAAAGCCTTTTATGTATCAGTAGCCTCACAGCCATCCATGCCATTGTGTTTACAAAGCTTTACATTTCCTTATATCCCTCCATCATTATGTTTCCATCCTAATACTTGATTACAGCCATTAGGGAAAGGCTTTGCTGTAATTAAAACTCATTGATTTATATGGCGGGAGGCTGCTGCCTCGGCTTGGTCTGGACTTAACACCGATGTAGCAGATTGGCAGAATCTGTGACATATACGCACACAAACCTGTTCACACTTCACATTGTTTATTTGAGAGGCAAATAGTGGCAAAAGCCTTGGGACTCAGACTGTGGTCTGTTGTGGCTGGCATTTCTGCATAACAACCCAGGATTAATGGGTGGCTGTGGAGGGAATTGGGAGCCAAGGGGTATAGTGCAAGAGGGAGGCCGATAAAGAAATAGGGGAAAAAGATGATGCCTCTGGTAGACAGCTGAGAGGGCTTTTGCATATGAGGTGGGGAGAAAGATGGTGATAATTAACAGTATAAGATTGGGGACATAAGCTGGAAAATGAGAAATATAGAAGGAATATGGGAAGAAAAACCAAAGAATGACTGTGGAGCTGAAGAAGGGCCCACTGAGGAGTCGTTTTATAATCTATAACTGCAGATGAGCAAATTAGACTTGTGTTAAGCTCTTCTTCGCTATAAAGGCACAGGAGATTGATTCATAGCTGTGGCCTAAACAGACCAAAAAAGCCAAAGCCATAATTCCCGTCTATTTTCAGGTGGTGCAAGAATACTTTTGTGTCCTAAAATAGCACCGAAACCTATTCAATATTGTCATTGCATATGACAAAGACCAGTTTCCTAAGCCGTCATGCCAAAAGGTGATTTAAATTAGCTGCATAATAAACCAAACCAAAAGAGAATCATGACTCAGACCATCACATAAGATGTAATAAGTGACTATACTCTTTTGTGTCTTTTCAAAGTACTAATCTTGAAATGTTGTTACTCTTACAAGTGGGCTTTCTGGAATTGTTTGGCATTATTCAACTGTATTTGAACTGTAATGAAATTAATTGCAAAGAACTCTCTTCAACACACGATGACTAACGTTACCCCCACAGCAAACAAAGGCCAACCAAAGTTAGCATCGCCATGGGGTCTATTGAGAATTAGCCTAAGAAAAAATGCTGCATTTAACAGACAATACCAGGAGACCTACTTAAAATATGGATTAATCGCGACAGGTGAGAGGCCTGGAGTTGTCTTACTGAGTTGGTTTAACGCAAGACTTTATTTTTCCAAAAGTTTGCTTGTTTGATAATATGGCTACAGCCTTACTTGGTCTGGTATGATCAGTAGCTTGTGGTGTCTATTAAACGTTAGATATGTATTTCTCTGCTGTAAAGTGGCAGTAAATGACATTTAGAGGATAATGATTGGCTGGACACAGCCTGTAAAATGAAGGAAGCTGAGCCTTATGGCAGCTAATGATGCTAACTCCATTGTGAGCAGTCCTTAAATCTGCAACAGTCGAGACAGAGCTGACAGTGTAACCTGAGGGGAACCAGTAGGTGGCCATTGTGCTTATGCGATGTGGTCAGGAGGGCGTTACTGGTTCTAACTGCTGTATGACAGCAGGGCAGAGCTGTGAGTGGGACACAGAGATACGGAACACTAAAATCCACTTGCAGCCAAAACAACATGTTATCATTCATTGTCAAGGAAGAACAGGGAAGTGTTCATTAAAACACACAGGGAGTTGAAAAAAATAAAACTTTTTACAAAAAACTAAAAGAATCAAAATATAAAATACAGAATAGGATATAGTTAAAAACAAAAGTACGGGGGTCACTAGTGGTACTATGGAATGCTGATTTCACCAAAAGTGTCAACAACTTCAACTTTAGGTGGAGGGATGTTCAATGTAAAGTCCAATTCCTCTGCAAATGTTTAATATTTTAGCAAAGGTTTTTCAAAGTCAGGATTCTGTCAGCGCTATGTGGTGGTGGAGATATGGGAGTATTGCACATATTTTATAATGGGTTTTCACGTTGCCTTGAATGTCATGCTGTGGTTTGTTTGCTGCAGAGATGAATGGACAGGGAATCCAATTTGATTCATTTGTGAACATTTTTTGCATTTTTAGACGCCATAAATTGGAATATAAGTAGGTAGCAAGTTTTACTGTCTTCCCTGGTATTGGTGTGCTCGTGGCAGTTACTAAGGCCAGAGCCTTGAGATCTGAACAAAGTTATCAGGTTTCTAACATCAAGCTTCTAATGTAACACTCCTCTGACTGAAACAAAATTATCAAAAGAAGCCTGGTTTGTTATAAAAGGCACCAGGAGAGAAAAAAAGATTGTTTGCATTTAAATGCCATCAAAAGCCTTAAGCAAAAGTTGATTTCCGATGCACAGAGATTAAATTGTTTTTTGATTGTTTCTTCTTTGTTTGGACAAGATTATACGTTCATTTTTCAGTTGATTCTTTCTTTAAAGTTTTCGTTGAATCCGGAACTGTGGTATTGTCACACTCCTGCACTTGATCAGCAAAAAACACCAAATATAGTCCAACCATGTTTTCTAGCAAATAAGCATCAGTGTGTGTGTGAGTCTCACCCTTGAATGAAACTGTTTGAGCAGGTTGGAGATGTGGTTAGACTCTGTGGGGTGATGGCCAAGTCCACAATTTCCGCCTTTAATTGGCAGCTCCTCTGCACTCCACAGTGAATGGTGGGGAGGGTCCACACCACTGATTGGCTCCAGGTAGTAGGTGTCACTAGAATTCAAGGATATCAGGCCCCTGTTTGAAGAATAAAAGACAGGTAGGAGAAAAAGTAAAGCTAGTTAGCTTTATGGAAGACCAAAACAGGATAATGTAATGTCATTCTTCAGCCATTAAAAAAAAAGGGTGTGGAAAACTGAAACCTCTGCATTGTCCCCACATCCTACCCACAACCCAGTTGTATCCTTCAACAGGTCGTTTTAAATTGGCTCTGGTTTAGTCGTCACAACCGACTTATTAGCATAACGCCAGCTAGGTAGGCACTGAGAACAGTGCAAGGTCCCACCTCCCTCTGCTCTCAGGGCCTGTCAGTGGCCATTGTTACTCCAGTTCGCTATGGCTGCTAGAGATATGTTGAAGTCAGACCGAGACACTCAAACTGTTCTGTTGTTGGCTGTAAAAGCCAACACAAGTGTCTGTTTTCTATCCCAGTGTCGGGGTATAGAAGGAATCAATGGCTTGTTTTTATATATGACAACAACAATGCTCCGGCAGCAGCTTCTGCTACTATTTTAGTCTGTGCCAACCACTTTACCATCAATACAGAGCTGGCTTTGCTTCAAAGGATGGAGCCATACCAACGATAAGTGATCCAGCAAATGTTCTGTTGGCAAGTGTTTGTGATACTATGTGCAGTTAACGTCTGCTTGGCTTCATTGCATGCAGCTTCAAACCTTCACCGTTTTTGAGTAATCTTTTGCCTTCTGTGGAGAGAAACGGACATGCCATTGTAACTGTGTTTAGCCAATTACTGTGTGGCAATCAGTGTTTGCGTGTTTCCGTCGGGTAAATGTGAAAATATTATTTCAAGTTTATTCAAAGGAGGGCATGTTAGCGTTAGCGCGGCTTCGTAGTATGTTTGTTGATGCTGTTTGTCTAGTATAATCTTGCAAGACCATTCTCGCGTCGGAATATTGTCAATGATCAAACAAGTACAATGGCACTATATTTGATCCTGTTGCGTTACTCCTGAAGTGCCAGCCATAGCAACTGTCGTTAGCCGTTACCCTAGCAAGTACGCAGCGATCAGGCAGCCAATCAGAGCAGCGACCAAGCAGCGAATCAGAGTAGTGCCTCATTAACATAACCTCGTCTTGACTCAAAACAGTGAATAGTAAATTAGGCAGATACTACAGGATGCAGACACCTCAGCGAGGCTGGAGGTCATAACCTTCATTTAGAGACCCATTGGACATATTTAAAACAGTTTAAACTAACATAATATAGGACCTTTAAGTTTTGCTTCCCCCAAGAGGCCAAAAATAGAATGCAGTTGAAGTATTTCTGATTTTTACCATTTCTGCACAGACTAAAATGTCCTTTTGTTAAAGAGACCCTGCTTTTTATGTTTACTAGCTTGTCTTGTTTGATCAAGTGGATATTATAAAATCCCAGCATGGTCTTCCATTATTTCAGTCCAAACCATCTTTAAGTTCTCAGGTGAAATTACTGTCCTTCAAAGATATCTCACTTACATTCATCCATATGTCACATGTTCACCCATTACACTGATATAATGACATCTATTCTGTGTTTGGTTACCTGCTGTAGCTTTATTCTTCCCCTTCAGGCACTTTCAAATTGGTTCAAATGTGATTTTCTGCTCAAAGGCAGAGTTAGGACACATTGGAAGCTGCAGCAGTGAATTTTTATCAACTACCACTGCATGACTCAGTTCATCATTCCCCATCATCATACATTCCCACTGGAAAGCAACTTCTGAACAAGACTGTGGACCATGAATTGCATTCTGTGCTGTTCTGTTCTGTGGACATAATGGTGCTCATTTTCTGTACAGTCTTACAGAAGTACCTTAAACAACTCTGTATATCGGTATACGAAAAAGTAACATTAACTGGAATGGGCTTTTAAGACAAAAAAATGCTTTACTGTAAACAGCTTATCTCCTGGCCTTCCACTGACCCGCCAACAGAATGTTTTTACTGGGGGGTTTTCTGTCAGAGGCTGTAGTGGGCTAAAATCTAAGGCTATAGAGAATTTACTGGTATCATATGAAATCAAAAGATCTTAGGAATCCATGTCATAATATGATATGATGATATCATGATATAATAAGCCGTGACGTCACAGCTCATAGTACTGCAAGATGACAGCACTCTCTCCACGAAAGTAAAAACGGCAATCTGTTTTTCTTTTTTTTCTTGCCTCACAGCAAGAGGGTTGTGGGTTCGATCCCCGCCTGCAGCCCTTCTGTGTGGCGTTTGCATGTTCTCCCCGTGGGTGCGTGGGTTCTCTCCGAGTACTCCGGCTTCCTCCCACAGTCCAAAAACATGCAACTTAGGTTTAATTGGTGACTCTAAATTGCCCGTAGGAGTGAATGAGAGAGTGAATGGTTGTCTGTCTATATATGTCAGCCCTGCGACAGACTGGCGTCCTGGCGACCCCGCCTCACGCCCAATGCAGCTGGGATCGGCTCCAGCCCCCCGTGACCCGGGTTGACCCGGATAAGCGGTTTCAGAAGATGAATGAATGAATGTTCATATTTGTCCCATTTGTTATTGCTAAGAATAGGACTCAATTTAATAAATAATGTTAATTTGGTTGAAGAGAGTTGTGCTGGCTTTCCTGTTCATCCACACTGTTGACCATATGGGTGCAGCTGAGCTTGAAGCCATGCTTTGTGAGAAAATACAGTTGTTTTTCTTAAGTAATCATGTTTCAGGGGGGGTTTAACAACTTCCCTTACAACCATGTAATTCATCACGAGTCTTTACAAAACACCTCGTTATGGCATGAAAGTCGCCAGCAGGAAAAATGGAAAACACATAAAGGCTGGAGAACTGCAGATAAAAAAAAGAGTGTAGGGTCAATGCTGAAACTTGAACAAAGAGTTCTGATCTGAAACTGTTATCTTGGTCACAGGGGCTTTTGGTAAATGGCACTTCTTATTTTGCATAATCATCAGTTCCCTGCGAGTACTTAGGGTTGTGGATTTTTCCCTCTCCAATGAAAAGACTCAAATCCACCAAGAAAATGAGGGTATTTCATACAAAGCTGCAGCTGGAGCATAACAAATAGTAAAAAAAAAAGAAGAACAAACACAATCCGATAACATCGTATTTTATTGTTTGTTCTGTAATAACGAGCTCATAATGACGGTAATGATGGTGGAATCACGTTGATGTTTTGTGAAAGATGTCACTAATTCATATAGAAGTGCTGCCCAGCAGACATATTTGAATATTTTGTAGCATAAAAGGTGATAGCTTCCTGATTTTTTTCCCCACTGAATCACACCAAACCTCTTTCATATTTCTGCTGAATTTATTTCCTCCTTTGCACATCTTTTTTGACATGATCATGTTGTGCTATTAAACTGCCTCCTAAAATAGCATTTATAGTTTGCACTTTTAAAAAAAATTCTGTTCAAATCATTTAATGAGAACCCATAAAATGAGAGTAGAAACAGAAAGGATGAGTTTATTTTCCATTCAGAGCGAGCTGCATGAAGGGAAAATGTCCAGTGAGAGAAGACTTCTTGATTTCATTTCTGTTTGCATGCGGTGCTGCGAGGATTAAAAGCTTGTTCTGTCGATGTGAATAAAAGATCTTTAAATATGTATTTTTAATATACTACTGATCAGTGTAATATTATAATAAGGTGGAATAACATTTCAAAAGTTGCACAGGCAGTAATTGTTCTGAAACTCTGGTCGGAGTTTGAGCATATAAGTGCATTTTTGAACACTAGTTTAGTGAAACAGCTGACCAGTTTCTTCTAGGAGTTGGTCAGTACTGGCTGCATAGGGGAGTTGTGTGACATCTGATTAATATAGTCAAGTGATGCCACTTAAATCAGCGTTAGTGGGGCTATAAAAAAATGGAGGAACTCTGTGCTGCAGACTAGAAGCTCCTACCCACTGAGCCAGTCTGATGAACTGCCTGTGGTTGGGTTGCATCATGGGTAATGTAGGAGTCACATTCATTCATTCATTCATTCATCTTCCGAAACCGCTTATCTGGGTCAACCAGGGTCACGGGGGGCTGGAGCCGATCCCAGCTGCATTGGGCGTAGGCGGGGTACACCCTGGACAGGACGCCAGTCTGTCGCAGGGCTGACACATATAGACAGACAACCATTCACTCTCTCATTCACTCCTACGGGCAATTTAGAGTCACCAATTAAACCTAAGCTGCATGTTTTTGGACTATGGGAGGAAGCCGGAGTACCCGGAGAGAACCCACGGACAACTCCACACAGAAGGGCCACGGGCGGGGATGGAACCCACAACCCTCTTGCTGTGAGGCAAGAGTGCTAACCACTACCCCACCGTGTGGCCCCTAGGTTTTGACATATTAATCCTTAAAAAAAATCAGAGAAAAAGAATCAAACAAGAGTCTTTTTTTCATGATCCTGTGCTGCAACTATAATTGTTAAATGCTATATTGTTGTCACTGTTCTGTCGAATGATTGTTCAGAGCACACACAGGTCATTTGTGTTTGTGTTATTACTGCTGCTGTTGCTCACTGTAATAAGTTGGTGTGTGGTTAAAAAAAAAGTTTGGGAATGCAAATGTCAAATTATAAGGCAGACTGGTATTTCTGTGCTACACATGTATCTATGATTGTTGGGAAATGTGTCTATTATATCGAAAAAAAAATGATATACTCAGCAAACTGCAGGACATATTTTATCATTAGTAAAATGTACAACTACATCACTGAATGTTAGAAGAAGAAAAATTCAAACTTTTTTGTTTTTCAGTCCAAGATCAAAGTTGCGTGGGTCAACTTACACAGGGACCGCTCTGTGAATAACTGGACATTTAGAAAGCATTTACATTCTGCTGGCTTACAGATCTCTATTCTCCCCCAAGTCTGCTCTGTTCCCATCAAAGCTGCTGTCAACAAGCAGCATCTGGCTACCTTCCCAGATCAGGACAGAGGGACTGAAGAGTGCAGACGGATGTGTCAGCACCGAGCCAGCCTCTATCAGAGGGAAAATATAAAGATTTTCAAATGACGTAACAAAAAAAACTTCCTCAAACTCTTATCTGTTTAGATTTATGAAACAGGCTTTGGAATTAATTCCTACTAAAGCCCTACTGAGCTGTAAGTTGATGTCTCTTTTTATTGGATCAAATTCATGAATATATTTTGGGACACATCCTCAGGAAGTGCGGCATCTTTGCCAGGAGAAGGCTTCAATCTGAGCCTTCAATATCAAAGGCGTTCCACATTAAAAATCTGTCTGAGGCTTTGAAAATGTAAGACTTTTAAAACTACTGTCTGGATGTCCAAAGAGGATACAATCACTAATTTTCATGACAATCTGAAGAAAAAAGAAGAGTTCTGACAGTGTAGGTTAAACGTTCTGTGTTTATCCAAAGGTGTTGAGAGAGTTCCAGGCTCAGTGGCCAACAATAAAGCTGCACAATCAGACTTTTACTGACGTGAAAATAAATCTCTCCTTTGCCTGCAGGTCTAAGTCATGAGCTTTACTCTGTTTATTTATGTTTTATTTATCTCTGCTATTCTAATATTTTTTCCACACATTAATTCCAATGTTTAATATTATAGAGATTTCAAAATGAATTGCATTGGAAAAGGATGTACTTGGATTTTTATGCTCTAATATGATTATATCAGTGGTATAAAACGACAGCTACAATACTATCGTGATAGTCTCTGGGAAAATTATCGTCCGAAAAAATGTTTTATTTTGACAGGCCGACCCTGAACCAAACGTATATCACAGATAACGAGAGGCGCAACAACAGTCAAAGTTTACTACCCGAATCACTTTCTGATATTATTTACGAGAAAAACAAGTTTATCAACGTGATCGGGATCAAGAGCGGCTCTTTTTTTGTTCATAATACGCGAACCGTCAAAAAAAGACGCACTAGCGCACAGATGTTCATCATGTCTCCTTCATGTAAGCTTGCATCTCCAGAAAGTCGACGTCGTTGCCAAAGTCATTCGTTTTGTATTAAGGAGATTAAAGCCTACATTTCGAATGGGTAATTACGATTCAAATCTGAACTTCTCACCCCTTGTTGGAACCCATGTTTGAATATCGAATAAAAACTGACAGCCTTAATCACAAGATAGCCCCACCCTAAAGCATACCCTGCTTTATCATCTATTTTACTCTAAACAGGACTATCATTTATAGCAGTGATTCTCAACTGGTGGGTCGGGACCCAAAAGTGGGTCGCGGACCTGTTTTCAGTGGGTCATGGGCCTTTACCTGGGCAAAAAAATCCTGTGCTTTTATTTTGAAGGGGATTTTTTTTTTTATCTATTCACTCTGTTTGTTTTCATGTCTTTTTTGGCAATCTTGTGTCTTTTTTTTAGGGTTTTTGTGCCTTTTTCTGTCATTTAACATCTTTTTCTGCTCATTTTGTGTCTTTTTTGGAAATCTTGTGCCTTTTTATGGAAAACGTTGTGTCTTCTTTGGTAATTTTGTGTCTTTTTTTGGTCATTTTGTGTCATTTTTTGGTAATTTTGTGTCTTTTTTTTAAGGAATTTCTGCACCTTTTTGGGTAATTTTTGGAAATCTTGCACCTGCTAACTGAGCATTGCATGAAAGCTGTTGAGTCTGTTAAAATAAGATATGTTGTGTTATCTAAGATGCACATTCTGTTTATTAATTAAACTGCAGCTATTTTAGTGTAATAGGGAACATTTTCCTCTCAATCTGCTCCATCTTATCATTAAATACAGTTTAGAAGTTGAACATTTTCCTCGTTTTGGGTCTCGTCTTGCCATGACGGGGTGATGGTTGGTCCCAAAGACAGACCAGTTGAGAACCGCTGATTTATAGAACATCATGCTTTATTGATGACGACTTGAAAATACCAATCAAGAGCATAAACCTGCTAGGCAAATGAATTAATAAATCAAGTGCCAAGCAGGGTCATTTTCTCAAAGACTTATAAAATTGGATTTCTTTTTGCACCCAGTGGAGTCACCCCTTGCTGGCCATTAGAGAGAATTTAGATCTAAGGCACTTACATATTTTTTTTTCAGAACTGGAAGTCTCCCTTTGGTCTAAATCCAAGTAAGCCCTGCATAGTAAAATAACCAAATAACAATAGTAACAAAAGCAATATCTGATATTTGATCGAGCTGTCATCCAATACTCAAGAACACATTCCAGTTTCACACTATCACACTTCTTCATTTCAAGCTCTGTATTAAATATCATTATCATATGCACACCATTAGCCTTATACTTAGTTACTTAAACAGGTGGTCAAGTGTCTCTTCTGTCTTTTTGCTGAATTTACGGTTAAGTCCACTGGTGCTCATTCAGTCAGTGCACTGATGTTACATTTATATTCACTGGCTGGCAGCTATTTCATTCATGCATCATAATGACTGGCTCATTTACAGCTGTGTGACTACATCAATTTGTATACTGTACATGAAGAGCAGTGCAGCCATTATAACCTGATACTTCTCATTATTACTCTGGTGATGTGTTTATGCCATGCTGCACAGTGCTGCCCTTGTGTGTGCTATTTGTCTGTTGGTGTGTACAACGGAGAGCAACCTGCTATCATGCTAAACTAAGACAGTGTTCAAGGCTAACTTTGGTTTTTAATGGTTATTAACAGACATTAAGTTGAAGTTTGACATTTTAGATTCCATCATTTTGATAAGACTAATAAGAATTCTTTATTCATTATCCTTCCTGCAGGGGACACTTTGAGTAAAACAACCATTCATGCTCTCATTCACTCCTACAGGCAATTTAGAGTCACCAGTTAAACCTAAGCTGCATGTTTTTGGACGGTGGGAGGAAACTGGAGGACCCAGAGAGAATATGCAAACTAGCTAAAGTGCTAACCCCTACACCCCTCATAACTAGTCCCCTAATAAATATATTACAACATTCATTCATTCATGCTAAAAAAAACAATCAGCTCTCTACAGCATACAGATGATTTTATCTAGATTTTGTAATGTTTGGAATATGCCATACCCTCTGTAATCAATCATTTCCTAATTCCATGCATTGTCTAAGTTATGAGCATAGATCGTATCGTAACCAATTTTCGGATGAATCCATCGAGCCAATTACATATAAACTCAGCATTTATGAAGACTTCAAGTGGTGATCCATAATGCAGTTAGATATGTTAGCTTTGTGGAGGCCTCTGAACATGTGTCTCAAATTTAATTTTCATATCTCAACACGGGGCCACACGGTGAGTAGTGGTAAGCACTCTTGCCTCACAGCAAGAGGGTTGTTGGTTCGATCCCCGCCCTTCTGTCTGGAGTTTGCATGTTCTCCCCGTGTGTGCGTGAGTTCTCTCCGGGTACTCCGGCTTCCTCCCACAGTCCAAAAACATGCAGCTCAGGTTTAATTGGTGACTCTAAATTGCCCGTAGGAGTGAATGAGAGAGTGAATGGTTGTTTGTCTATATGTGTCAGCCCTGCGACAGACTGGCGTCCTGTCCAGGGTGTACCCCGCTTACACCCAATGCAGCTGGGATCGGCTCCAGCCCCCCGTGACCCAGGTTGACCCGGATAAGCGGTTTCGGAAGATGAATGAATGAATGAATGAATATCTCAACACGTTCATGAGTTCATGAGAAATGTTTAAAAAATACCTGGTGGGTTGAATTTGCAAGCCACCTGTCAATTTTGGTGACTTTTGGTCCGCAGTTTTTGCATGAACACTTTTAGCCAGGAAAAATAATAAGAAAGGAAAAATACAAATACAAACAAGCAAGAAACTAACAAAGAAAATAAGTACTGGCAACATGACACAATGACAAACACAGCGTGTTTAATCTTTAGCTGATTCCATTACCTGACTCCTGAACATGTGCTGAGAGCCACCCAGGACTCTGGATGTCCTCTTACATGGCCATGGTAGAAGCAGTGATCCTGAAAGAAAAAAAATGCGATCAATAGGTATTTTATACATATTTTATCTAGTGAAAAGCTTTAAAAAGCTTTGAGGATGTTTATGCAGACATGCCTCTGGTGCACCCCAAAGCTGAATCGATCTGCTGGATCGACACCATGTGTAAGTGTCCCTAAAGCAGCCCACATTCTCTTGTTTCATGGCTACAACTGCCCAGTGAAAAATGATCAATCAGTACATAATTTACAAACCTAGCAACAAAAGGCACTGACTTTCAAGAACTCAGGAAGTCAGGGTGCTCGGGGGTTGATGGACGTGTGTGTACATTCAAAGCTGTTCAGGTAGCACTGGAGTGATCACTGCTAGAGCCTTGTTATCATTAGTTTTGCTTGCATCACCAAATTTCTATGCACATATTGAAGATTCCCATGAAAAAAAGCTTGATGGACACTTTCCAAAATGTGTTTTTATGCTCGCTTATGCTCGTTTTTGTCTTTTTTTGAAAAATAGTAAATCCGCTAAACAGGAGACGGAAGATTAAGTTGCCCAATTTAATCAAAGTCCTGAAGACGCCTCTCTCATGGGTGGACAAAGTTGTCCAATAAGCAGCCTCAATTTTGTTGTTTTGGGGCTACACGGTGGTGTAGTGGTTAGCACTCTTGCCACACAGCAAGAGGGTTGTGGGTTCGATCCCCGCCTGCAGCCCTTCTGTGTGGAGTTTGCATGTTCTCCCCGTGTGTGCGTGGGTTCTCTCCGGGTACTCGTGAGAGCGTGAATGGTTATCTGTCTCTATGTGTCAGCCCTGTGACAGACTGGCGTCCTGTCCAGGGTGTACCCCGCCTCTCGCCCAATGCAGCTGGGATCGGCTCCAGCCCCCCGTGACCCGGGTTGACCCGGATAAGCGGTTTCAGAAGAGAAACATTTTGTTGTTTTTTCCCTCTTGCTTAATCTCTACTTCTTCTCCTGTTAACCAACCGATTAGCCTACAGCAATACATTACACTGCCATCATCTGACAAAAGTAAGTTCATGCAGCTAAACCAGTTAATGGAAACGTCCCTTATTCACTTTTTCTTTAATGTGGCATTTCAAAATTTCAATTCAAAATTCTCTTCGTCTTTAATGTAAACATGGCCTTTAGAGAGCCAATGTTTCCACACCGTCCTGATGAACAACATGTCAGCAGAACACAGCTGGCCATAATGGTCTGTTTAGGTTCATTCCTGCCATATTCCACTTCTTAAGTGACAAAACTGCTACCCCTGCAAGAGTGAACCTACTGAACTGTGGCCACAAAAACAGATTTTGTGTGCTGTGGGGCCTCAGAATTCTGTTCACTTTACAATAAAAGATGAAGGTGTTTTAAATACCCCTTAGTTGAAACAGACAAGCTTTTATTACACCTAAATCAGCCTGCTCACTTCAATTGTGTAACCTGTACAAAGGGTACAAAGAGAAACAAAAAACAAACAAACTAACACTTTCAACTTTTAAAATTGCAACACACCTTTTGCAATTTCTATATGCAACTATGGGCAAAAGCTATAGGCTGTTATGTTGGAAGGAGATTTATCACCACAAGGTTTAAATTGTACCTGCATGCAATTTTTGACAATTCAAAAGTCTCTGTCAGCTCATCAGAGAGTGAAATGATCTCTTTCATTTGCACAACAGCAGCAGCAGCAGAGGAAGTGAGTGCTCTTTCTGAGCCAACATACAAATCAATTGTCAGTAAGAACTCTCCCTGCCAACCCTCAGCAATTAGTCTGGTTACAGGTAGAGGATGTGATGTGGATGCAGTCCAAGAGTTTGGCCCACGAGGCCTTGTTTCAGCTGCATGGGGAACAACCTGCCATCTGTTAGGGCCTACTGTGCAGAAAACCACTACCACATGCAGAGACTGGATCCCATCGGCAGTTCAAGCTGCGTGACCAAAGTTGGTACTCTTTAACTCTGTACAGTTTAAGTTTCAGTTTAGGTAAACTCTGTTTGACCAGGTTGTGAAAAAGACATTTGTTACAAATTAAGCCTTTCTCAATCGGTTTTTCCTTCTTCACTTGTGACATTTTCGATTTGTTATCATTCATGACAGTAACATGTCTGTGAATATTCTCATTCATCCAGGTCATAGTTCTATTCTGGGCAAATCTCAATCGTAGGCAACTGGACTAGTATTTGTCTGGGAAGACGTTTCGCCTCTTATCCAAGGGGCTTCATCAGTTCGAACGCAACAAGTCTCAACTAGCCCTCACTAGTTGGACTGTCCAACTGATGAAGCCCCTTGGATAAGAAGCGAAACGTCTTCCTAGACAAATACTTGTCCAGTTGCCTACGATTCAGATTTGCCCAGAATAGAACATTCATGACAGTGTGTATATGCATGATATATGTCTCTATGCACTGCACATTATGCACACCACTTTTGTCTCAGAAGCTTTGAGAACTCGGGGTAGACCAAGCATGCAAGTACCCCATGCTTGGAATTCTCACCTGCCCTCGAACTTTCAGCCCTCAGGATCCACTGCAATTTGATACGTAGCATCCTAATTCATCTGACCAACATTTTCCTTTATTTCATTAAAAAGGAGTAAAAGGGAAATTGGAATCACCTGAAATTAGGTAGGATTTCACCTAACCAGCCTGGTCTATTTTTGGATAAAAGCTCACCCAACCATGTCTGACAGAGAGGCTGTCTGCTAGTGTTTGGACCAGCTCTGATTTGCTAAGAAATGGAGAGAATCCAAAGACACTTAATTCAATTACTGGCATTGTGTCTATAATAAGATACAAGTGATTATGACTAATCTCAGTGCTGTGTGGGTAAGACTGACTTCATAGGTTTATTTTCTGATGAAAGCAATGGATTCATGTTGTGTTACAACCTTAAACATGAACAAACCTTAATTTATTCTCTGTAGTATGGAGAAAGCTAGTGAGGTGCAACGTTTCAGCCCTATCAATCACCATGTAAGCAAAAATCCATACACACATGGAACATTGGAACACTCATCATGTGCACATGAAATATGTTTGAAGGGTAACCCTGAGGCAAAGCTTGTGTGTCTTTTATGGGAGATACAGTATTTAAATGTGTTTTTTGTCACAAATAAATTATGAGGATTCCGTTAACACAGTGATTCTCAACTGGTGGGTCGGGACCCAAAAGTGGGTCGCGGACCCGATTTCAGTGGGTCGTGGGCCTTTACCTGGGCAAAAAAATTCTGTTGGTTTTTTTTTTAAGGGGATTTTTTTTATGCTGTCTATTCATTCCGTTTGTTTTCATGTCTTTTTTGGTAATTTTTTTTTAAGGGTTTTTGTGCCTTTTTCTGTCATTTTACATCTTTTTCTGATCATTTTGAGTCTTTTTTGGTAATTTTGTCATTTTTTGGTAATTTTGTGTCTTTTTTTAAGGAATTTCTGCACCTTTTTGGGTAATTTTTGGAAATCTTGCGCCTTTTTGGTCATTTTGTGTCTCAGTTTGTTTTCATCTGCTAACTGAGCATTGCATGAAAGCTGTTGAGTCTGTTAAAATAAGATATGTTGTGTTATCTAAGATGCACATTTTGTTTATTAATTAAAATGCAGCTATTTTAGTGTAATAGGGAACATTTTCCTCTCAATCTGCTCCATCTTTTCATTAAATACATTTTAGAAGTTGAACATTTTCCTCGTTTTGGGTCTCGTCTTGTCATGACGGGGTGATGGTGGGTTCCAGAGCCAGACCAGTTGAGAAGCGCTGCGTTAACAAGTCCATGCGCTCTTATTTTGAAAGCTACATGTGTTAAGCGACAGGGAGTAATTCCTAAGGTTAGTAATTCATACTTACAGTGTACATAGCTTATCTTTTTGGTTTTAAAAACAACTTACCACGAAATGATATAGACAGATAGGCATGTTTCTCTATCATGCTGCATTGCTTTGAAACAGAGAAGTGGGGTGAATCAGTGAATCACGAAAATGAGACTATGGTGATGCAGATTAGATTATGGCTGGCATTTAATATCAGAACAGCCAGTCGTTCACATATTGACCATCACGAGTGAGCTTTGTTTCTATGATTCACTAATAAATCAATGCAATCATCTGCATATACATCTAAGCTGTTTCCAAATTATTCATATGCAATAAATAAAGAGGACCCAAACTGTGAGGCTCCCTACTCAATAGTTGACAACCAAATAGCTTGATTCACTTGTATAATAACCTATAAATAAGTAACAACAATGCCAACCAATGCCCCCCTTTCTTCTAGAGCAGGGGTGTCAAACTGATCCAGTAAAGGTCCGCTGTGGCTGCAGGTTTTTGTTCCAACCAAGCAGGAGCACAGGTGATACTGATAATTAATCAACTGAGTGAAGACAGTTCAGCTGATTGAATGATTGGATTCAGGTGTGTTTCTTCTTGGTTGGAACAAAAACCTGCAGCCACTCGGCCCTTTACTGGATCAGTTTGACACCCCTGTTCTAGAGTAAAGAAGTAAAAGTACATTTTGAAAACATTTACATTTAATGAACAATCCTTGTACAACACAGTTGATAATTAATTAATTAATTCATTCATTCATTATCCATAACCGCTTATCCAGACTGGAGCCAATCCCAGCTGACATTGTGCGAGAGGCGGGGTACACCCTGGACAGGTCGCCAGACTATCACAGGGCTGACACATATAGACAGACAACCAATCACACTCTAATTTACTCCTACGGGCAATTTAGAGTCACCAATTACACTGAGGCTGCGTGTCTTTGGACTGTGGGAGGAAGCCAGAGTACCCAGAAAGAATTCACACAGAAGAACTGCAACCTGTGAGAGTGCTATTCCATACATTACCACGCCTGTGTAGGAATGCTGGCATCACCACATCAATAAAAGTGGAAGCTACTATGAAAGCTGGTTAATCTATCCCTTGCCTTACAAACCCTTTACAAGTCAAAAGTTTTGGCAGCGCAATATTATAGTTCAACCCATATTCTTTTAAGGTATAGGCTGAACATTCCATCACTATAAATATGGCCACAATAAGTATTCATTGTTATTTCAGAGACCTGTATTCTGGTCAGGGTGGAAAAGCCTCTAAAGTAGCATTTTACTTTACTTCTTTTTCTTCTTCTTGGAAAATCCAACACTCTCCACCAGTGGCAAGAACTGCAGCTGTCTGCTGAAATTGCAGCTCCAGTTTAACACATGTGTTGTACCCCAACAATATGACATCATTTGACCCCATGTCTTCGTCTCCTTCTACACTCCTTGCGTATCCAGCATGGGGCCTGCTGCATAACAGCGTGAGCCCCAGTAGACTAATGTAATGGTAGTGCATTTCATTGATTCCAGAGGGTATGCTTGACACTCCAAACCTAATGCTTTCGAACATAATTATTGTCTTGGATGTGAAACATAACCCCTAAAAAACCCAGCGGCAAACATTCTGCTTTAGTTGATTCCCTGACTGAAACATCTGCAGCACAATGGACCTTAACAGCCATTTAGTCACACTAGCTCCTATGTAATGTTGGTTACTTCTGGGCTATTAAAGCACCCTCCAAACACTCAGCCTCAAGTGGACCATCAGACGGATAGCATGGTGCAAGGCTGTCTGTGCCGCAGTGATAGCGACAATGCATGCTAGCACTTCAGCATGCACTATTACTTGACATGTGGTGTAGGAAAAAGGTTTTACACCACATATGTTTATACGAAAGGTATACATGGCAATTGACAACTTTGTACTAACCGAAAAGCAAGTGAATGTGGAACATAGTGGACGACTGCATCCACTTGCATTACTTAAAATATGAGATAAACTAAAACTGATGGCAGCCCTGAACCTAAACTAACCATCCAACCATTTTAATCAATGTTCTTTTGTTTGAAGAAGTTATTCATCACTAAGCTAAGCATAAGCATGCATAATGGGGCAGAACTGGAGCCAGAAGCCTTTTCAAGATAAATAGATGATGATT
This sequence comes from Serranus cabrilla, assembly GCA_903364295.1. Classification (NCBI taxonomy): domain Eukaryota; kingdom Metazoa; phylum Chordata; class Actinopteri; order Perciformes; family Serranidae; genus Serranus; species Serranus cabrilla. The sequence continues at coordinate 68,714 of CAFUXE010001061.1, forward strand.
TCGCTCCTATAATGTAGCATTAGACAGCTGAGTCAATCAAAGGGCCAATCAGGGTGCTCAACCACCTCTGATCATCAAAAACACTTGGCAGATTGTGAGACCTCTGCAAAGATTCTGATAACTTCAGTCTCTAAAGATTAAAATAAAGTGGCTAAAATAGACGTTGCATGAAGAGGAGTGTGACTTTACTAAATACTGTTGATCAGAGACCAAAGAGGCATCCACCAAGTTTTTTTTTCTCAATTTCAGCTCTCAACATTAGTTAAACCAAGAATGATGACCTCAGAAATATAGGTGTTTCTCACCTCAAAACACATTTTAGTGACTGTTTAGGTGTGTGATTAAGCGCTACATCACATGTTCCAATAGACTGGATTGGCACAAATGTAACTTACAATTTAGATGTCAAAGAGGAGATGTCACAAATGTGTTTTTCAAAAAACTCTAAATGGCGGAAAATCTACCCACATGGGCTAAATAGGTCCTTGAGGCAAATTTGCAGAGGGAGGATCAATAAATTTCTGTAGCAAGTTTAATATTAATGGGACTCTTCTACCTTTATGATAGCATCCCCATCCTCCTGTTGAAATATGCAATCCTTAAATGTCCTTAATTTCCATAAAATATGCCAAATTTCATTCCTATTTTGAAGGTCTGAAGATTGGGATTAGACCTTGGAACTGAGGTAAGGATCGTAATCAGAATTAGAGTTTTATGAAAGTGTAGTTTTAGCAGCTTTAAAGTTTTTGTTTTTATTATTAGGACACTGGTTTTGGGTTCCGAAATGACTGAAGTCAACAATTGTCCTCATGACAAAGAAAGCGATAATGTGATGATGTGCTACTAAATGTCATTTGAAAAGCAGGGGGGAGAAGAAACACAACTTCCCCCTCCCTTATAACATCCCTTTTTTTTTTTATCCCTTTTAACATGTTGCTTTACTCACAGTGTAATTGTTGTTGGTCGTGGTCACTGGTTGCCCATCTTCTGTGTAGTAAGTCTCTGTAAAGTCTGGTCCTAAAAGTTCCCTGGAAAATAAAGAGAAGAGAGGAGATGATTAGAAATAATTTCATTTCATTTAATGATCCTTGTGTAATTCAGGTCTTTGGAGCAGTAGATACAAATATGACATAGCACACAAAAATATAGCCAGAGGGTAGCCAAGAGTAGAGAGAACACTACACTACATATATTAATATTCCAGGAGCCATTTCTTTATCAGTTTGAAAAGCATCTTGCTTTCTTTTCAAGGTTGCAGTAATTGTTCGGCTCAACCTTGACTCATCATCAGAAAATCTTTAGCTCTTTAGCTCGCTAACAATAGCTAATGTCATTATCAAGACAAGATTGTGATTGACAGCAGCTGACTGTGCCATTGCGCGGGATAAAAAATCTGTTTCTTGTCCGGAACCCTAACAGTCAAGTTAGAGTGGTTCACCTCAGGTTTCAATGCAAAAAAAAAGTTATTTAAATGTCATAATGTGATATATCACATTTTGTAACAGTGAAATTCTGAGTCCTGACAATATCAGGGGCAGAGTTTCCCGTTTTTGCCACCATCATGTGTAGTAGTCGAGCAGATGACCTAAGAGTCATAAGGAATTTGCCCCTCCAGGATTTTAAAACTGCAGACCATTCCCCCATTTGCATTAATGAACACTCAAGATTTATTCTCTTTGTGTACCGCAATCTTCTTCAACTCCTGTAGTTAATGAATGCGTTGTGTATGAGAACGTTGACAGAACACCAGGCTGTCAGGTTTCACAGCCCATTTTTGTATGCCGACTCATGACTCAAGATCAGTCCCATGACTACCATGTCATCAAACTTGATGCTAGAGTGGTGGAGAGGGCTGAGCACTAATCCCTGTTGAACAACAGTGTTTTGGGTGAAGGAGGAGGATGTGTGCTTTTGTGTTGGTTCGTTCAGAAAATCCACAAACCACTAGCAAATGGTTGTTTTCAGGCCTAGGCTGTGGAGTTAGGATACTGGTCTGTTGGGAGTGACAGTGTTAAAAGCCAAACCGAAGTGTAACAAAAACATTCCGGGGTACGTCGTATCTTTCCAATTAAGTCCAGGACAGTAGAGAGTGTGAGGCCCGATGTGTCCTTTGTTGATCTTTTTGCCCGGTAGGCAAACAAGGTGACAGTGAAGGTATATATGATGTTGGCCAGTTAGCCTCTACAAGCATTTGGCTATCACCAGGGGGAGTGTGTTGGGAAAAAGTCACTCAGGCAACTCATATTTTTTCGCTGGGGGTTGGACACCATTGGACCACCTCCACTAACTGCCAGCCACATGCTGAAGAACATATTAAAGTCCTGATTAATGTCCATTGCCCAGTCCACGGTGACCTGTAGGCCGTCCATCGATTTCACTATTTTTATTGCTGTGAAAGGCAGAGAACATGTTATGTTCTTCTGCCAGTGAGGGATTGATGCTTATAGCCATGCTATGCATCTCTAATCTGCAACTGCCTAAACGACTTGCCAGATGTATCAGAGAGTATTCTTGTTCAAATTGTCATTGATCCTAAGTTTGTAATTGTGTTTTGCTACTTTAATGCTTTGAAATTGGATCTTGGATCTTCTGGATGATGCACTGCATCTGCAGCAACCTCACTCTGCTGCTAGTCTAGTGATTTTTATCAACAACAGCAAACTGAATACTTAATTACTAAGTAACTATTTCATTAATTCTTTCAGGGGTTCTTGTCTACAGCCAGTTTATAATGTATAAAAAGATTCTTCCTCATTTCATTAAATCCCTGCAACCACCCAGAGGACAGAAACGTGCAGGCTCTAGTTGGTGAAGTGTGCAGTGACACCACACACACTGGTTACTGTGTTTACCTTTCTTATTATTTCCAGAAACTGGAAATGACAGAATAAGCTAGTTGATTGGTCTCCCTTCAAAAAGTTAAATCTAGGATGTGTGTACAGGCAATAAAATATGATCTGTATTTACGCATTACACCATCCTCCACTGTGCCCCACCGCCATCTTGATGACAGAATATTCATGATTGACGGCATTGTGAAGTTAAAAATGGCAGTTGCTGCACTGTGGGAGGGGTGGTTGAACAAACGTCAGACTTACGCCCAGGACAATGGTGTTCGCGTCCTGTGTGAAATCAAGAGTAAACGATTTTGAACGTAACTTGAGTTACGTGAATTCACTTTTTTTGAACGCAACTTCCGGTTTTAAGGTAACTTCCAGTAGTCACGTTACCCTCATAACTACTTCACTTCCAGCATTTATTTACATTTATTTACTCTTAAGGCCACACGGCGGGGTAGTGGTTAGCACTCTTGCCTCACAGCAAGAGGGTTGTTGGTTCGATCCCGGCCTGCAGTCCTTTTGTGTGGAGTTTGCATGTTTTCCCCGTGTGTGCGTGGGTTCTCTCCGGGTTCTCCGGCTTCCTCCCACAGTCCAAAAACATGCAGCTCAGATTTAATTGGTGACTCTAAATTGCCTGTAGGTGTGACTGAGCGTGTGAATGGTTGTCTGTCTATATGTGTCAGCCCTGTGACAGACTGGCGTCCTGTCCAGGGTGTACCCCGCCTCTCGCCCAATGCAGCTGGGATCGGCTCCTGCCCCCCGTGACCCGGGTTAACCCAGATAAGCGGTTACAGAAGATGAATGAATGAATATTTACTGTTAAAACTGTCTTTTATAATGCCTAACCAGGTAGTTTTTGCCCTAACTTATAGGTCAGTGGTTTTGTAGCATAAATTCACAGAAACTGCAGCCTTTTTACAACCGTGAAACATACGTGTATGTAGTGACGTGAGTGCTATTTCTAGAACGCACCGTTGTACCGAGAGCCGCAATACGTAGTGGGTGGTACTGACACATGACCTGTTCTTTTTCATATAGGTTGAATATTTTGTTGCAGCTACAGAATCACATTTTAAGACAAGATGTAACCATTTAAAATGAATACAGTGGAATTACATAGTATAGTATTTATGTAATCATGTGAACTGCATCACTATTTTTAATATAGTGTGTAGAATAATAATAATTTATAACACATTTACCCCTCCCATTGCCTTACTGCTATATGTGCTCTCTATGCTTACTAAATTAAATTGATGAACTACATGATTGAGAAATTAGTCCAACCAATTGAAACAAGGAAACTTTGCTCCTGAATACAATACACAGACAACATGGGGTCTCTATAAATGTCTGACAGAGAGCCGTAAGATCCTTCACCACTTCCACGCATGCTCAGGGTACGACAGTAACTGCCTGATGTGTGAAACCTCATTCTATCTCATACTACACTGAATCTTTGCTTTGAAGAAAGTGCAAAGTCATACAAAAGTTCAATCATATTCATATCTGAATATATCTTCTTTGCTTGCTGACATCACTGTATGATTTTCTGATATTGCCAAGCTTTTTGCAAAAAGCATAATCTCTTCCAAATGAAATGTTGGATCAGCAGGACCGAAGTCTTTCATGTTGATGGAGTTGGGCATTGATAACAAAAAGAAACAGAGAGGGAAAAAATATTCCAATGCCTTCACTGTGATTGTATCAAATGTAATAAATCTGTTAGTTACTTGTCGCATGCAAATTCTTATCTGGTGCAACCACACTTTTCTTTATTCTGCACTGTTTTTGCTTGCAGAGTGCTACTAAAGAAAAGGTAAAGGGATTATTGTTCAACGTCTCCTAAACGGACCTCATGCGACAAAAATATGTTGGTTTCGACATTGACCTGCAAGAAGAAAAGGTGACATTTGTCATGTATGGAGATGAAAGAGTCTGTTGTCAAATGCCAAGACATCCCTTGACAGACGCAGCAGTGCCACTGATGTATGGATCAGTGGGACCATTGGGACGTCTGGCCTCATTCAGCCTCTGTGTGTGGCTGAATTACTGACCAGGCAGGAGACATACTATGGCAGATCCCTGGGCACAATTGGGCAAATGGAAGACAGACATGAAAAGATGAGCCCAATCTCCATTTGGTCCTTGGGGCCCTATTGTATTATTCATTGAGGGAGATCGTAATGGAACATAATCCAGCTTTTTTTTTTTTACCCCTTTTACTGCAGACAATTTGCTCTGCTATATAAAAAGACTGTATTACGTGGCAGTCCTCTAACGTTAATTCGATTGAAGCTTGTGCATAGACTGTGTGAAATTCAACTTCATCTTATTCAGCACAGTATTTTCATCAAGAGGATAAGCAAAAGAAGCTGATTGCTTTTCATTACAAGTGACTGTCTTTCATGTTATAAGGACGGTGTAGAGACAAATATTACAGTCAAATACCACCTATGGCTTAATTAAAAACTAGCAAAGGTTGTAATTAACTGTGGAAAACCTTACAGCTTAGCAAAGGCTGGTGAAATGTTCACCAGCAATGATGACCTACTGTTCAAAATAAATTACCTCTAATTTTCCTGGACAAACACAAGAGACAGTGAACTGTGTGTATGTGCCATCACTGTAGAGCTCTGTGATAGCCACCAAAGCTTGATTGAAGCTGTCAAGCTAGTGTTTAACCATTGCCAATTTGTTGGATTCTGATCTGCTCTTTCAGGATACAGCTGATTTGCAAAGAGTCACTGTTCTGGTTGACTCAGGGTGTTTGAAAGTTGGCTAACTAATGTTGGGGACACAACAGTGTATGTCTTAAATCCTTAGCAAACCACACCCTTTTTATACAGGGTCTGCTCTGGGACAGAAAAAAGGTTGACAATTGATGCCACATTGAAGTTGTGTCCATCATCTGAAAACAAGAAACCTGAAGAATAACATCAGATGCATCTCAACACGACTCATGTTGTTTTAGTCATAAATTAGAAATAAAAAAAGTAAAAAATTTAAATAAAAATTAAAGAAATTGTGTATAATAAAGTGTTTACAGTTATAAGAATGTGTAAAGGTCATTCCCATGCTCGATTATGTCTTTTAAGTTGTTGAAACAATTTTGGGGTTTATACCTTTTACACGGATTAGAATTTTTTTTTTTTTACCAATTGAGAATTAATTTGAAAACATTGTCAACAATCCCTCCAAAATACCATATTAGGACAGCAAAACCCTGAAGAACACAATGGAAAATGAATGATGTGATTTGGAAAGTTACACATGTTCTATTTTTAAAATTGATCCTAACTTTGTAGAGTTATTAAGACCCCTCCTGTTTAGGAAAGTAAACCATTTTACTGCCTAAATTGCATGCAATAATATTGTCTTCCAATAATAATATTAACTTCTGTATTGAAATGGTGCATTTTTTAAAATTTAATCACTACTTACACCACCTGATATTTGCTTTCTGGGGCATTATATGCTACACTGTGAGGGTTAGGTAGACCTATGTGTATGTGTGTGTGTGTGTGTGCGCGCGCATGTGTTGCAGCTTCTGTTTAGTCTGCAATCAGATGTATTATTATAAGTGATGTCAGTGAACAATTGTTATGAATATTAATTGTTAAATGGTTTTATGTAATCAATCACACTTAATTTCCTTAAGTACACCAACTAGAAAAGCACTCAGAGAGCGCAGACCTCCGCCAAGGCAGCTCAGCCCCTTCTTGGCAATCTCCGTGGGTGCTCCGACCCCGAAGCACCAACGGAATCAGCGCTTATGGTTGTAACCAGTGATACTGTCTACGGATCACCCCCAAAATTGAATAAATTGTTCCTGGTATCATTGCAAACATTTCCTGAAAAAAAAGCCTGCCCATTGCCGACCGGCTTCAGTCTCTCCCCGACAACAACGGGAGATTCCCCTGTGGTCCTTCACCAGTTAAACTGTTTTGCTTTTGTCACCAGAGCCTAAATAAAAGCCTTGGTGTGAACTGTAAACTCTGCTTCGCGTCTTGCATTTGGGTTCATATGTTTGTGCTCCGGCGTGACAAAGCACTTCTTCTTTCCTGAGATAATCCATCACCTATGACAGATTTGCCATATCAAGATGCTGATTATACAGTAATGTTTGCTGCACAGGTGTGCCATAGGCTGGTCACAATAAAAGATCAATCTAAAATGTGCACAGCACAATGCTATAGATATCACAAGTTCAGCCATATTCAAAGTTGGAGAATTTGGCAGTACATCCAACAGGCCTCAAAACTGCAGACCACTTGAAACTACGCCAGCCCAGGACCAGTCAGTATCTGGTGTGACCACCATTTGCCTCACACTGTGCAACACATCCCTTTGACACAGAGTTGATGAAGTTGTTCACTGTGACCTGTGGACTGTTGGTCCACTCCTCTTCAATGGTTGTGCAAAGATATATACAGATACTGGCATGAATTGGAACATGCCGTTGTATATGCTGATCCAGAGCGTCCCAAACATATTCAATGGGTGAATTGTCTGCTGAGCAAATGGGCCATGGAAGAACTAAGATGTTTTCATCTTCCAGGAATTTTGTACAGATCCTTGCAACATGGGTAATGCATTATCATGCACAGAGATATAAGTATCATGATATCTCTGTGCATTCAAATTGCCTTAAATGGAGCGAAGCCTGCAAGCTAGTTCAGGCGACAATTCGAGCTGCACTGCCACACACATGACATGCCTCACTCTCCATACATCCTCTACCAAACACACCCCTTATCCAATCTGGCGGTCTATTTAAACTGAGCATAATCCTCTCCCTCT